>JAFBJR010000099.1:3833563-4374366 GCA_016785285.1 Brachirus orientalis | reverse complement strand
GGGTTAAAACAACTTATAATCATAATAACTTAATATATCACCTCTCAGAACAAAAATTAAATTTGCCTGACTACAGTCACTCTCACTCACTCATCTTCTACCACTTTATCCTCCATATGAGGGTCGCAGGGGGAGCTGGTGCCTAATCCCAGCTGACATAGGGTGACAGGTCACCAGTCCATTACAGGGCCACACATAGAGATAAACCATCCACTCACCAGTTTGAATCTCAGTTTCCTCCCACAATCCAAAAACATGCATAGGTTAATTTGTTAAAGGTTAAAGGTTAAGGTTAAAACTAAATTAACCCTAGGTGTGAATGTGAGAGTGAATCCTAAACATGCAAATATAAAATGTAGCCAAACATCACAAACATAAAATGTCTAGGACTGCAAGCAGCACACACATGTTGGTACTCAGAGCAACTGCAATGACCATTGTGTGGCCCTAGAGTGAGGTCACCAATAATTTGTTATGTCATAGATAGCAAATGCACACCACACCCTGAAAGCTTCATGTAAATGAAGGTGGCACATTGAATGGCTTTGTAAATTGAAGCTTGATTGTATATGCAATAGCTAACACTCATATATTAGGGTTGCCACAGTATAATCACTGTATTATTATTCTGGCTCAAATTCCAGAATATACTCAAATTTTACAGTTGAGTATCTGTAAATATCTTCCAACATTCATTTTTGATTTTGTTTTTTTAATGTTGTTTGCATGTATGTAAGCTCCAGAGCATAACTTATTTCCATCCCCTGAGATATTCTAAATAATTTACAAAACACATGGCCATCTCTCTACATAGTGTATGGTTAGGTGATCTCACAGCATCCTCACTTCACTCTCCACCAGTACCCACTTGCAATAAGCATTTGTCACGTCAAACTGCTGAATGTCCATGTGTTTCTTGAGCAGTAGAATCCACTTCTGAAGCTTTTGTGGGCACTTCTTTGTGTTTTCAGTCTTGATTTACTTAAAACATGTTGTTGTGCTGCCTTCTTGCCCCCTTCAAACTTACGATTGAAAGTGTGATTGCTAAATTAGCTGTTTGGTTGTCCATTACACACCTTTCCTGAAAAAAATCATCAAAATCTGTCCATAACGTTTTGAGTTATTTTGCTAAGAGACACACAGACAGACAGACAGACAGACAGACAGACAGACAGACAGACAGACAGACAAATCAACACTGGCAAAAACATAACCTTCTTGGCAGAAGTAAAAATAAATTAAATAAATAAGACAACATTAAATAAGTTACCAAAAAAGAAATCAAAAGACATCAGTTCTGTTACATTTGAAAAAAAGGCCAACAAAGACATAAAAAATTGTGTTCACATCTCACATTATTTTGAATTAAGTGTGCAAACTATCAAAAGTGCAAATATGAAATAGAGGCAGAATTGGTGGGTGGAAAAATCTATCAAATGCAAACAATACAACAACAAATATACTGGGAAGTTATGACACTGATGCCTACACAAAACCCACAACTTTTAATTTGGTCTACACTCTAATAAACAGATTTTTTTTTAGACTGTGTAAGCAAGGTTTCACTGACACTGATGTCTGGCTCATCTGACTCCACCATCTAGAAAATGCAAATGCGGGTTCAATTATATGGATGAATATGGAGTTATTATTACTCACGAAGAACATTGGTAGGTATTTCACACTGATAATTCTAGCAGCCATAATGCAAAGGTATGCTGGTAAGTATTCCAACAAGTAACTATATTAGTATGTATTACACAAGAAAATACTACATAGGTAAATAAGATACTTCCACATCTAAGGCACCGCTAGATAGCTGCAAGGGTAAAAAGTTTAATCAACACCAGAAAGACATTATTGATGTTATCTTTCCTGTAAATACACTTAATACTTACACTCCAAGTCTTGCAAAACTTTGCATCCTCCTCATGCAGGTATACTGGGAGAGCACGAAGGACTACTATGCGTTTTATGTTGACATCATGCACATCTGTGAGAGACAAACAAAAATACATGACAAAAAAAAAAACCAAGGGCCATTTGTTGCTGCCTAACTGTGACTTACAAGTGCAAAATATGTATATGTTACAGCATAACTAAAAGTGAAAGACTGTTCTTTGTGTCACAGTTATGACAGTATGTGACCTGAACAATGCCAACTTATTTTGAACAACATTATTTGTATACAAAAAAGATAGTGATGGTGTTAGTAAAGGCTGACAAACTTGAGATGCAGGATGTAATCTGGAAAAAGTCCATTGAATTTTTTTTTTTTTTTTAACTCATAGAACTGTAGGATGTCATGCAGTGCTTCTGCTACTTTGCCAGTATGGGTCGCCTTCTGTCTGTACAGCGCCATAAGTCATGGAGTGTGTCTGTCAAGCTCAGTACAAAATGGTTCCATAAGTTGACATTTTTGATGCAGTAGAACCCAACGTAGGCCTACAAAACAACAATAACACACAAGAAAGTACAAGAACACCTTCAACACATTCATGACTCTAGGTTGCTATTTAAATCCATGTTGTTTGTAGGTCTATACCCACTTTATTTTGGAGCAGTATACTACTAGTGAATCTCTCATAAGAGGGAAAAGCTTCACAGGTCAATAAACAAATAAAGATAGTTGAAGAAAAGCAGAAAATGTTTTTGTTTTTGTTTTTTTACCTGTGATTCAAGTAGATTTTTGGCTGGCCATTTCTCTAAAAAAGTCTTTGACCAAAATCAGATTTCCTGTATAATCTCCTGGCGTTGAAAGGCAAATGTTATCTGCATGAGTTTTTCTATTGACTGTAGGCTTGTGTCACTTCTCTCAACTTCATCTGCAAATCTGAACTGGTTTTCTCCTCTTGGAAAGCTTGGAAGGTAGTTCACTTCAGCCCGTCTGGCTTTCTTATGTTTGAGTGGGGGGTGTGCTTTATCAGGATTATTTCTGCTTCTTCTGCCAGCATTCACAGGTACCTCAATACATCCAGATCTTGGCAGTTTTGTACAATCATTTCCCATTTTAAATTTTAGGCTTATCTTCCAGCCATACCATCTACTCACACTTCCTCTTTCAGACAGGGATGAATGTAATGAGAGCTTCTGCTGCCATACCAACATCCCAGTCACTTGGGTAAGGTTTGAAGGAGTACATCAATGAAGCCATAGTGTTTTTGGGCTCTATTAAACTTTAGTTTTTCCAGATCTCTCAAAGACACTGATTCCCTTTTCCAGCACATGTTCAGCATAGGAAAAAGTAGGCACAGGGCAAATGTCAGGTTTTCTGGCTATGGCGCATAAGGGAAGAAGCCTGTACCTGGACTAGCACATTAGCTGTTATCACTTTGTGATCCAACCACTATAAGTGTGCCCTTCTCTGGCAGTTCCTATATTGACTAGAAAGCAGAGTTTTCCGTCAAACTCTGGATCTTGCAATGCGAACACAAAGTTACCCTTGGCTCTACTTTGTTTTTGCATTATGCCGATTAGTTCTTCCACTGAAGTTGGTTGCTCAGTCAACGTTAACATTCACAGCTATGTATCACACATATGTGGCTATATATACAAGCAGAAGGAAATTTTGGGGTACTGCCAGTATTTTAAAATTGAAACAGGAAAAATTGAAACAGTTATCAAATTTTTGTATGTACTGAAACAAAATAATTTAGTCTGAAAAGCAATCATCTTTACTCACTATCAAAACTAGAATGGAAGAATTGCTATTAGAATTAGCTATTAGATTTCTATGTATGTACTGTAAGTTCACATAAAACATTACCTTCATCTTAAAATCTGCTAAAAGCTGCTCTGTATATTTTTAAGCACAATATGTAAATTACTTCCTGTGCAGCTGTATGAATCATTTGGGTGTCAACAGACGTCCTTCAACACTGTATGCAGAGAGTGGTGAGCTGTCATTAAGCTCTGATATGTTGTTGAGAGTTATATTTCCTGGGTAAAGTTCGTAAGATCTCAGGTGTTGAATCTTGCATGATTTGTGTTCTTTGCGAAGAAATGTCACATTTCTGGCCGCTAACGAGTAGTATCTGCTCAATTTTGCTAAACTGAGGCAGTCCTCCCTCCTGTCCCACAGATTCAAACATCCACAGTAATCTTTGACATGCTGTATGTCACATTGCTGTATGTTTTTTGTCCAATGTGCTGTTCTGCAACATCAGGAAGCACTGAAACCAAGACTGAAGAGACATTTTATGTCTGCTGATGTGGTTTAAAGAATGATGGTGCACTGAGGTAGTATGCTACCATGTGCTGATGCCTTGTTGTTGGGTTTTAACAGATTCTTGTGTATTGTGTACTACATGCCGAAACAACGTCTTAGATCTGGGTAGTGCTCTAAATAGTGATGCTTAGGGAGCAGTCTAAATTCAGGGACAACCTTCTGGAGCATTTGTCTGTGATTCTGAATCTTAGTCCACAAATAATAGATTCATCATCAAATGTTGGAGACAGGACTAGTTTGATGATCTCTTTCAAATGCATAAATACAGTCTAAGCACCATCTCCATCAGGAACTGTATTGCCAATCATCAGTTGCAGTAGTCTTAACAATGTGCTGTTTCATAAAAATTACCACAAATTTTCCTCTTCTTCTTTAAAATAGGATGTGGTTTGTCAACTTTATCTGAGTGGTGGTATGGAAATAACATGGGTTTTCTGTTTAAATAATCGGGTAATATATTTAAGCCTGATCGTCTCCTCAGTACAATTCTACAGGTACAATGCCCTCAAGATCTGCAATCACCCTGTAATGATCGGTGACGTGGTAGCGGTAACTAAGCAAACCCAAAAAGCAGAAACAAAACGGGACTTCAAAAGAGAAGGCAATTTATTAACATACAAAGGAAAAACCTAAACCAGTCCAAAAGTAATCCATAAACAAGGGCGCTGAGACTGGCCACCTGGGGTTGCGGAGCTCAGGAACAACTGGGGAAAAAACGAGGAAACAAGGGTAAGTAACCAAACAAAAACGACTGAAAAACTTTTGCGAGCGTGACAACAGTTACCATCCATAAGACTAGATGCACTGACACCTGGCAGCAGGAAGTCACAGTATTTGAAGGCAAGGGTTGATGAGTTGATGAGGACCAGGTGATCAGGTAATGGGAAGCAGCTGTGAATATTAGAGGCTCCGCCGAGCCAACCAACCAGCCTCCTGAAAATCAAAACACAACACAAGCACAGAAAAGGGCAGGCAAGGTAAAACAAGACTAAAAATAAAAGGCTCAAACCTGCTCCAAGAGACCAGACATGACACACCCAGTATGTTGTGGCTTTTTCCATGAAATAACAAGTGGATTGGCAATTTCGAGGTCATCTACGGATGTACGGAAGAAGCGGCAGTGACAGTTCTGAGGAAGACAACAAATCATTCTCTTGGAAATATGAGCCACCTTGATGGTTCCTGTGATGGCCTTTTTGTGACATTTTTGTTTTCTTAATTCTTTCAAGGATGTCATTGTGTTTGAACATTCCCTGGATCATCTGGAGGATAGGTGCATAAGCTACTTTGCATCTGGGCTCTAACTCACACTAAAACATATTTGTGTCCATAACGGCATTCACTGAATCACTAAATTGTTTGGGGTAGCTCCAGTAACGGAGACATGATGCAAACAATGTTTCTTCTAAGAATGGGCATTTCAAGTTACACACAGAACAGGCAAGAATTGACGTTTCTCCTTGTGCTCAAGTTTTCAAGGCATTAAAATGACTGAAAGACTAAAATGTACAAATACAAGAGTCATCGAGACATGGAAGAAGGCTAACTCTCATACAAGTTTATCTTAAATGTCTACGTTTCAAGGCCAGTGCTTGGTTTACGATAGAAGGTTTGTGCTTTTCACTGCTCTCAGTTGTTTGATTCTGTGGGAAGAGATTAAATACTACTCTAAAACCAATCAAATAATGCAGTCAATTTTTCAAATTAAAACTTTTTAACTAAAAAAAAAAATAATAACAAAATGTAATTCATGAATTTTAAATGGTAATTTAAGTAAGGATAAGTGAGGCATGTAAATCTAAACTAGCATTTATTGTTGATGAAAATATTCAGCCCAAATGATAAGATTGGATAAGTTAATTACAGGATTTTGAAAGACAGCAAATTGTTCTCGGTTTCTGTCAGCTGTTTGGGTTTGGACAAAATAAATGGCACAAAATGCCTCGAAATCAAATGTGAAACCCAAATATAAACTTTATGAGCTCTTCAAGAGAAAGGAAAAGCTATACAATAAATTGTATCAGATATACACATGTATATGCTGAATATCTGAGAAATATCTTCATATGGAATCATATGGAGATGTCTGTCTAATTGCAGCAGCTAGAAGGAAACACTTGACTGCATGAAAAATAAAACTGCACAAAACAAAATAGGTTCATGCATCCATAATGCCTAACTGCTCATTTTAGAGATAATGCCAGTTGTGTGGACATATTTTGATTTAACGTAACTGAGAAAAAAAGGCAAAACAGCTGAGTGTAATTGTGGAAAATGTAAATACAAAGAGAAAAAGGTAGCATTTTAACAAATTGTTACTTTCTTTATGGGAGGAGAACATTTGGGACACGGTTTGATTATGATATTTTGTAATTGCTGTTATGGCTCATCGGTTAATGTATCAAACAAAACTGTGGTATTGACAGCTATTTAAAAAGGGGTAAAATAGATTATATCTGATTGGTGTCAGTCATCATATTTTTATTCAATTATTTTTATAGTTGATACCATGACTTCCTTTTTTCATTTTCTTTGACCTATTAGAGTGTTAGTTCATTTGTAGTCATTAGACATTGATTTTTTTTTCTTTGTAGATTAATTTTTTATTCTAGACCCAAAATTTATAACACAGGATGATGGGTAAATGTTCTTTTTTTTGTCACACTGGGGGCCAATAATCATTGTTTGGTGCCCATTGTATGGTACCATGCTACTTATGCATGGCATGCAATTCCAACTTATGAGAGAGATGCTTATCACTTAGTGTGACTAAGATGTTTAAGCACTTAGACACTAGTCTATTTGCATTTATGCTGGAGAACTAAATTTATAATATAACTTCACAGCAGTATTTCATTATTATGGTTACCTCGACAGCCCTAATGTATATATTCAAATTTTGGAAATATTTTCTACTTTCAGTCCCTCATTTTGCACAGATTTTTAAACTCTTTCTTAACATTCAGACATTCAATTTGAATCTTGAATACATTATTTCAGCTTCTCATTCATACCAAATAAATGCAGCATGCCAGATTGGCCTTGACACTGGGCAGAACTTGATCATCATTATTATTTAACCTTAAAGTGGATCTTAGCCTGGTCAGATTTTACTTTCGAGCTCTCCTGTCAGGACATCAAATACTGAACAAGTGGACATTTTGACCTGTCTGTGGCAGTGGAAGGAAAGTCATTGGATCGATTAGCACAGTCTGTATTCTCTATATATCTGAGCGAATTATCCAATCGATATGAAAGGTTTGTACTTACAGACTAATGGAATGGACCAACTGGCATTGCTATTTCCAGAGCCACATTAGCAGTGTGAAATGATAGCTTTCTCCCCGAGGAGCAGAAACTAATTCAAATCACCTTGTTACATTTTGTGATTGTATCATTACAGCCAGCTTTCTGTAGCCATTAACACTAGCTGCGAAAAATAGCGACAATTGTGACATTGTCCCCCCATGGGCTTTGAGGGAGAAATAAATGTGTATGCGTTGCTGGAGGTTATCCAGTTGTTGATTTTGCCTCCTCCTGTCATTCCATTAAATTGTGAATGTAAACAGTGCAGTTTCCTCTGAGCCCAACAGTGTCTCTAATGACCCATGCTGAACAGTTTGACACTGAGTTTTGTTTTCTTCCAGCCCCACTGCAGCAATACAGCAATCTGATTTTCAAAGTGATTTTGTCTCTGTAACTTTGGCTCAGTTCTGACTGTGTCACAGTGCTGCGACTCAGCTTTTACATTTCGCGGGCCTCGACGAACGAGCAATGATGGATCCAGTGGCTGAATTTCTGTTCGACTGAGGGCCTTTCTGTGTGGAGTTTGCATGTTCACCCCGTGTACACATGGCTTCCTCCCACAGTCCAAAAACAAGCAGTTTGGTGATTAGGTTTTCCAGTTTCCTCCCAAATGTCCAAGAACTATCTCAGCTGGGATGGGCTAAGATCAATGTCGTAAAGACTTAATAGAAGCAATATGCTGCCATGGAATTTTTTCTCAAAGCAGGTGTTGTGTGTAGATATTGGTTACAATCTGTTCTCTGCAGTATGTTGAATGCTGAATAATACATTTCCTTTTTATCTTAAATTGATATGGTGTTTTTCTGCAAAAAAAAAAAAAAAAAAAAATCCCCTCTGAAAGAAAATTACGTAACAGAAGCAATATTTTTAGAGGATGAATATATATATACAGATGGTGTTGTTTGTGTCATACCACAATGCAGTAAGTTTTAACATCATAATTAGAAGTTTAAGTCAAAGGCTTTCCTATTTCATCTTTAAATATGGATTGAACAATGGTGAAATGATTCATGTACCGATATACTTTGTTGTGTTTTGTTTTCCACTCGTTCATCTTAATAGAGATGCTTAATTTAAGAGGATTAAATCTCTATGCCTCTTGGTAACATGTAGGGTTCATTTCATCAGTGCTAATCCCCCTGTGGACTTCCCAAATCCACAGGGGGATTACGGCAGGAGCTTCATTAACATTAAACATTCATCCCTATGTACTGCTACTCTTTCACAAGTGCAACCACAGTTATGATCACACAGCTTTTACCGGATGGAAGATGGCCATTATCTCACCTAGTTTGGGTTGCCCATGCAGCAGGAATGTTGTCATCAGAAGCAATGTGTCACCAGGACAGAATTGTCCTCTGGGGCAGAAATGCATCTGATTTTTTTCACCTCTTTATCACTCATATCGCTCTGAATTGCACTGTCTAGCACAGACAAAGCAAAAATCCACTCTGAAACACTAAAACAATGAGAAAAGTGCAAACTGCTTGCCTGATCTAATGACGCACACCCATCAACCCAGCTACTACAATGCTAATTATTTTTTTGTAACTTGTTAATATGTATAATTCCAAAGAAAATATGTTTTCCATCCATCATTTACCTGATAGACATTTAATTTAACAATTTAACAACCCTTAATAGTATTTGATAACTAGCAGGGTTTCTTCATTGTAGTTCTGGGCAGGTCAGAAGGTCCACAACATGATTTGGAAAGATTTTGAAGCACCCACAGAGACATAGATTTGTGCTGGTCACACACACAGACACCTGGATAAATACCACCATTTCTTCTGCATTTTCTGTATTCCATACATGATGAGGACATGAGGAAAATCCTTGAAATTGCTTCAGCTCATACTTAATCAGTGCTTGCTGTACCTTTATTTTGATGCATGTAGAGTATGCTTCTTGGATTTCACATGGATTGTTGGATACCAAACAACAAAGACGAGAAAAAAAAAACCAGAAAAAAAAAAAACAGGCTGTTGTTAGCAGATAAATCTGAACACAGTGTTTTTGACCTATTATAGGGTACATTTTGAATGTCCCTGTGTCAGTGATCTTTGTAAGAGGTGTAGCTGGTGAAACAGCTGGAGAGCCAATCTAAACCTGGCTCTGACAGGGGATGATTGTGATTGCAGTTTCCCAGCAGTTCCCCCTGTGCAACAGTGTGAGGGATTGGAAGTACAAAGCAGAGAGGACAGGTAGTGCGAAGAAACATGCTTCGGATAGATTGCATCAGGTGTGAAGTGTTTTTTTTTTTTCCCTATTGCATCTTGATTACACTATTATCCAGATGATTTCAGTACACAGTTAAGGTTTGACTGTGATAGGGCGTGGCCTGATTATGATAGACTTCAGCAGGGGAGCATTTTGGAATACCATCCATCCATCCATCCATCCATCCATCCATCCATCCCATTCATGTTGTATCTGAAGCCAGTGCCCATGTGACATTGGGTGAGGGGCAGGCTCTGTCTCAGTACAGAGCTGTCTTATAAAGATTAATAAAGATTAATGAGGCTAGTTATAGTATGCTAACCTTACCTGAGTCAAAGAAGTGGTAGAAACAGAAGTGAAACAAGAGTTAAAATTGGTGCTGCTTACAATATATATATATATATATTATTAATGATATTAAGATGCCTGTATAAATACTGCAATAATTTATAAATAAATACATGACAGATTAGTAAAAAAAAAGAAAAAAAACATATACATCTTTATATATGTAGCTCTGTTGAACGATGCAGAACTCAGAAAGTGTAGTTAACAGTACAATCAACTTCCGTACAACCATGATGCAATGTGGCATGGTGACATGATCCTATTCCATATAAAAATATAAAAGGCTAAAGGCTCTCTAGGTGTTAGAAGAAAAAATGTGGTGTTTGTAACATGTGCTTTGGCTTTCCAGAGAGGTCCACTCTTTGTCTGGTGACCTAAAACAGATTGAACAAGAAACATTATATATTTTATTTACAATTAACACATAAGGTTGGCAGATGTAAACTAAAAGCAATATTGTCTGAACATGTAATAGGGACAAACAACCCCCAATGTCCTATGGCACCCTATTACAAATATGCTTAACATGAATACTTCAATACACTAAGAAAATTTGGCACAGAGTCTGTAAGAGCTTCAAATACACTGAAAAACTTAAAGCTACAAAGAGAATCGTACTGAATGTATTTTTTAAAAGTGAATATATTATTTATATAGATATTATTTATGAATTGTGTTTTGGGGGTCTGCCTGCACGGGTCATGTGACTTGCTGCCACAGTTGACCACAAAAAGGTATAAAACAACCAATACCCACAATGGCAACCATTTTGAGCAAGTGACTGAGGTATATTTTTTTACAGTTGATATGAGTATATTTCTTCAGCTGCATTTTGAACTAAATCACATGCAAGAAGAGCTCACTTTTGGAAAAACATGTAGGACAAACTTGGTACAAATAAACAGCAGAAACACACAGTTTTGGCATGTCTTTCCACTGCTATGCAGATGACCAAATGATCAAATTCATGTTCCTGTGACAAATAATTATTCTCGCTCTGTCCACTCACTGGTAAACTGTGTCAACGGCATCAAGGTATGGATGGAATTAAACTTCCTGAGTTTTTATGACAAAAAAGCAGAAGTTATATTGTTCTGTCCAAGTGGTGCTCTAGACACTGAACTTATTGACCTTGGCTCCTTCTGTAAAAAACACTGTTACCAATCTAGGGGTAAAAATAGACTGAGTTAAAACTTGACAAGCAGATTTGCTTTGCTAAAAAGACAGATTTGTTTTCAACTGAGGCAAATGGCTAAGATTAGGTCTGTTCTGTGTTGTGGAAATTTTGTGTGTTACCCGGGTGAGATAGAAATAAAGGGTTTTGAACGTCCACCAGTTGTCTTTTGTGTTTTATTCTGCAGAAGGAAGAGGTTTACAGAGCACAGGGTTGATCTGCAAAGGAGTTCAAAATGGTAGAGTGAATCCCAGCTCCTTATAGACAAAAGGCTACACAGGGTGGAGGCGAAAATAATCAGTTATGGAAAACAGAGAGAAATTTTAGGGAGACAGCAACTGTCCAAGGTCACATTTGTATATCTTATCAGTTATAATGAAACAACTGGCTAGTTGTCAGATGAAGAGTTGCAGACTTCATGTCTACGTGTGTTTCTGCACATGAGCTTAACAGGGCATTTTCAAAAGCCAAACATATAAAAAGTTGATACAGATTCATTGAAAACACAGTTAGATATAGGATTTTCCATTACATCTGTCTAGTGGTTACTTTGAAAAACTACTGCATTGCCTTTTCCCACCTTCTGCTTGTGCAACAGTGTTTGAAACAGGGTGAGACCGTGGTTCTGCATTGTTGGGTGAGATGTCATGTGTACTCACGTGTTTTATGTCTTTTATGTATTTATTTATTTATTTTTTTAAATACTACTGTACAGCACTTGCTGCTGTTGTTTTTGCATACCAAGCATTATGGGTAATCAGGGACAGAACACGTGATGAAACATAAAAACTGCTTCCAGTTCTGAGGCCAGTGAATTATGTGAGGGTTATTTGATAAAAAATAATAGTAATTATTAAATTATTACCGTCACTAAGGAGTTTATGTTTTTTGTCCGTCTTTTTATCTGTTTGACAGCAGCATAATTTAAAAAGTCAAGGACGGATATGGATGCAGTTATCTGGGGATGTAGTTATTGCCCAAGGAGGAAATGATTTGATTTTGGTGGTGATCCAGATATGGATTTGTATTCCGGGATTATTTTAGGTTAATAATTGTTAACCTTGTGAGACAAGGGAGTTTTTGCTGTAATATTTCCATTTGCAAAGCAGTAAAAATATTAGTATAAGTTTGACAAAAAAAAAAAAAAATCACATAATAGTGCCTCATATTATCATTATATTTATATTATCGTGTTTCATCTTATTTTTATTGGAGTGATGCTTTTTAATTGTACTGGCAATGTGGGGAAGTGAGCAGCATTGACAAGTATTAAAGCTTCTTTATTCGTCTTCATAATTAGATGTAATTTTCTTGCACAGCCAATTCAAACATTCAGTGTAATTGCATTTTTGCACATCATCTCTCTGTTTTTATTGAAACATTTCTTAAACCACACAGAACATTCTTTTTATATCTTAACAAGTACTATATATAGTACAATATATATATTGATAAGGCTCTTCATTTTAAATGAAAATGCTCAAAGCCAGCGACCCCCATTTTTAGATTTAAATAAAAGTAAGTATATTTAGCGATAAAATAAAAAATGATGATTGCAATTGTGACAGTGAAAGTGTCACCTTTCTTCAAACTACTTCTATTATTAGTATTTATTATTTTTGTGAACATCTCTGTGTTCTCCTTAAGGTTTTATCAAGTGTCTGTTGAGTCACTGCAACTTCAACACTGTCATTATAAGTGAAAACGACTGACATGACATCAGGTATGATTTTTCACTCTATAAATAGGATTACCTTGACTGAAAGCAAATGTGCCTCTCAAAGCGCGAGCAATATATGAAAGGCTCTTAAACAAACTTAACAAACAACATTCATGAGAATCCACCAAACTTTTCAAACTGGGTCAAATTAGCACATCTCCCAAAGCAGATTAATTATTCTCAGCTGTCTTTAAATCCTGTGCAATCATGCATATTCACCCTGCAATTATCATAACTTTCTTTTCTTGTAATAACTTTGAGGATGTGTTAAGGCAGCAAAGTATCTGAATGCCTGAAGAGTTTATAGCTTATAATTCCCGATTCATCTTATGAGTGACATTTGAAATTCTAAACATCACGACTACAAGCTTAACGTTTGTTTCCTATGAGGCTGTTGTTTTGCATAAGATTTGTGTTTATAGCCTTTGTGTACCTGTGAATTTTTAGAATTATTTTCCCCTGTGTATCACTTGAGTAAATGGTGATATAAGATGAGACGACTTTAATTTACTTTCTCCACTCCATGTAAAATTGCTTTTAATGAGCTCACAAGGCAAAGGGCATAAAACTGTTTTTTAACTGGAAACAGATTTGATTCCTCAGAGTTTTTTTTTTTTTTTTTTTTTTACCAATATTGGTTTAACAAAGAACCTCTTAGAAGATAATTGAGAAACTCTAGAGGGTTCTGTAAATAAGGATGTCCAGGAAAGTTAATTGTGGACCCCAAAAGGTTGAGTAAAGCTTCATCAGTAAACTTTTTAAAACATTAATGTTCTGTAATTATAAGCTAAAGTTATTGGTATCAAATTATGTTTGATTTAGATATGTATTAAAAATCAAAGCGTTTAAATTTAACCTGTATAACGATACAAATAAAGGACTCAATTCAGCCTCATAAACAGCTCTGTAGTGATTCCCTTAATGGCCATAAATGTTAGTAATTATTGCACCTATAACTGAATACCACATATAGAGCCTGCTGCAAGAAATATTAAAATATTATGACTCACACACACACACACACTGCAGGGGTATTGAAAGACAGAGAATTGGAAAATTGAAGAGCTTCAGCAGAAGATTACAATAATGATATGATTATCTTGATCCCGCACATACAGGAAGATAATAAATGTAAATAAGCAAATCTATAATACAAACAAAAAAAGCCATCAATCCAGACTGAACCACCAGAAAATGTCTTATTTACATAAACCCTTACAAAAAACCTTTATAATAAAGCCCTATTTTGATTAAGTTATATAGTTTGGTTCAGTTTGGAGCATCACAGGGATGGGCATTTGATTATTTGGTTAATTATAAAAAAGTGGATCTGCTACTCTTCGCAATATATTAAAAAGATACAAATGTTTCATTAACGACTGCATTTATAAAAACAAATCTCTGTATTCCACAGCCCAGCTACCTAATTTGTGGTACATCTATTATCACAAGGTAGCAGCAGCAGCAGCCAGCATTTATTTGGACTTAATGTGTGTTTGCAGAAGTTTATGGAAGAAACTTCAAGGTTCCCTCAATGCATCTTAAAGCAGCTCCTCTAAACTCAGCAGGCTGTAGATGGAACAAAAGTGATGCAATTTACCAGGGTCTTTGACTGCATCTCCTAAGATCAACACACCGTGCACCCTAGATTTATTTCACTAGCTCTCATGTACTGGAGCTTACAGTTGTCAACAAAGAATACCACTGAATATTTGAACAGCGTTTTGGGTAGAAATTGTCCATCTCTAGAATATCAATTAATATCAATTAACTGTGTTTCATTTGTCAAGAAAAAAAAATATCAGATGAAACCTGCTTTTGAATCAGAGTGGTTCGACTTCTAAAGGGTAGTCCTTTGATTGGAAATAAGAATGGAACAGTAAAAACACAAAATGCACTTTTTTTTAAAAAATATGATATTTAACAGGCTGTCTGCAGTTACTTTCTGAGAACTAGTAGCCAACCATTTCAAAACATAGAATAATGCATATGCTTTATTCCATCACAAATACTTCAAAAGATGATTTAAATACTAAAGAGAACCAACAGAATGGTCCAGTGAATAAAGAGGTTTAGGGTCTTTGTAGAACCACAAAGTCTGTTCAAGAAACATTTAGAAAACATTGTTCCTCAGTGACAAGATGGTGGTGTATGGAGTACTAAGCTGTGTGAGAGTAAAGGATGTTGAGAAGAAGGAACAAATAAATAGAAATACATTAAAAGAGAACTTTTCAAATGGAAAAGTGGAGATCATGCCTTGAGTGTATAAAAATAGAACAAAGCTGTGTCTGCAAGCACTGAATTCATCTAAACTGAGAGTAGGAGCGGGTGTTGGGATGGAGGAAGAGCTCTTCAAGCCCTCATAGACACCGAGTGGGCTGAGTCCAGATTTCACCCCTGGGACATGGTCCCAGCTCCAGAGCTTCAGAGACATAGATCTCATTCCTGATGTATTAGGCAGTTCTGCTCTGCGGGTGCTTCTCTCAATGGACAAACTGGATTATTAGTTATACAGTTGTTAGCTGCCAGAAACATGAGATATTACTGAGTTTAAATCTGGGTCAGGGGAAGCAGTGTTTACAGCTGAATTATTTGTTATGAGCATAGATTGTATAATGAGTTGGTTTTTTTTATGACCGTGCCTGCCTTACACCTCATTAAAGTAGTTATTATATTCAGGGTTAAATACCTGATGTCCTAGTTCCAAGTGGAAATAATAGAAGGGAGGACAACTTCTTCCTTGGGCTTTGTAAGATCCCCCAATGTCTCTGAATACCCCCTGTACAGGAGGCACTGGCTCAGCTCAGTATTTTTAATGGTATAACACAGATAGAATTAAAAATGGTAACTTATTTTTTATTATTTTGTTTGTATATTGTATTGGGCATTACAAATTGGACAACTTGTATTTAACTTGATCTAGATAGGATAGTTTACATTACACTTTGTGATATTATGGTTGTTTTGAATAAAACTAAAACTGTAGGGGTGGAGGCGGGATTGTTGAAACTTGCCATAAATATTGTAATAAAGTGGCAAGAGGGAGAATGCAACTAACTCAGTTAATATTCCACTGCCACAATAGTCCAAAAATAATCAGCAATACTCCTAATATTTATTAGTCACTTGATGAATAAATTGTGTTTTTATAAAGCAGTAGCACACCTCTAAGAGGCCTATAAAATAATCACTAAACTTACTAAATGAATAATAAATAATTCTAAAGTAATGTTTATCTTAGAGACAATATCCATTGGACAATAAAACAGAAGACACACCGTCCCTCCCTTCTATAATCTGACAAAACAAACTGGCGTCTCCCACTTCAGTCAGTCAGTCCCATGGTAGGACAGCACAGCTATTTACATGTGACACATTCCTATTTATTGAAGCCAACTTTCATGAAACAAACACTGAAGTTGACTTTATGAGCAAACAAATCCTAGACAGCTAAATAACATTTATCCTTACAATATTGTCCGACAAAGTCCGGCCTCACACCCCAAGAGTTTTTTCAGGTGAACACTAGTGTAAATGAGTGATGTTATTTGATCCAGGTGCAAATCTTTGCATTTAAGTGAAAAGTATTGAAAGATCAAGAGGCTGTATTTACTTGAACTATGTTTTTTTTTACAGTTGAGATTTTTGTCTATTTTGTCCTGTTTTGGACACTGTCCTGTTCTCTGCAGAGTCATTCAACTGTAACTAAAGCAGGCAATGAGTCATGATGAACTCATCATAAGCACCAGATGGAGTGTGACCTACTTTATTGGCAGCAAGTGGACATGTTCATCTGCATAGTTGTAACGTGAAGGCTTTCATACACTAAAGTCATAAAATTACACATTAGAACTTAGTGATGAAGGCAGCATTTAATCAACAACTAAACAGCCATGCTCAAATGTGAATCACTCCATGTGTCCAGAGAACTACAATTAATCAAAGTATGTAATGTCGCATTATGTTTTAGAGAAAAACATCAAGTCGGTCCCTCCAGGATGTGGCACACTGTTTTGGGATTGTTAAAATGCCTAATTTTGTTGAGTTTTTCCAAAAAAAACTGCAGTGCATGTTGCAGGGGTTTTTAAGACATTGTTGTTCTGTTATTGCAGGGGCTAGTGAATATTGGAAAAATAGTTGTGACTTTCTGTGAATTTAAATTTAAACATAAGCCAAAAAAAACAAAAAAAAAACATTGTTACTGCTGTGTAACAATCTGTTACAAATGTCAAACCAATGGAATTCAGTACTTGTTAATTAAAAACTGATGTTTTTAGGGGATACACAAGTTAGATTTTTGCTGAGAGACAGAGGTGGAGCCTTGCAGAAAAAACCCAGGCTGTTACAAGAGAGTTTTGTAGCTCAGTGTCTGTCTGTGGAGATTAGAGCGAAGAAAACAATATCCAGTGTAAACAGTACTGTTGAGTCATGTAACCCACTTTGGGGTCCCTACCCACCATCTGAGAAAGAAACTGATCAGTTTTGAATGATGTTGCTCTGTGATGACCGGGCAAAAAGCAAGGGTGCTCAACAGTTGCAATAATTGGTTGAATTGCATAACTGTTGACATTGCAGTGTTGCAAATTCCTGGAGGAAGCCTTAAATAGTGAAAATGTCTAAGGTAAAGTGACAGGTAAAGTGTTTTTGAGGATGATGCTTTACTCAGCTGCTGGATTAATTATTTTGGATAATTATGTTTTTCAAAGCTTTAAAAATGAAATGTTATGCTAGATATCACTAACAACCGCAAGTGTCCTAAAATGCTTGATCACTGGTGAATATACTTCATAAAATATATGATATACAGTATATAACCACATGTTAATGTTATTTTTGGTTCAGAGATAGTCACGCACAATAGCTTCGTACCTCTGTTGTTGGATTATATTTTCTTTCATTAGTTTTTCTTTCCAGCTGACTGAGCTCATATCCTCCTGCAACAAACCAGGGGAGACACAGATGTTTCTGTGTGTGTTGCACACACAAAGCTGTGCGTACAGAATCTGCTGTCGGATACCTGTCAGTTATGATTACAACTAATAAGATACAGCTGCTTTCTTATCCTTGCCGTTGTTCCGGGAGTGATTTGAATAAGTCAGCCACTGGAACAAAGGCGCCTCCGCTCTACTCATTAATACCAATTGTCATCCCTGAAAAGGTTCCCTACAAAAACAGCTGCTGTTTACAACCATATTTCAATGGCTTCCATAGCAACGGGGAAATGGAAGAAACTGTTGGAGATGGTAACTGTAAAGAAAAGTGCTGAACAGACAAACAAACTCAGGGAAAAATGAATATGGGTCGGGGGCATCTGTAACCTATTCAAAAACCAATCAAGAAACTAATCATATATGGTGAATGCTGTGCAAAGTATTATTTGTAATACCAGCCTGCTCTATGGGGAAAGTTACACTTAGACATTCTGTACAGAATTAACTATTTGTAGGTTTTTGCAAATGGTTGTGTCATATCCTCACTAGGAGGAGGAACCTGCAAGCAGTAGACCACAGTTGGAGACCCAACTATGGAAGATTGTTTACAGATTGCTGCAGTCATAAATCTGATTTACTGTTGCCTTTTGATAAATGTTGCTTTGCAAACAAAATTCAATATATGCTCCTGAGAAAGGTGTTCTGTTGTCTCCTTGTTGCAACACACCTCTACCCGGCTCTTTCACTTGCCACTTTCCCACTGTCCCATCAACAACTCTATCAGACTGAACAGGGTAGAAATGCACCGTCAACCTGCAAATAACTGATAAGAAAGAGGAGGAGCAGGCCTCTTCTGCTTCAGTATATGCTATTATTGCACCTGACTACACCTCTGTTTTTATGGGGATAATGTTACGCTGGTATGATATCTGTTGCAGTCTTAAAGCTCACATAGAATGGTCTTTTTTTCAACCAAAAATCAAGATTACTGATGTCTATTTAAATAAATTAAATAATTTTTATGGTCAAAAACTCTTCGGATTAAGCCAGTTTACTGCTGCTCTCTGCCAGCCTCTGAACAGACACTATGTTGTTGATGTCCGCCCCCCAGAACACTGAGTCTTTTGTGATTGGCCAACTACCAGCGGACTGACTGCTCCACGGTGCTGTGGCCTCCGATGCCTGCATGGTTTAATTTACCCTGGTGTGAAAAATATAAAATAATAATATTATGGATCATGTAAAATAATTTTTTTTAGTATTAGTTGTTCCCTATTAAAAGTAATACACACTGACCTCTGCCTGCTGCAGTCAGCAATTAGAGTAGGATCACTTGTGCTAACCCTGAGCAGACACTCACAGACACGACAAAATACACACGGTTCCACACATGGAGCATCACATGGAGCCAAGACAAACAGAAAAGGTAAATACACATGCTACTTTTCAAATGCAGTTAGGCATTGTTAGCTACTGCTATACGTGACAAGAAGCAGTGAAGCTCACAAAGACATTATTTCTTCATTTGGAAATACTTACATTGCCTCCAGGAAATCCATTACGGATTGTTGGAACTGCTCCCTACTTGAGATGAAGTTTTGAGCTGAGCCCTGCTTTGTATTGCCCAAAGTTTGTATAACAATTCACTTCGAAGTGACTGGTACAAACAAACAGCATTTTAGGAAGCTTAGCAGGGATATTACTATCAATAATGAAAGATATCCACTATGCTCTTTTTTCTTCATTAGAAGGGAGTCTACGAAGCATCTGGTGTTGTTTTTGACAACCAGCAACAATGATCTGAACCTTTCTTGTGAGACATATTACTCTCGACAGGTACAATAGTTGTAATGGTGGAAGCGATTCAGCTTCTTCTTCTTCTTCAGGTTGAATGTTCACGTCCACGACCGAAAGTAGCTGTTGGGGGAAGGGTTCAATACACGGCAAATGTGCTAGTTACGTAACTACACTCGACTTTTCAAAACCGCTTGCTCAAGCTCAGGTAAACAGAGAATCCCTTCTTTCTCAGAAGTGGCTGAAGTGTTTATTAAGACACCTTAGTGATGCTTAGATACGGGAAGGACACGAGGACCAGAAAACTTCAGAAATTTGATTTTCCAGTGAATGTCCTCTTTAAGTGTCTCCATAAGCTATACTAATTGTTATGCCATGCAGAGAGCTGTATACACGTTCTTCTTATGCATACTATATATTTACACACACATGCTGGTTTTACATTCTTTTTGAGGACCCTCATAGACAATGCGTTCCCTAGCCCCTTACCCTATCCTAAACCATCACAACTAAATGCCTAACTCTAACCCTTACCCTAACCTAAAACCTAATTCTAACCCTAAAACCAGGTCTTAATCTTCAAAAAGCCCGTTAAAGGTCAGAATGTCTTCACAAAGATTTCACAAAGGTTTCTTTGACAGTTGGTCCCCACAGCCTATTTAAGACATGTATACACACACACACACACACACACACACAAACACACACACACACACAAACACACCTTCTCATAAACATTATTGATCGTGCTTAGCCTCTGATAGCCGCTCTGCACCATTTATTGTTGACTATACGATGTTTACCATTTTGTCCTTCACTGCACCTTCAGTAACACAGTCTTAATCCATGCAGCTTCTCAATATCTACACGTGATTGTAATCTGGTTTACAGGCTTGCTGTGCACACCCCATGTCAAGAGATAACCCCCCACCTTCCATGTGTTATCTTCTTTGCCACTGGATGTCCTGCAGAGTTCGAGGACATTGATGGTCATTCAGCCTCCGAATGAGAGACGAGAGATCTGAGATGCAGGTGAAGAATCGGCTGGAGAAGCAGCTGATTAATGTGCTGCAGCACTGCCTCATTATGCTTATCCTCCTCGAGAGAGAGCCTGCATAGGACACAGACATGAATGAGCTTGAATTGGCTTTGAAGCACAGAACATGTTCAGGGATTTAATCCACATGGAGCTTGACTTCCCTCTATTTTTAAATGTGTGTACATAAGAGGAAGCAAAAGCATGCCAATTGTCTCTCTTTCACCATCTTTGGAAAGGCGCAGTCCACAAGTGAACTGAGGCTTTCCAAGAATGACCACCTTAATGTGATCCTGGCAGCTGTGTTGTCAGGGGCATTAGCCTCCTAAAGGGTCTCAAAAGGCCAATTGGTTCCGCCAGAGAGGCCAGCTTAAGTGCAGTTCACAATAAACAGGCACTGAAAGGCTTTCTCAGAGTAGAGAAGACAGTGCAACCTCCTGAAGACCACTATGTGTCTCCTGATGAAGACATGGTCCACAAAACATGGTCTTGGACACAGACCACATAGATTACATAGAGAGGGCTATGCTCCACACTAAGGAACTGCTGATCACCACTTTCATTGCCGTTCCATTAATTTCTTCAATTATGTCACACCTGGATTGTTTCCAGTCAAGAATGACCATCAGAGAAATTGAATATGTTATGCTCATCCAACAAATGGAAATCATTTCTGTAAACACACACTCCCCCCACACATCCATAACCACCCAATAAAATGTGATGATTTATGTTTTTTTGTTGTTTTTTGTTTGTTCATAAAACAGCAGTTGGGCACATTAGATGCAAACACTGATAGAAGGGAAGGTTAAACAAACACTGGATAAAGGTTAACAGATGCGAACGGCCACCAAGTTATGCACCTCAGGTGCATGAACTCACACTGCTCTCCCTGAGAATAGGGCGCAAATGTTGTGCACATTTCAGCAGCAAAAAATATACAGTAAAAATGATCTTTGATCAGTATTTCTCCAATATTTCACAAACCATACTCCATGTGCAAGTTTCAAAGTAAAGGCACTTTCGTGTTTCAGTTCTCTGAACATGTGAATGTGGTAGTGGCTGTCACATACCAAAAACGATGCTATTCTTCCTCTTTTGCATTGTTAGCATTTGCCATTGGGGCTGCTGTAGAAACACGGTTAAAGCAATTATACACTCATAAAGTTTACTTATAGGTAGTATATACATTTTTTGCCAACAAACCATCATTTATGTTACATACTCAAACTTTAAGTATGCAGAAGCTTGGCAACAGGCCCCCAGTGAATACACATCAAGTGTGGCACCGACATTATGGATTAATCAAAATGAACGCTATGTTTGAGCAGGTGGTTCAACTTATCCAGATCATCTAAGGTCAGAGATAACTGGTCAGCTTTGTTTGTCTTATCATGTGATACTGTTTATCTTGGGTGCTCAAATAAATAAAGTTGCAAAGAACATGAATCGGGCATGGTTTCTGGAGAGACCTGGTAATCCTCTATGTGTAATGGAAGTGAATAGGGAATGTCTGACCAAGGCTTCTTACTGTGAAGTCTCCTAAAATGCAAATAAATGATACATATTCAATATCTGTACATGTGAAAAAGTAGAGGCGTGCTGTTGCTTTAAACAGATACGCCAAAGGAAGCCATTGCATTGAAAAGTTTCTCTGGCATTTATAAATCAAACATGGTTTAATGATAGAGAGACCACTTTATACCTGTAGGATCTATGATGCCATTTGTGAAGTGTCACATAAAAGCTGTGCCTTGGGGCATATGTAGTCAAGGCTGCTTTATAAATGCAGGCCTTGTGTGATGGGATCTGTGCTCGAGGACAGATGGATGGTGGGGGACGTTTGTTAGCCTCCAGTTATGTTTGTATTGCACTCATTGCATTAACAGCTTATAAATTCTTAACAGCGACAAGGGAAATACTGCGAGGCAATAATTCAACATAAGCTTCAAAGTGATCTGTGGGTTCAAAGGTAAAATAAGTAGAAGCAAGTGTTGCTTTGTTATATATAAAGTACATGTTTTAGGTAAACAGAGATTTTAAATAATGTACTGTCAAAATAACGTTATTTATGTGGTTACAATGGGCCGTGATGGTTTTTAATATGAGTGTGAATTGGAATTTAAAGAAAAAACTGAAGGTATGTGTATATGCAGAGTGGAAAGTTGTTTGATAAATGAGAAAAATAAATTCTTGGGTTTTAATGCTGACATCCTTCAACAGTTGATACTGAAAAGGTGTCTTATTTAACATTTAAGGAAACCTTAGTACATTTGCAAACACTTATTCAGTTACATTTCTGACTTTGGTAACATACTTTTTTTTTTTTTTTAACTTGGCTTTACTGTGTGTGTGTTTACAATTGTTTGGTAAAAGATGTAGCAGTAAGCCCCCCTTTTCCTTCCTTTAAAAAGCAGGGGTCCTTATTATGGCACACAACTTCTTCCGAGGAAGACACCAACACCACTATGAAGATAACAAAAGTAAAGAAGACCAGAATACCCATTCCCAATCATGGAATCAGGTTTCATATCATAAAAATACATCTATGTACTACTGCTCTCTGTGCTTCGTGGTCACTCAGCGGATATACACTGGGTCTACCAAAAATCACTGGCCAAACTGCATTTTCTAAGTCTGTATTATTCTCTTCTTTCTGAAGTTCAATAGTGGAATATTGGTCTGGCTTTCACTCGCTCACGTGAGCTGAAAGAAGAAGAAGAGGTTTATTGGACTGATTTTTGTGACCTGGCCCAGTTACTGTTGGACTACTGTAAATAGTTTGCTTATGATCTGTATCTAGTGAGCTTGCTTTATGTCACCCTGTGTTATTAAAGTCATCTCTATGGACAACATGACTATATAATTTCACAAACAGTAGCTTACATTTCAAACAATATGTATACAATGAGCAATTAGCCCAGGTTGAAAATGCAAGCTATGTAAAGTCACGTGCTATCTTTTTTTTCAGTTACATTTGGTTTCTGATATCTTGAAAAAACAAACCAATATAATCAGATTTGTATAAAATGCTATAACATAGGCTTCTGTACCTGGTCTGAAGTCATTGTTTGCTTCAGACTTCTATTCTATTCTATTCCAGCTGTACTCACTTTCTTACACCGATTAGTGTAAATTATATATAATTACAATAATTAAATTGCACTCAATTAGAAGTTCAGTCAAATATATAAATGCATTTACAAATACAAAGGGAAACACATTTTGTTTTTCACATTTTACTTTTTTTTTTTATTTAATAATTATTTTTAATTAATCCACTAAAATGTTGAAATTATTTTCTATGCATAAATCTTTCCTATTTCCTATTTCCTAGTGTTAATTTTCATACTTTGTCTTTTAATCAAAGCGTCCTGGTGGACATTTGTGCAGGTCACCTGTCAAAGCCAGTCTGAAACATTCTCAGCTTGTAATACACTGTTCTGATTATGATATAGCTTTTATATGCACTGCTGTCATAAAGCATTTATAAAATACCTGCTAAAAAAGGTAAACCATTGCCAAATTTATGCCTCTCTCATCGCCTTAAAGCATGTAACATAAATCACACTGTCAAATGCACTGCAGCAGAAGAGACAGGGAATTTTCAGTGTGATTTAGATATGCAGGGAAAAGTGATGTAATGACACGGAATAACCAGTTGGGGGAGGTCTAACACTGAGAAAACATAACAAGGATTGTGTGATACTGATTTATAATAAAAGAGTGAGACAAAAGCCTCAGATGGTGAATATACAAGTGATGAATCAATATATGCAGCAGTAATATAAAGATTATTATGTATCATTGGCCTGCAGTGTGTTTAGGAAAGCACACAAAAATAATTGTACTCTCATAATCGGATGCATGTCAGTTTTGGCCTTGGAAAGCTCAACTACATTTTTGGAGCTTCATATCTCTGTGACACACTGTCTCTAATGTAAATGCAAGATTGAATGTAACTGAGAACTGAGACCAACACGGCGACTGATTAGTGAATCACTTTCTCCTGAGCTAGTGATTCTCAAAATGTGGCTGCTGCCTCCTGGTGGGAAGTGAGGCATTGCAGTTTATGCTTACCAAGTGACGTGTCCAAAGAGAGTCGCAACGCATCTGTGCTTGCAAGTTCATGGCTCCAGTTACTCGCATACTAAAATGAGGGTTTGCATCAGTCTGCATGTGCATGCAATCATATTTGCCATTGGTAGCAATTTCAGTTTAACAAGTTCACCCTCTTTTGTATGTCTTTGTATTCCTAAAACAACGGGGTTGCACAAGTGGGGACTGGGGGATCTCCTCATATTGCCTATACCTTTGGTTTTTCATTAAGTAATTCATTCATTGTCTACTGCTTTATCTTCCACATGAGGGCCATGGGGTGGCTGGAGCTATTCCCAGATGACACAGGGAAATGTCATCTTTGATCAAAACAAGGGGCACCCTTGGGGAGCATGTACAGCGAGCATATACCAATCAACACCATCAAAAAATCTCATGGGGCTCTCATATGTCTGGATAGTGGCTACATGCACTGTCATGAACATGGACAGACCACAGCAGCACTCTGGGGACTTGCTGACATGGAAAGAATAAATCAGTCCTGAGAAGTCAGTGAAGTAATGTGCAGGTTTAAATGGCATCTAGCAGTTTAGTTGCATAGCGCAACCAACCTTTTACTTCATGCCTCCATCCAACTGAATTTAACACAGAAGCTCTACCTAACACTGTTTGATTTGTCCATTTTGGGCTACTGTACGGTTGTACAGTAGCCCAAAGAAGACCTATTACAGGAAAGGATAATTTCAAGGTCATGAAAACACAGCAGTTTTTCAATTTCCAAGTGATACTAAACAGATGGCATAATTATACAATAATATTCAATTTCTACTGACATATTTCTATTAAATTATAAACAGGTCCTTTAAAAATCCATTGAAATTCTTTTCAATTGTCAGTTATGGAAATCAGTTAGCTGGTGATAGGCACCAGGGCCCCCGCGACCCCTAGTGGATAAAGTGGTAGAAAATGAGTGAGTGAGTGAGTGAGAGTTTGAAACATCCCTTATCTAAACTTTTGACAAAAATGTCACCCCTTCAAAATCAAACTGGAAGACACCTTTTGTAATTGTGGGGAATCATTGCCAAATTAAACGTGTTATCCTAGTATGTGCTGGGTTGGACATGTTTGATTGATTGATTGATTGATTGATTGATTGATACTTTACTAATCCCAAGCTGGGAAATTGAAATATCACATCCATATACCACATAACATAACATCAATTAGTCCACAATTATTACAAGTTGAACGTAATAATGGCACACGTCAGAATTATACATACAGCACATAAACATTTGATTGTGTATGTACCCTAAAAATTTTGAACAGTCCGTCATCCAATATAGGCATAATGGATATGTGGCATCGCAGTGTAGGCCGCGCCACCGGGCCTGCTTGGAACAGTAGGGAGGGAGGAGTATGGTAAGGGGCGGGAGGGAGCGTGCTGGTGTGTGCAGGTTGGTAGGTTGAGAAGTAGCTTTCAGTTAAAAACATGCATGTTAATTAGTGGTGTGACTAAAGGTCGTGGTGGGCCACAGAAGATTTTCACAGCTTAAATTGAGCTGCCGCATTCTTATATTTGGAAATGGCTGCACTAGCATTTGCGAAAGAAGGCAAAAGATGCTTCCACTGCTGTTGTGAAGAGGCAGAAATATTAAATCATATAGTAGAGAAGGTAATGAGATAGACAGTTTCAGACTATAACAGCAATCTGTGCTCACATGAGGTTATGCCTTGAATAGAAGAGGATAGCTGGAGTTTGTCAGTCGGAGGAACGAGTTTGTGCACTTGGGCCTAGATTGCCCCTCATGTTATTCCCACTCCTATATCTGTGACTGCAAAGCTTAAATTCATTGGCAGAAATATCAAAGGCTGCCTTCAGGAGATAGCTTGGTATATAAATTCATCCAATACCCCCACACCTCCCCACAGAGAGGTGTGGAGTTCTCCACTTCAATCACCGACTTCATGCATATCATATTAATGCAAAATCCAACAGGAATACAAAACCAAAAGAAGGCTATGGGAAGGCAAAGGAGGCTCAGGTGTGCTTTTATTTTTCTTCCTCTGTTGAGGGATTACATTCAAGAGGAATAGTCCTGTGTCGATGTATGTGATGGCTTCCAGGAAATGTAGTGGCATAAACAAACAAAATTACACACACAGACACACATATATGGTGTATTATATACTTTTAAATGATGTGTGATGAGTCAGCAACATGTCACCAGCAGTAAAAAGTTGTAAAGTGAAAGGATCAATAGTTTCCACCATTCCAGCTCTGCAGCTTTCAGCCACTTTGAGCTCATTGTTTTGGTCCATTGGTCTGTGTGGTTGTTGAGTCCCACCCTGCTCTCACTGACTTCCCCAGTCACACACTCACTCACACACAGATTGTACTCTACTGCAAAAAAAATCCAACTGCCAACAGACCAAGGTAAACAAGTGGCTGGTGTAGGGAAAACATTTAACAAAGATTGGGAGTCTGTTTTTTGTAAAAAATAACAAGTGAGTGCTTGACTTTTAAATTCTCTCTGCAGGTCTCTGACATGAGGCCAACGTTGCTCTGTTTCTACTGAGTGCTTTGAAAAAAATGGTTGAAAATATATAAAAAGCGACACACAAACCCATTAAATTCTATTAAATTGCAGTCAGTAAATCATTTCTGCAAATGTGTTTAATGACACACCTACCACAAAAAAACAAAACAACAGATGTTCAGGTATTGCTGGATTTGCATGTATGCTTTGTGTTAACACTTGACAGGATGTAACAATTGGAAGTTAGCAGCGCAGTGTTTGTCATGGCTAACAGAAAAAAGAAATCAATACTATGCATGTGCATACATTTATAAATGGTAAAAAGGTGTGGAATCTATAGCTAATCAGTTACAAAAATCCATATCACAAAAAAAAAAAAAAAAAAAAAAAAAAAAATTACAGGCCTAAACACACACTCGTGTGACTTCAGGGTGTTGCAAGCTGCTGTCACCTTGCGCTGAGACTAGGGCACTAAAACAGCCCAGTGAGCAATTATCATAATATTTTAATTACTACTTTGGTTTGAAGGTAAGAACAAGTGTCAGAGGTCGATGTTGGTGAGGCAGGAGCACTTTGGGGTCACATGATGTGCTGCTGCAATACAGTATATAGTTTACTTACATATAAAGCAAGCTGGTGTAGGATTGTTCTTTCTCTCCCAAGTTTGTGCCTTACCATCCGGTCCTCTCTATCTCTTTCTGTGTGTCCTCATCTTGCAGGATCCAGTTTTGATGCTATTATCATCACTAACAGTAGTATTATTGTCATTATTATTATTATGCTATGATTAAAACTTGATATCAGTATAATTTCTTATCCACAGTATCTGCTGCTGCTTGTACAAATGACACCATAGTTCTATAAACATGACATAACTGAACCAGGACTGTCCTGTCTAAACTTGATACAACTGTTATATATCTACTCCTGGTCTCGCTCTTCTATTTCTACTTTGCCTCCCTCTTTCCCTTTGTCTCTCCCTTTCTGTCCCCCATTTTTCCTTTCACCCCAATCGGTTGAGGCAGATGACCACACATCTTTGAGTCTGGTGCTGCCAGAGGTTTTTTGTTTCCACTGATGCCAGGTTCTTGCTTGTTTGGTTTCACTTCTCTATGTTAAGGTTTCTGCCTTAATATGTACAGTGTCTTAATATAATATATGTTGTGGTTTGGCGCTATACAAATAAAATTGAATTGAAATGGACTTATGTACCAGCCAAAATAGGGAATAGAGTTATTCCATTATTATCTCATTAGTCAACTAATCTGAAAATATGCACACTTTGTATAAATGCTACTAATTAAACAACTTTAGTTGAACCCATGTCAATGCATGGGTTAATATTGATTACTTATAGCAACCCAATATATTGACAGATTTATGTGTTGGAATTATACAAATTCTAAAAATTGTTACTTGTTTTTACTTTACTAATTACTTTAATTAGTGTTCAAATCTACACTAATCATCCGGTTTACCATGAATTAGCATTACATTTGGATAATTGACCATAATGTTGCTATCTGTTATTTTCTTTTTCCATACCAGAAAAAGCAGCTCAATTTATACAAAGGGAAATGTACACTAGCTTTTTGCTGCATTCAGTAATAACTAGACATTACTCTGGTTCCCAAACGTCTTAATATTATCTTCAAGGATAAAAATCAATGTTTAGTGCCCCTACAGCTTGTTATCTTTATAAAATGTAAAAAAAAAAAGTTCACTACTAGAGGAAAGTTAACTATTTTTTCTGAGAGAAATGCCATGGGATGTCTTGCAGCTTTACAACTGTCTATCCTTTCACGGACCAATGTGTTTTGGAGCACATCTCTGGCACTGGGGGGCCTGTCCATGCTCCGTTTATTTATCTACTATTTACTGCACTCCTCAGACATATTTGGCCATCCATGTCTGCAGTGCAGGGCCTTTCATCAAGCCAGGATTATGACACTGACTATTTGTTCTCCACAACTCCAGCACTCACTTTTTCTGTAAAATACAGTATTTGTGCGTATGTGTCTGTGTGCTTGCATTTTATGTAGCTTGTTATGTTTTCTCTTAACGCAATGAATGTCAATCTTGTCAATTGTAAAATAAGTTCATAGATATTATAATTGACAACTGCAATTTAAGGTCGTGTGGTAAATGCAATATTTTATTTACTGTACGTAAAACAGTTTGAAGAGACCAGCATTTGACTGCTAACAAAATATGTCCTCAGTGGATATCCACATACTGCAGCAATGTGCAGATGTGCAATGTGCAGCTAGAGTGTTAAGATAGTGAATATATTGTCTTAACATTTTCAAGCACTTTCAAAACCAAAACTTTGAATTAAACTGTGAGTTGGACTCATAAAATATGAGTGATATAAAATAATATAATGTATAAAAAAGTATATAAAAATTGAGCATAGTCTGCCAGCCCAAAAGTTGAAGCTAATGTGGAAGTAATTACAACCTGTACTTGACTGAATTGCCACCAGGGGGCAACTCCACTGCTTTTTTATGCAAGTCTATGAGAAAATGAGCCTACTTCTCACTTGATTTATTACAGCGGCAAATATTTTTCAGAGAAATTAATGGTCTTAATTACAAGTTAGCCTATGGTCCCACTTTATCGATGATAAAGTATGGGATGCATTAGGGCATGGAGACAGCTGGTACTCTCCAAATATGGTAACTTCTGCTATCTAGCATACTACTCACAGTGAATGTAGCCATATCTTACCTGACCACATTGTTTGTGGATTTATGCGTTTAAAGTCCCTTTCATTCACAACCACACCTCTGCAGCATTCTGTAAACACTGACATGTGGAAGGGGATCCACAATGCCAGTGCCAACCTTGTCACTCCTAATATATCCCACACAACAACTATTATGTTTTGAAAGGAACACATTTTTTTAAACTAAGAAAATATGTTCTGACAGGGTGAGAATCATTTCCTACTTACAGTTAGGAAAAGATCACACGTTTCAGTCATAGCTTTGTAAAACCCTCTCCATGAAAATGCACACTATTGCAACAATCATGGAACCGCTGCTTGATGAATGTCTCAATTTGTTACACCCAAACACCTAACCACATAACAATTGAGAATTCAAATTAGCTGTGAGTGAGTCATTTTTGAGGGCTACAGTTGTTACTAAAGGTTCATATAGGACAATGTTAAGCTTGTCAAATCCATTGGTTGGTCAACCATTGGAAAGCGGAACTTTGCAAGTCTTGTCGGAGCTCCCCCTACACTTTTGGAGTACATATTATTAAGACACAACTGTAAACATAAATCCATTGACTACTGCTTTATCCTTACTGAAGCTGAGGCTCCCACCTCCTTTCCCCTCTCCTGGCCATGTGTAATTTCTTTTTTCAGCAGAGCCATTGAACACAAGCCATGGAGCCATGTCCATGCGTGTTGGTACCCATTTTGCATGCTTCTGTGTTTTTCATTTTCTCTGCTTCTTTTTTGCTGGCTCTGCCATGATGAGTGTCTAAACAGCAGGTACCTAGTTAGAGTGTGTGTGTGTGTGTGTGTGTGCACTGCTGTAAAACAATATGTGCTTCCTGATTCTGAAGCACATATTGAAGATTCTGGGTCAGCAGCCCTGATCTTGCAATCCTGATCTTGCTGGTTTTCTGTTAACAAATAGTAGAGGGATAGGAAACTGCTTTCACTCTCCCCACAAGCCATTTATTCATTACAATGACTGAATCTGAATCTAGTAAATCTGAGTATAAATACTGCATAATTCTGCTTTAAAGTCATTACATTTAATGGCACATTTTGAAAAAAATGGTGAGCATTGCCAAATATAAGCAGGACATGGCTAAATTGTGCTATTTCTCATAACCACATGAATCTTTTGTATAATGACCTTTAAATGTCCCTCCTTATGGTATAACTTTATAAGTGAAATTCATAAAGCAGACAGATTTGCTTCATGAAAAAGGGAATAATTGTACCTTATGTCTGGCTTGTACTTGTCGATTGCCAAGGATAGATAGTTGTTGTGACCTTCACTGCCTTGACCATCGGTCAGCTCTTTTTCCCCCCTCTCCCACCAGAAACTGGGACACAATGACTGAACTACACAAACTGGTTTTAAAAGCTTCACACGGTCCACTGAGGCGAGCAATCGTCTCTGATCTAAAGCCAGTGGCTAAAAACAGTATAGAGCGAAACTATCCCATTTCTTTTATATTAATAGCTTATAGTTTCTGTTTGCTCTGGTATGCACATACCCAGTGTACCAGAATGGTCATATACAGAAATATACATCACAATTTCAGTCTTGATAGAGTGAATGCTGGTTACTGTCCACCTTCACAGACTCACAGACTTTGATCATGGACAGTCACTGAGGGATTAGGACTGTCCAACTGTGAAATCATCAAGTGTGTAAAGGCCTTCTGTGGGCCTTTTTTTGTCTTTGGAGACCTCCTCTGAGGTAATTACCCACCGCTCCAAAGCATTTGGGTAACAAAATAATTGGCAACCTGAAGGAAATGTAAAAATGGCATAGGTCGAAATGCCTCTGTACACCATTGGTTGACCTAGACCAATCAGACTAATGATGTGTTTGATGCATGCAGAGCGACGGAAAACATCTCAACAAATGCGCTTGTTGTAGTTTTCTAGGCATGAAACTTATGTATTTAAGGCGTATAAAGTATCCAGTATCGATGATATAAATTTGGCCACGGTAGAGACTTTCATTATACAAGCCAACTGAAATTGTGTTGCGTATGGTTGCGTATGGTGATTTTAAAAACACAACATATCGTTCTGTTCATTTATCTCTAGCTCTAACTAGTGAAGCACCGTCACCATTCAGTGTGTGCGTATGTGTACAAGCACACGTGTGCATAAGCACATGGGTGTGCACTGTGTAGGCGGGATGGGTGGGTGGAGTGATAGTGATTGACACTATACTCACCACAGTAAACCACATTACACCAGTGTAGTATTCATTTTATAGTATGGTAGGTTTATATTTTCCACAGAGTTATAGATATTGAATATATTCTTGCCATTAATTGTATTTATTTTGCCCTTGTATATGCTATATAACCACTACAAAATGGTCAGGATGTCTGTTGAGTATCTAACCAGTGAAGCAACGTCACCATTTAATGTGTATATGTGTGTGTTTGCTTGCAATTAACACAAACAATTACCTACACCTTATTCTTGTTTACAACCTTTGTTCACAACCCTTGAAATTGATATGAGAGAAGTGTCTTTCTGACCATGATTAAATCTCTTGATCAAAGGTAAGTGAAAATGCCCAAATTCTATGCCCAGGTCTGTAAGCATGGAACGAATGAACTCTGTGAGATGCACAAATGTACGTACTCAACAATATACCACAATATATACCTTTACTGCAAGATGCTTCAAATGATACTGCAATTTGAGTCCTAGCTCTTCTAACGATTTTTGCCCGGGGGAGCCCAGTGGTGGCAGCAACAGCTGAATCAAAAGACAGCTGCTTTTTTGGTGGCCGCCATGTTGGATGTATACAAAAGCTCCTACATGTCGCTTCCCTGTTGTAGGTGTTAATCCCACCTCTAGTGCACAAGGGGAACAACCCATTTGTGAAATGTTACCTTTTTTAGATTATTAAGTTGGCTACAAAGGTAATCTGCTGAGTGATATCAAATTACTGACAGACCCAACTGGGTTTACCCAAGCAAACATTTTGCCAAAAGCAATAATTCTTTTTTTAGTTATCCCTCATCCTCTCTTCAAGTCAACAGGAAATAAACAACATCAAACAAAAAAACTAACTCACTCACTCACTCACTCACTCATCTTTTACTCTTTTATTCTCCATATGAGGGCCACAGGGGGCCCAGCTGATATGGGGCAAAAGGCAGGGCACACCCACGACATGTCACTAGTCCATCACAGGGCCATAGAAAGCTCCAAACTAAATTGAGGCTTCAAAGAGAACTGAAAGGGAAAGTAATGGAGGCAAGAGAACAACAGTTTACATATCATGATTCATGATATCATTATGTAGCATTTTCAGCTGAGACCTGAGACCTTTGAGGACCCACCTGAACAAAATGATAAATTGAGGAACACCCTGTCCCTGCAGTGCCTCATACTCAAACATTTAGCAGGTGGTTCAGGAATTAAATGTTTAGGGGGACATTCATACTGGGTTTACATTTGAAGCAGAGTTGAAATGCTCATCTGGACCGATTGATTTTGCTTGAAAATAGCATTTTTAAATGAAAATGCAGTAGTGTGGGCAAATAGTCTACAGGACACAGAAGCTGGAAGCATCCCTGCATTCATCAGTTGTTTTCATCTGAATTTTTAATGGCTGATAATTTGCCTTATCTTTCTTTTTGTTACTAGTCTATTATTCTGCACTCTTCCAGATGATCCCCAACATATTTATTTGCAGCTTCCATGTGAGGTCAGTCATCTATGGCCCATAATTGAATTCATGGTTGGGGAAAAAAAAAAAACATATTTATTGAGACTGCCACTGTGTCTGGTGCACTGTCTCTAACCTTATCAAAATCAAATGGGCAAAGAAATGTGGCATGAAATATCAAAGGCACCACCACAGCTCATATCCATGGAAATTTATGTTTTCACAGCCAAGGTTTGTGTCTGCCAGTCGCTTTATCCTTTGTGTTATTCACCTGAAAGACACAGCAGTATCACTAACACAAGAGAGACCTGTTTTGATCTGTGACAACATGTGACACATAATTTGGTACAAAATAGCCTTTGTAGTGAAAGATAAGCCATCTATTGGTGAACATATTCTCTCTTTTCTTTTTCCCGGGAATCATTTTATAAAATAATTCAGATGAGCTATAGTCACAGTAGAAACATGAACTGTGTTGCCAGTTAATTTAACTGCAGAATTGCTGCATGTCTGATTTTAGAATCATGTTTAAAATGACACACTGTTGGATTTCAACCTTCAACTAATGTCTTTCTGATTACTGTGATAGTGTGATAGTACACAGATATCATCTAACAACAGAGTGAATGGCAAAGCCTGAGCACATCTGCATCACCTGGTGCTATGTAACCTGTGGTCTATGCCACAAAATTATAATTTAAAAAAATAACTAAAATAAATAAATATACAAAATAAGTAAATAAAAAAAAGAAAGAAAAACATACCAATAGCATGAGGATCTAAATGACTGCATTTCAGTGGTACATACTATATATTGTAAAGAAGATGATGGATGATGGAATGTCCAAGGTATGGTATACATTTTTAGTGGAATTTTTGCCCCAATAAAAAATTGTTTACTTTCCTCTTTTAGTTCTTTATTTCTTTTTGCCAGTCTATGGTTGTTGCAGGTATCATATCTTCTCCCTCTTCCAATTACATCAAATTACAAAAAGTTAAAAGCTTTACATATTTCACCTGTTAAACGTCCAATCAAGAAGAATTATTATATCAGAACTGACTCCATGTGAAATTCTGTGTACTACAGTGATCCGTCTGAGAACCAGCACTGCTGAAGACTGCGGGTTTAAATTGCTCTCTGCTCATTGTAGTGATTTGCTGGTCAGTATGATTAAGTCCCAGAGGCTCTCACTAACTCCATCCACCCACTCACCCACGCCTATAAAACTGCATACAGCAGCACACAAGCTCAACTCTACTGTAAACTACTCTTCCTTGTTTGAACTAGTGAGGAGTCAAAGTGCCAAAGGTGAAGCAAACCACAGAAGCAGATGATGTTTTATGTGTTGAACCAGGATAAACCAGCAATTAATATTTAATTTGACAGGTAATGAGATTCTAGAGCAAAATGCTCACATGTGTTCGACTAGAGTAGATGATGTTTTTGTTGTAAGAACCCTAAATATCAACAAAGTAAACTCCCAACTGAACTGTTTTATTTGTATAGCACTGCAAATACAACACAGTTGCGCTGCAGTGTTTGACAGCACAGGGTTTAAGAAATAGAGCAAGTCATTTTTTATTATTTTTGTATTAATTTAACCAGTTCGACTGACTGTAGTGAAATTCAACTGAATTTCTAAAGTAAAAGTATGAGGGAACTGATACCTGAGATGCATTGTATTAATTTTTTATAATTTGTGATAATTTCTCATGGGCCTTGAGTACCATATTTTGTTCTTTAGGTACCTTGAACCTTAATTATTTACATAGTCACAGAATCATACTTTGATCGCTGATTTTTGAGAAAATTCAGATTCCTGTATATCATTCTTAATCAGGACACCATCCATCCATCTTCTGCTGCTTATCTGAGGTCGGGTCGTGGCGGCTGCAGCTTACGCAGTGAAGCCCAGACTTCCCTCCCCTTCGCCACTTTGTCTAGCTCTTCTGGGGGAATCCTGAAGCGTTCCCAGGCCAGCCAAGAGACAGTCTCTCCAGCCGAGAGACAGGCTCTCCAGCGAGTCCTGGGTCGTCCCTGGGGCCTCCACCCAGTGGGACGTGCCTGGAACACCTCACCAGGGAGGCGTCCAGGAAGCATCCTATCAGATGCCGAGCCACCTCATCTGGATCCTCTTGATGCGGAAGAACAGCGGCTCTACTCTAAGCCCCTCCCGGATGACCGAACTTCTCGCCCTATCTCTAAGGGAGAGCCCAGACACCCTGCGGAGGAAACTAATTTCGGCATTAATCTGTCTGTTGATCTCCCACTCCATTCTTTCCTCACTTGTGAATAAGACCCTGAGATACTTAAACCCTTCAACGCCCTGGCTGAGTCTAGAAATCATGTTCATAAAAGTTATGAACAGGATTGGTGACAAAGACTTGGTGGAGTCCAACCCCCACTGAAAACGAATCTGACTTACTGCCGGCAATGCGGACCAGGCTGTGACACTGGTCGTACAGGAACCGAATGGCCCTTATCAAAGGACTCCCCGAGGGACATGGTCAAACGCCTTTTCCAAGTCCACAAAGCACATGTAGACTGGTTGGACAAACTCCCATGCACCCTCTAGGACCCTGCCGAGAGTGTAGAGCTGGTCCACCGTTCCACGACCAGGACGAAAACCACATTGCTCCTCCTGAATCCGAGATTCGACTATCCGACGGACCCTCCTCTCCAGGACCCCGAAAAGACCTTACCAGGGAGGCTGGCGGCTCCAGGAGGGGTAACCAGGACACTCATAGACATAAAGTATTTCTCAGCCCATTACCTGATGCTTAACAACTAAATACCTAATCCTAACCTAAACCCAAGTCTAAGGCTAACCCTGAATTCAAGTCTTAACCCTGAAAAAACCCTTTGATGACAGCATCATGTCCTCATAAAGGTCTGAAACAAAATTTGACCTCACAACCTGGTAAACACATGTATGCACACGCAGGCATCATAGTTGCCATTGTACATTTCTACAAATGACAAACAGTATACATGTACAGTATGTGGGTTAATGTTTACAGATGTCAGTGCATGTCAGTGATTGATTCAACCGCTTTTTGCAGAAATTAGATTCGAAATTGTGATAATACTGCAACAGAACTACATTCATAAATCTAACTTTATTTATGTAGCACTTTCCAAATATATCCAGTGCAATTAACAGTGATTTACAGGTAAATGTCAAGAAATAGTTTGTTCAAATTAACTAAATAAATAGAAATAAGCTTTAAATCAGTGTTGAACCTCTTTAAGAAAGTCCTTGGTACCATCTGTTTAATCTGTTTTTTTTAATCTGCAGGGACAGGGTGTTCCTCAATTTATCATTTTGTTCAGGTGGGTCCTCAAAGGTCTCAGGTCTCAGCTGAAAATGCTACATAATGATATCATGAATCATGATATGTAAACTGTTGTTCTCTTGCCTCCATTACTTTCCCTTTCAGTTCTCTTTGAACTGCTTTCTGTTCCATTATGTTTGTTTTTTCCATCTGATGTTGTTTAGTCTCAGGTCTTATGTGAGCTTTTTCATATGTCAATGGAATTTGTTTTTTTTTTATTATTATTATTTTGCATGACTATGTTTTCACAAATTTAAGCCAGTGTCCTACATATTTCTCTGTAAGACTAATGTCAGTGTTATTTTCTTTGTAGAAAACACCCCATGCCATTAAGAGGCAGCCACTTAGCTCCTCCTTATCAGAAAAAAGCAGAATGGTGTTATGAACTGAGTCTGAAAGTGTGGCAAAAGATGAAAGCATGAACACTGTCAGGATGGAAATTGCTTAATTTCTTAAAGCCTTGAATCCTGTGTACCTTTTGATTATTGAGACACGCTGTACATTACAAAAACTAAGCAACTATCAACATTACTTTTAAAACATACACGTTTACAGCATATTATATTGAAATATTCATTTTAATTAGTGACAGCTTTTTTAATAATTGGTTATTGAGTTTAGCTGTTTATTATTTAATACACAAACAAGTTCTGAGATTTTATCTTCTTAAAGTTTTAAACTTTTGTTGTTTTGCTATTCTATGAAGCTACACTGAATACCTTTGGTCACATGGTGTTTGTGGATGCCCTCTAACATTTAATGGATCAAACTAGTATTAGCTTAATTTCAAAAAACCCAGAACGATTTAGCAATGCATTTGCTTTTATTAATACTATATCATTTGTTATTTGTGACATTAAATGGTCTTTTGTATAACTGCCTAATCAATAAAAAAGAAATGGATAAAACCTTATGTTCTGGGTATTTTCTCCATATATAAACTAACTGTATCTTTCAGCATCATCCAGCTAGTGATATCCATATACTGTAAGGTATTACCTGAATAATAAATAAATGAAACAGTTAAAATGTCTGTGAGCTCTATCTTACACTCGGCACAAAGCGGTGCTCTGCTTTAATGCACCAACAGACATCCTTCAGATCTCAATGAACAGGTTACAGGACTTGTATACTGTATGTCTCATTACCATCGACTTCTGGCCCTTATTCTTGTTTTAAAATCTGAAATTGGCACATTTCTTATCAAAGTACTATGAGTTTTTCCTCTTTGAAACACAGCTTCTTTCTTATTATTTCTTTATTCTGCATTTTATTTTATTCTGTTCCATCTCTCCTGTTTTGCTCCACCAGCCCGACCCACTGGGAAGGTGCACAAGCAGGTTCATCTCCTCCGCAGAGAATATTTCTCTCCTGCATTCATCAACATTTAAATAGAAATTTGCCAGGAACAGGCTCACATGGCTTTCAAAGGGAATGACAAGCAAAATTATCATTGGCTTAATTGATGTTATGCCCAAAACACAATTATAAATATAACTACTTTTTACTTTACTTTGGGCTGAAATTATACAGTGTAGCAAAAGAGATGTTAGACACAGCCTAATGTACTTGCTCCACTCACTCTCAGACTAAAGAGTTTTGCATATAGGCTTTTGCAGCCTGTAGAGAGCAGCTGCATTTATCTGCTGTTGGCCAGTTACTCCATACTCCAAATGAAATGTTTGACATTAGACCTTTTCTTGTACTATGACGTCAATGTACTATGACGTTTAGACAATGACTGGCAACAAAACTGGCAATACAACGTATGACTACTCTCAGGCCATTCGTGGAATACTAACCATTTTTGTAACCTAACTTTTATTTGGTTGTATATGCACACAGTACTTCAGAGGCTAAACAGTACTAAGGCTGAGCAGAGGATGGGAGAGGAGTATTTGCAAGAATGGTTGACTCAAGCCCTGCAGAGTCTCAGCTTTAATGAAAAGGAAGCAGATCAGTTTTGGAAATGTGTTTCTCTGCCTCTTTTCTTCATTCTACTAATGCATGGAGAGGTCTTCATTTCTTTATTTCCATCTTCATATCTGAAAATAGATTTTCTTTACAACCACTCATTCCACCAGCTTGGAAGGATATGTGCTGCAGCGTTTGGTGCGAAGTGTTTTGGATGAGCACTTGACGACAAAGCAATCCCTCCAACAGGACTCGCTATTCCCAACTTAGTCTTATTTTAAATGAGACACAAGGTTGCATCAGTGACATTATACAACGTCGCTATGTGAGCCACCGGGCTAGTTTTTGTGTCAATACCACATATATGTAGCAGCATTTAAAAGGAGAAACCTGTGTGAGTGTATCTAATGAGCAGGAGTGGTGAGGAGTCGGGACTTATTTCTACCACCTGTATCTTTTAAGGTCTCAGTCTGCCTTTAAATTGTCTTTAACAGAAAAAAGTGCATTTATATATAAGCTTTGTCCAAAATCAGTTTTTGGTCCTGAACTTATATGGCTGAATTGAACTAAGACAATCTGGCCTGTGTGGGATTTCAATGCTATTTCTATGTATGATTGTATTAATATTGTCGCCTAGCAACCATCTGAACGAACTATAAAAATGGGTTTTCCTACACCTGATGTCAATCATTAGAAATCAGGGCAGATGCCCATTTATTTTGTACAATATGTTATGCCCTTTTTCTTTTTCCCTCTATCTGGTAGCATTTAGAGTTTAATATTAACAAATGACAGACAGAATTCTTAACTTAAATATTTATTGAACAACACTGTGTATCTGTATTTTGTATCTGTACTGCAGTGCACCTACACGTAAAATGTAAAAATTAAATAAATAAATGAAAATTAAATAAATTTAACCTGCAGGTATTTAAAGGAATGAATACTGACAAGTAACTGTGTGGTTTTGGCATGTTTAATTGACTTGGCAGCACTTTCTGAGATGAAAAATGTGTAAAGATGTTTTAAGAAATTGCAAAAATTGGCTACTTGTAGTTCATTTCAACAAAAACAATGCAACTCCAAGGCCCGTTTATGTATTTATTTGTTTATGTCTCCAACATTTGCTATTCAATGGAGTGGGAGCCTGGTTGTTATAATAAAATGAATTTAGTTCTGATATTAGAAAAAAAATGTTAAATTTTTCAGCTAATTTGGTTTATGTTCACAAAAGACAAGCCTTGAAAAGTCTTTAAAATGTCTAAAGTTTAATAGTCAAACAAGTAATGGACAGTGAGATGATGTTCAGTCGTTTGCCTTTTTACCTGCCTAAATATCTGACCAGGAACATGTGTGTTTCTCAGTTTAGATTTTTGGTCACCTGGTGACATTGCCGTTCTCCGTACAGGAAGTGATTTGTTTTATGTCAAGACAGATGGAGGCAAAAGTAACATTATAGTAAGCAACGATATAAATAATAGTTTTGCTTGACAGAGACTGTTTTGTGAAGAAGGATGCACCATAGGAATATTGTTTCATCACTTCTATTCATGAAAGGCCTAACAGAAGATTAAATAAATACAGTTACACCAAAAGTCATAATTTCCACAATGCAGCTTTAAAAAAAAGAAAGTACATGAGTAATCTTGAACATTTTATTTGTCTGTGTACTGTATTACCATTGGTACAGTAATATGCGAATGCTCCGACTACTGGGCAATAACGATTATCTGGCCTATGCTTTGAAATATCATCATTTTGATGTATGATTTTAAACATGAGGAGGAGGATGAATCGAGAGTAAAACAGAATTAGAAAGTTTGAGGAAATAATATGGATCAGTGGAAGCCATGAAATTGTGGAGCTACATCAAAGCTATGGCTGCTCAGTGCAGGAGCAGAATTATGAATACAGGCTAAACCCCAGAGCCCAAATAACTTTAGGCTAAAATTGTATGAATATGAATTTTGGGCTCTAGCCATTTTAAGGAAATGGAATTTTCTGTTAGGACTTTTTAGACAAAAATCATAGTCAAATCCAGTGACTCATAACAATATTGGCAAGAGTCGGAGAAAACCTTCCCAGTGGCTAACTAAATGGACGTGAAAATATTATTTAAGTTAGTTATCAAAAAGGAGGCTGTGTAGAAATGCCTCAGTCGGTATAATTTTGCTCAAGTGGTAGTTCAGAGATGTAGTAGGTTTCCCCCCACTTACCCATTGTCAAAAAGACTTTATGACAGACACATTTTCATCTGTAAAAAGGCAAATACGTTTTTGCCATGTCACACAGCATTAATAGGCACATTTTTGGCAAGTGAACTTTCTCAGACTTGGAAAACTCCTGCTTATAGATCAAACAACAATTAACAACACAAACCTGGATAGACATGTTGTTCTTTGAATTATTTCCAAAATATTCACAAAAAATCTAATTTAATTGAACTAAGAGTATGTTCACACCAAACAGTCTGCTTCGTTGGTCTGCACCTGATGAAAATTTGATACAAATTTTTCAGCTTGTTTGGGGTCACATTCACAAAGGCAAATCTCAAATGTGGTATAAATTGTAAACCAAAGTGATCATAAAATACCATTAAGCTATTGGTCTGATATGTGGGCTGGTAAAAAAATTTAATCCCTCACAATTTCTACATCACCAAGCATTGGCGGGTTAATGTTCATCTGCACTGCAGATGCAGATGAGATGAACACTGAGGCTACAGCACAACAAAATAAATACCTTGTGTAAACATTAAAAGCAAAAGTAACTTGTAAGTAAGCTGTGTGACTCATTTCAGGGAGCTAATAGGTTTTATACCGTAGCTTAAATGTTCTGCATATATTGAAATATTCTGTATGTAGTATTGTGGCAATGGATTCTGTTTGATTACCAATTACTCCAACACTTGCAAACTTTGATATCTCATCTATTTAACATGTTTTAATATCTTATTTGCATGCTTTTATAGTGTTTTCTGGAATAGGAACAGGAATACGACAGGAAGGGATTATCAGTAAGATAATATCAGTAGATGTCAGAATACTACATATCTGGAATAATGTCTGCACTAACTATTATCCATATTCATGAAAAGCACATGGGGGAACTATAAATGTCAGATGTATCAGATTCAGAAACATTGATCTCTGTGGAATTAAAAAGGTCTCATAGAATGGTCTTGAACCAACAAGTTATTGAGGTCTACTGAGAATTGATATCTTAGATTTATATTCCTCACAGAAACCTCACAGACTCTGCATAGTGAGCCAGTCTGCTGCTCCCTCCAAGTGGTAGTTCAGAGATGTAGTAGGTTTCCCCCCACTTACCCATTGTCAAAAATACTTTATGACAGACACATTTTCATCTGTGAAAAGGCAAATACGTTTTTGCCATGTCACACAGCATTAATAGGCACATTTTTGGCAAGTGAACTTTCTCAGACTTGGAAAACTCCTGCTTATAGATCAAACAACAATTAACAACACAAACCTGGATAGACATGTTGTTCTTTGACTTATTTCCAAAATATTCACAAAAAATCTAATTTAATTGAACTAAGAGTATGTTCACACCAAACAGTCTGCTTGCTTGCTTGTGATTGACCAGGTAACAGGAGCAAATGGCACACCCCCTACCAGAGCTGCTCCACTTCATGCTAAGCGCTAGCAGTTAGCACTTAGCAGCATCTTTGCAGCCCATGGCCCAGTTCCATACTTTTTGATCCAGAGTGACAAGACACTAAACCACCTTTCACAAAAGTAATATTTTTTTTCCCATGTGCATTTCCTCCTCCATAACCACCACATACTGACATACATAATGAATTTAAGGCTATTTACTCAGTCACCATATTTGAAGTAAATCATGTATGGTAGCTTTAATTTTGCACCCTCTCCAGACATCTCTGTTGCATTGGTATAAATTTGACAGTGAGGGTTGTGCTGGACCCAAGTGCAGGCAGGCAAAGAGGCTGAAGGAGTTTTAACAGTTTTATTAAAATACTGAACTGTAACAAGGAAGAAGGGTTGAGAGTCCATGGCGTGGAGACAGCTTACGGTTCCGGACGAGGATGGGGTAAGTGAAGGTGATGACGGTGACGTAGATCAACAAAGACAATGAATATTTCCCATCAGTGGTAATGGCAGTGACAGCAGCACACAGTCCAAACAGCGACAAAGAAAACATTGCAGGTAACAAAACCACTCAAAGGGGGGAAAAAAACAATAGTTAGGCGAAATCAGTGTCAAAGGATTACTCAGTAGCAAAACGGAGAGCGCAAGGTAGCCACAACATTACCATGGGGAAGTGGTTACAAACTGGCAACAAGATGCTGCAGTCCAGCAGCATTTGAAGGCAAGTCACTGATGAGATGATTAGAGGCAGCTGCGCTTCCAGGAGCAGGAGCAGGAAGAGCTGCTGCTGCTGGGGGAAGATTCAATTCAGGTCGGATTCACCAGTTACGTAACAAACATGGACTTTTCAGAATGTTGTGACATGGTAGTGATTTATAGATGTGGGAAGGACACGGGGACACACCAAAAAACACCATGGTGGTGTAAACAAATTGAGTCACGTGATGCCCAGCCTCTATTTGAATCTTTTCCAGACCTACTACACCAGGGTTTTGTTTTCTGGACAACTTTATTTGCAGACATGAAGGTGTTTCAGAAACAAAAAAGGTGCCCAGTTTCCCACAGTGTCATCACACTTTCTTGTGAGGTTAAGGATTGTTTAAAAAAAAGATCTATATCTTTATAACCACCAAACTGTCATTGTATCTTCCTGGAGCCATGGACCTGCATATCCAAAAAAGTCCATCCAAAGCTTTCCTTAACTTTTTTCAGTTATAATGCTCACAAACAGACAAATTAATAGAAAAATGTAATTTCCTAGACAGAGGTAATTAAGGTAATATTTTGTAAATGATTGCCTCTTTGATTCAGTTAAGCAAGCAAAAAAACAAAAGATTGATAAATGAATCCCATGTGCCAAGTTCACTATTATTTACCAGTTTTGCAATGCTTAAATTTTTATTCAGTACATTTTCACTGACTGCTTTTTGCACTCCCTCCATCAGCTAAATGCATATAGTCCAATATAAAGTTGTGATACACAGTGATACAGTGATAGCCTTGGAGCCAGGATCATATTCCTAGTTTGCATTTATTCTGCATAACAACTGAGACTCAATAATGGCAACATAATTAAAAAAAAAGAAGCTTATTTAAATTAGCAATTAATGACATTCAAATGAACACGGAGAGGTTTGCAGTTTTAACTCTGCGAAAGTAAGTTGATGCACATAGAGTATATTCAAGTACAGTACATAGGCTTGAGGATATTGTAATCCTGAGGTTTGTCAAGGATTACATGCTCCCGTTGAAAGGGCTGTGGGTGCGAAAAACACCCAGGGATCTATTTTTTTCCTCTCTCTTCACTTTAACAGCAGTATCTCACCCCATCACCTCTTTTCATATCGGGGGCTGCGTATGGAAATGAAATTCTAATCATGTTTTTCGTTGAAACTACACAGTTCCTGCAAGAGTTGAAAAATATGAGCTTGACACTGCTTTTATATCTGTTTATACAGCTCTGACAGGTCAATGAGTGTCATCGAGACAATGAGGGTGACTCCGTTAGAGAAATAAAGCTTTTGCTTATTTATTGTGTATGGAAAGCAGAGGCATCTGAAATAAAATGTAAATGGGTTGTGTGCCATAAAATGCATTACTACCAAATATGAACTCATCTGATCTTCATGATAGGCTAACCCCCTCTTCTCACCTCCATTGCTGAACCAAATGTCTATTGTAATTCATGAAACCACTGTTACAAAGAAATGTGCTTAATTCCAGACCAAGCATTTAAGTGAGATAAACTATGCAACTCGTCAATATTTGAATATTACAATCTTAGACAGCTCATACTCTTCTCTAAATTGAAGTGACTTGTTTTTCTGTGAAAAGTGAAACTTTTTTTTTAACATGTGAAAATTGTCAATGGATTATAATAACTGGGACATTGGCAGAATTAAAAGTGATTAATCAAACCCAATCTTGCAGTAATCCTACATGTATTTAGTTGAACTATGTCATTCTAGTGAAACAGTAGTATTGTATAAAGAATAACATGATATTTCATTATAGTTTTGTGGTTTTCTTATCTGTTTCATTAGACCATAGTGACAAGAGTATGCGTCTATTTTCCGTGACATTGAAAACAAATTGTGCTTATTAAAAGGTTGTAGTCTGGTGGGGATAAATGCAGTGTTTCACAGTGAATATGACAACAACCCAATTTTTCCAGCTTTCCTAGTGTAATTCGTGTTCACAGATTTGTCACCAGTGTTTATTTTTGCTCACAATCTCAACCAGCTGACAAGTTTGTTTCCAACTTTTCAAGCAAACACTGCAAGATTATTAGAATCGACAAAGTCTGAAGTCAGTCAGCAGGTGGAGCAGTATCTGTTCCCAAACCAGGAATGCATGCAGCCTAAAGAGCATTGCTACAAATCCTCCAGTCGTCCCAACTATACTCAGCTGGCATTGGCTCACTGAAGGGTCTTGGTGATCAATCTAGCAAGAATTCACAACTCCAGTAATGAGATAGATTTACAACTAATTGATTAACTGTTAATAAACAAGTGTTTACCTTGACTAAAGTGTAGAGGGATCGCTGATTCCTTAATTTTCTGCAAATAGTGTTTCAATCAATCTTTCAATTGATCCAAATGATGAAATAAAATAATTTTGTGCTCAGGGCCAAGTTGTACAAGTAAGTTTTGCTACAAACATTTGTAGCTAAGGGTTGTAAAAGATGGAAATTTGTCATAGCATTTGCATCAGAAATGATGAACAAAGTGGAAATGACTATATTCGCCTCAGTCTTGCATTCCCACGAATGTCATTCAGAGAAGAAACCGATAAAGACCAGTTTGAATTGCAGAATCATTTGCCCTGGCAGTGAATTTGAATCAAACACATGTCCACTTGACAAAATCCTGTTAAAATGCAAGATTAAATAGTTTTTAAATTAGTGGGAATGGGCTATATGATGCTATGCTATGCTATATGTAAGTATTCATTTAAAACCTACCAAGAATGAATGGACAAATGAAGAGAAAGTTTGAAAAGAGTTAGTAAAAGATAGGAAAGGATAGAATTTGAATTGTCTGTCACATGCTTTTGACTGGGACTGTGTTCCTGTCTTAGTACTGAGGCTTATACTCTCTGCTCTTCAGCTGTGAGTGCATTAGAATTATCTGTCCAGTTGATTATGTTTGGGTGGCATTGACATAAAACTGTGACCCCGTGATTATGCTCTGTGTGGCTGTCAGCCAAGGCAGGCAAAAAGCAATCAGCGGAGCAGATTAAAAGGTGCAACAGCAAACAAAATAAGGAAGGTGCAAAATTTCCATGACACCAAAAGCACCGCGCTTGCTTCTGTTTGTGAGTATGGGTCAAAATATCCTGAGTGACAAATTCGTTAATGGAAGAGTCCGTCACCTCCTTGTCCCAGTCTTCTGCCTGGTCGGTTCTAAATTATCGGGTGGACATGGTCCCACTGTAACAGACACTTAATAATGAAAGAGTGTATAAAAGTCTTTAACACTTAGACTAAGTCTGCATTCTGTTTTCAGCAAAATATGATGGTCATTTACCCCAAAATATTCAGTGACAAATGAGGACAAGCATGATAATGTGATCCACAGTCAGCAACATATGCCTAATGGAACTTTGGCCTCAGCTTTCATGAGGAAAAAAAGACAAAAATCATGAATATTCATGATCCAAGTTAAAATAGACACTGATGGTGCCACGGGCACCCCTGTGGATTGTGGGTATTAACGATGTAGTGAAGCCCATGTGTTCATACAGGTCTGCCGTAACATTATTCTGAGGTGGCAGGTACTCCTGTCAGACATGAGAACCATTTGAGGAATATAACACTCTGTACTCTCTAAAAGTGAGCAAAAATTAGGACCAAAAGATACTGGAAAGAAGTGACCTTTTGAAATTATGTATGTCTTGAATTGTTCTATTGGGAGGGAAAAAAACTTGAAAATGTATGCAAAGTGAGTTTTGAGGTTGAGCTATTTATGCAACTGCGTTTAGGCCTGTTTTGCAATGGGTTGCACATGCGCTGCTTTGTCTTGGCTGTGATGCACCGTTCTTTTTATTACGGCATGAATGTTGAGACCAAATGAGACCATTCATTGTGACCATTGGTGCGGAGACCTTTAACCTATTTTCTCAAACTGTTTCGGGGCGCGAGCAGTCAGTCAAATGTGTCTAATGAATTGTGCCTGTGCTGCGAGACAATCATTTCAAGCATCACTTTTCGACAAATTCAAGCTAACGCTATTTTGATCTAGACATTTGCAACCAGCTGAGAGTTAGCATGATGAGCAGGACTGAAGTAAATATGATAGACTTGCTACCGATGAAGCTAAACTTGTTTATTCAATGGCAAAATTCACAGCGGGGAGGTGTGTGTGTCTAAAGTAAATACACCCACAGTTGCTCCGTGTGTGTGTTAGGCATTAGGCTAGGTTAAGGTTAGGGCTAGACATTAATTGGTTATGGTTAATGTTAGGGATAATGCTCTTTTTTATGCTGTTCAAATGAATGGAAGTTAATGCGGTGTGTGTGTGTGTGTGTGTTTGCTGGCGGCGTGAGCAAGAGAGAAGCAAGGCAGCTACAGAATACACTGTATATATCCTATAATGAATGGCAGTTCCTGTTCAAGCAGAATTTGAATTGCATCTGACAAGTTGATGGACTCAGCCAAATGGCTAATGGCCATTAGATTTGTCCAATCACTCAACCCTACAGGAAACTGCACTATTTTGCTAGATTTATGTTACACAAATACCTAATTGTTCAGCACAAGTAGTTGGAGACGACAGCAAATCTAAAATGAACACCAGCAAAAATGAGCAGTGCCAGTTCCAGATTTAAGCCATCAGAGTTCATTGCAGAAACTTGAATATATATATGTATATATATATATATATATATATATATATATATATATATAACTGACCCCTATAATGACTGTATGGTGCTTTTCATGAGTATCGAAACAGCCAGAGTGTGTGTGGTTCCCTATCGCTACGTCTTCTTTTCTCAGTTGTTATGACTGATCCCGGGTCATAACAACTGTCTACCATCTTCACTTTTTATGAATACAGCCAGCAAAGAGACGAGTCACCTGTCATATTGCCTATTATGCTGCCAGTCATATTTTGCATACGGAATTGAACAGTGTGGCTTCCTGCCAAAATTGCGTTGTTTTGATTGTGAGTGTTGCGAGACAAGCCTCTGGGTCTCAGGCTGTGACAGAAAGTGCCGGAGAAACTTTTCCAATATCGAAAAACACTTCCAATCCAATCAAGAGCCAGAACTAAAAAAAAAGAACAGTCCTCTTGGCTCGACACGGCCGTTTTCTGATGAATAAATGCCACACCCCCCTCACTGTGCATGTTTACAAGGTGACATAGAGAGGACAGATGGGAATTCTAACAGCAGCAACAAACAAGAAGTTAGCCAAAAAGGACACCAGTGACAGCAGACTTAATACATCTTTGTTAAAATTGTTTTATTTTTCGTAGCGTGCCTCCAACCGGCAACACATTGATAATGAGCTTTTCTTTGTCGCTGTCTCCCGCCTTGCCTTCCTTATGTTTCTCTAGATGCTCTCCTGATAATTCCAGGACATAACAATGTCTCTAAAGAATAACGACACTAATCTGTGCTCTGCACACTTCCTCCCTCACACTTAATTGTATCACCAAGCCTAAGATAGACATACAGTAAGCACTCTCCCCAGAGATAAATTGAGGCATGAAATCTAATGCAGTCCTAAGTACCAAGTAAATTGCTCCCATGCTATTTTACCAGAATTAAACAGCATAGCATCAGGGCTCAGGAACATTACCCTGCTTTATTGTTTAAGCTATAAGTCTTGGGATATATCCTGCAAGGCTGTTACTACAACCACGTCCAATATTAGCTGTGATTTTATATCCCCAGTACATTCCCAGGATTTCAGCACTTTCTGTGTCATCAAAGAAAAACACAATTTTCCAGTAAGAAAAACTGCTGTGAAAAGACTGCTGTATGTAGTTAAGTGATTTCATTTCTATTTACACCATTGACTACACTTAATTTGCAACTGGCAGCATATTGTTTAACCAGCCAATCCCAAACGAATGCAGTCAGTCTAAAATGCTGATGCATAAAAAAGCAAATTAACTTATTTTCATTTCATGGTGCATTTTTGTGTTTGTCAGCAGTCTTTTAATTGTAGGAGACATTTTCTTGAGGAGGTAAAACATGAGGCACTATTTTTTAGCAAAGATGATGTGATGGAATCTGAATGACTGGCAACAAAAATGATCTTGTTGCCAGAAAAACTCTTGCTGGAGTTTAAACTGGTCATTAGAATGAGGAAGAAAGGTGAGTTTGAATGTACTTTTGCAGCTTTACTGTGATTTTTATGCTCAAAAATCTCCTGTGTGACAAAGAATGGTCCAAAAAGGGAAAATATTGACCAAGCAGTGGTTCTCTGGGAGGAAATGTCTTGTTGATACTAGAGGTCAGAGGAGAATGACCAGACTGTTTTACAGATGATAGAAAGGTACACGTAGCACAGAAAAGAACAACCTTGTATCTCCAATAACAACATAAACCTTGAAGCAGATGGCCTGCAGTAAAAGAAGTCCTCACTGGGTTCCACTCCTACCAAATCAATGGCCTGTGAGTGTATTTCTCGTGTCATAGAAGAGGTAACATGTAACTTACCATCATTAGATAATGTTATATTAATAAGCATTTCAGCCAAAAGCACTTATTATTCAAAACACTGTCACACTGATACGCACACCTGTAGACATGTAATTAGATCACATAATTTTAGTTCAGAAACATGAGCTCGCATGCATCTGTGGTTTGCAAATACTGGGTTGCCATCTGTAAACAAATCTCCTCTCTAAATTGAAACTGGACGGAACAAATATCCACAGCAACAAAGATCACAGCAGGACATCTCTGTATTGGGAAATTCTGCCTTGATGTGTGCAAGATAATGGGCAGATAATGCATGGTTTCTGTGTCCATTAACTTTTAATGGGGGAAAAATGAAATATTTCACAGAAAAATCAGTGAATACCATTTATGAATTTTGGGGCGGTCTGACCTTGGGTTTTATGAGTTTTTCGTGCATGTTTTTGGCACCAAATGTGTGATCATTTGAGGAGAAGAAGAAATTTACAAAAAATTTACAGAAAAGCAGCACCATCTTTTACCTGAGTGCTACAATGCAATAATGACAATTACTATAAATAAACCTCTAAAATAGTATAAACTTAGTGTTCCAAGCAGACCTTATGTCTTAAAGAAATGATAATACTTTTCTATACACTTTTACCACATTATCTGGGTCTTCTATCTGCCACATAGATCTGTCCTGCAGACATTAGTATTGAATCAAATTTGTTCTGAGTTACTTATCTCTTCCACTGTGATGCTACTCCTTCACTACTTCGAGCTGATGGAATATTGAGTTGCTTGAACACTTCACTCAACTGTGAAGTCTGAATAGCTGGCTCAAGTTCTGTAACTCCAATAATCTGTAACACTGTAGTTCTGTAACTCAATAATCCTAAAAGCCAGAGTAACATGGCAACACCACAGAAGGAAGTATATGTTTGCTAAAAGGTTGCTGATATAGAAAAGAAAAGTCTCTTCTTTTAAAATCTTTAAAAAATCTGAATATATACTATATATATATATATTATTCACCATAATTCTTCATTTTGACTTAAGTATATGTATGTGATTTTTGGTCATCTTTGCATAATTTAAGTTCCATTAACAAAGAAGCTTTATTTATTAAGCACCTCTGTAATATTACACTTAGGTTTTACCTGCTGCATGCTCGGTTTGTGTTGTTGCACAGATGTAAAAGAAGGGAAATTTATTTTGCTAACAAGACTGATGCCTGGCTTTCTTACCAACATTCAAAAGCAAGAACTAATCAAATGGGTTGCAGTAATATGTAAATGTGACAGTTAACAGACAATATAGTTAAATACTTAAATATAAATATAAATATAAATATCCATTCGAGAGGCCAGTGCAATAAATCAAACCACCGTCTTTGGCCAAAAGAAACAGTTGTAAATGCATATTGGCACACTGCCCCTCGTACATTTACACATCAGCAGGAACTCAGTTCAACAGAAATTATGTTCAAACCTGATTTGTATACACCTGATAAATTTGTTTTAAAGAATTGCATCTGCTGTTTGGATTCTGATTACAAACAGCAATTCACTGAATCTGGGTGGCATTGTCTCTGTATTGTCATCTCACTTTATTTCAACCAGTCGCCCTCATGTGTGGTGTTCTTTGTGGGAACATGAGGGGATAATATATTACATAAACCTCTACTTGAATTTCCATGTCATAATCCATGAATGTCATTTGTCAATTGTCATAGATTTTAAAGGACCAATGTGTACCATTTAGTAGTATTGATATTGCATCCATGTGAATACCTTTTCCAGCTTTTCCACACTTTTTACCTATGTGTACATCTTTGATTCATTGTTTTATACTGCACATTTTATATCCTATTGTAGTACTTGTCTGCTTCCGACCCTGGTGCTGTAACAAGTGAATTCCCCCAGTGTGGGATCAATAAAGTCAAATCTAATTTAATCCTATCATGTTTTAATTCAAGTGTATATGAGAAACTAAGTTGGCCCTCATGTAGCATAAGAGGACAAAAACCCCTCCTTAGAGCCAGTTTTACATTTGCAGTCCAGTGTAAATGGTATGCATTTGTATATTGTACACAGTTTTGCCATTCACCCATTCACACCCAGTCACTCAGTTTCATTCAGCGCATCTACATATGTGCAGCGCAGCCTCCAGGAGCAACACAAGGAGCATGTACAACCAACTTAATACTTAATATCTTTGAGACATTCCTGAAGTTTAGCAACCTGATTTATTTCGTCATCTGTACAACAATGAAAGTGTATGTTGTGCTTTCTAATAATGTTCCCTAAAGGAAGCATATATAAGATAAAAATATAGGCCCAAGCACTGAGCCCTGGGGAACTCCATAATTAACTTGTGTCTGCGATGAGTCATTATCAACAACAAACTGGAATCTATCAGACAAGTATGAATAAAACCAGCAGAGGGCAGTACCCGAGATCCCTAAAGTCTGCTCCAGTCTCTGCAGTAGAATTTTATGATCAGTGGTGTCAAATGAAGCACTAGGACCTAACAGGACAAGTATAGAGACCAGACCATTATATGAGGCCAAGAGGAGGTCCTTGGTAACTTTAACTAGGGCTGTTTCTGTGCTATGGTATAATCTAAATCTTGACTAGAAATCTTCAAACAGCCGGTTACTAAGCATGTATATTCACATAGCTAATTTGAAACTGCCTTTTCTAGTATTTTAGACAATAAGGTAAGATTTGATAAGTGATGAAAAGGCTCATCTTTCTATGCAACTCATTACCAGACCATGCCCCCAACACTGTTCCCCACCCCCATTTCAGTTAATTTCAGAATTTTCCATAATCAGGCATTTGGCAGAGTTAACTTCAGAAGAGGGGGTTCAGTCACTGTTTTGAATGGTCCTGATTGCGTCCATAGATCCACTCAAGGATATGGCAATTAGAGTGGTTTGAGGACACGTGCTCTTAGACTAATGCATTGCAGTTTCCACCACAATATTAACACTGATCACCTTATGATTTCTTATTGTCTAATGGTTAGAAGTTATTTTCAACATGAGGTTGCAAAGGTGCAGGTTTTGCAAAGATCTTCCTGGAAATAAGTGTAAATATATATTGCAGGAGTCCAGAGCTACATTAATATTCACTTGGAGTGTCTGTATTCACTTGGTGAATATCTTTTCAGAACTGCTACGATCCGATTAAAGGAAAGATTCATGATTCAAGATTCTATTATCTTTTAATGGAGACATCTTTAATAATAAATTAGAAAAAGCGAAATATATCACTACTTTTCTGATTTTTCATATTTGACCAAAAAATTCTTTTGTATTTTTATTTTCATTTTATCACTTAGGCATAGTTAGGAAAAAAAAGACACTGTAAATTGGCAGTTGATGCATCATGCCCCCCCCCCGGTCCCCCCCCCCCCCCCACAAAAAAAAATCAAAAAAAAACAACCAAAACAATGGAAAGAAGTCTGAGCTCTTCTTAGCCAAGTACTACAATTTATTCATTTATTAAATTTGTAAACCCTTCAGGGCAAAATAAAGATTATGATTGATGCAGTGAGGAATTAGCAGCATAGCAGCTACATTTAACTGATTATTTACTTTAAAATAAATGGGTAATTGACAGGTTTGTGATGCATTTTGCCAGGTTTTGGCAACCTTCCACTGGGGTAATAAGCAGAGTGGTCAAGCTCCTACAAGGCGGAGCTAAAAACATCGCAGTTCGTTAAATTTGTTGACCGAGAATTATCACTTATGTGCAGCCATCGCTCAAACAAGGCTCTTCTTCTTCTTCTTGTGGTAAAACGTCATCACAGAATGCTGGATGTCCTCCATTGTTGCACTTTGTCACATTAGGGATCTAATGGTATGAGAATTTCATCGTTAATATGGTAGGTAAAACTAATAGGGCAACCTTTATTGACATTCGCGTCATTCACACTACAGATAATTTTTGTGATTTTGGCAATATAATGACTTCCTCACTGGTATTATTTTATTTTATAAATGCTTTCTGTAGAAAAAAAATCTAGTATGGCAGAGTTCTAGGTGTGAACAAACAGAGATGATTAGTTTTTCATTTATCATGAACCAAATGAGTCTGGCCGGGGGGCTGGACACAGACTTGATGTCCCTTCACAGATGTGACATAGGGAATCTCAATGCTGATTGTGTTTTTTTGCATCATTGTATAAGGCAACATTTTTGCCAGAGTCAAAATCTTTCAGTTCAAACAACTGATGCAAAACAACCCCGCTCCCCAGTAATCAAAGATTAGCATCCTCTCTTTTGGACTCACTCATTTTGTCGATAAATTTTGGACTTTAATTATATTCCTCAATATGCAGCTCTCCGTGTGATTCAAGCCATAAATGTGCAGGTGGCCATGGCATGAAAACAAACATTTTTACTTATATAACACTTTCATATATATTTCACTAAAATCTAACGTCTACCTTGTGTATGCAACGATTCATTATGCAGCCACATAAAGGATGAACATATAAAGAATGAATTGGAACATTTAACCTTGAACAAGACTACTTTCTTAAAGGGTATAGCCTAATACGAAGCATATACAGGCACTGTACAGGCACTCACTGGCTTATGTAAGTGGTTATTTTAAATGGAGCCTTTTCAGCTTGTTTTCCATCATTTAATGGTTTAAATGTGCCAACTATCTGACCTGAAGAATACTGCAATAAAATATGTGTGTGTGAGTCCTATTTGAATATCGTTCATGGCAGCTGTCGAAGTTTGTCAACACTTTTCCCTTTGGATCTAATGAAACATGTTCAACTACTTACAATATTTTCTGCTTCTTCAAAGTGCAGTACGTGGATTGTTTTGCGTATAGCCATCTTTTCAGCTTTTCTCAGATTTAAATTACCATTAGGGAGAGGCACGGGTATTTTTGAGTGGTTCTAAGATTATACAAAACATGTAATCATCACATGCCAAATCCAAATGAAATAACAAGATCATGTTTTGGTAGATAGTTTGTTAGATAGTTCCCTTAAGGAGTAAATAATGAAACTTTCAACTTCCCTATACATGATAATCTGTATCACAGTTCTATGTGATTAACTGTGAGATTTATTTTTGTTTCTTTGGATGAACAATTTCATTAAATTTCATTACATGTAAATGTGTGATGTATGCAACATCATCACACATTTACAGCTATTTATTTACACAAATATATCAGATTTTAACTGGATTACCAGAAAATCAGACAACAAATATTTTCAATATGCAGTATTTGCTTTCATTTAACTAGTGGGAGTTGGTTGATTGAGATATGCAGAAAGAGGCACAATAAGCTGATGCAACTGAGTGACCAGAAATTAGTCTGGAGTCAAAGTTATTTGATATCTGACATCCAGTCACTGGATTAGATATCAAAATAAATAAATAAATAAATAAGAAACGTAAATTTCAATGATGCCAAAAGCCTTATACTGAGCACAATATGTAAAAATATGGGTAGCTGAATTATTCTTTATGGGAGCAGAGTATTTGTTTCACCGTTCAAGCATTATTTTGTTTTTGCTTGTTTGTTTTATTGATAGTTGGCAAATGCATTTGCAAAAAATATTAATTGCTAAGTAGTGTAAAACATAAAAATGTAAATCGGTAAAAATCGGTATTGATAGATAATTAAAGTTGAGAAAATTGGAATCAACTAACTTTTGTTACCGACACACTCAGTTGCGAGCAATGTGCTTTTAATTGATGTTCGGCCACTCATCTTTTGTAGAGATTTGATTATACTGAAGATGCTGATGCCTCTGAAAGCACCAAACGCTTTGATCTTAAGTCATTTTGTATTAAGAATTGTTTATGCTTCGCAACAGTGGACACTTATCTATAAGATGCAAGTGCTTGAACATGAGCTTACAATTAATATGAAATGTGTGAACACTATTCACACACCATATACATGTGAGATAAAGACACTGGTTGTCTCTTTACAGATGTATAGATAGGCTTTGGTGCATCTGGTGGCGTCCAAAAGAGATTGCAGTTCATAACTTTCCTTCAACAGCTTTCTGTTTGAAAGCTGAAAGCATGAGTGGGAATGAGTTGAGCAGAAATCACATTATACACATGCATGCCATTACTGGTGGAATAAATTGCTTTTCTCTAGGCATGAGCTCAGAAGGAGTTAGAATTGATTTGGTGAATTGATCACCCTCTGGCTACTGCCAGGATGTAAACAAATCCTCGAATCTTTCTATGTCTGGGGAGACTGAGGCTGTTACAAATGATCTGATATTTAAATCAAGTAAGTGGGTTGCAATGCTAAGAAAACTTTTCAACCCTTGAACACTGGTGAGTCTTGGGAAGCAGATTCATACTTGCAGTACATCGAAGGGATGGTTCAGTGCACTGATAACATGAGTGGAATAATAATTCTTTGACACCAACATCTTTGTTGTTTATACGTCTGTCAAATTCTGTAATTATTAGTATTTGGATTGGAGTGATATGACTGAAAGCTGCTCTGAAAATATTGTCAAGCCGTCAATGAATTTAACTCATACCATATGTGTATGTGATGCTCAAGCATTTGTTGAATCAAACCTTTTTTTATTTGTATACTTGTATATTTATACGATTACTTAAGTCAGATATTCTCATTGTTTATTCTCGTCACTAGGCAGCCTTTTAGGTCTGGGGACTAAAGTTTGCCTCACTGTAAAACACACCTCATACCAAAGTCCATAGAGAAAACCTATGATTTTACATCACATCACACAAGATTTGTTGGTCTCCTGCTGCCTCCATCAAAGTTCAAATGAGTTCTTTTATGTGGTGTTTCAAATCTTTTGTTCAAATCATTTTATCTTTTGTTCTGACACAAACTTACCAAATGAGGCAGCAGTAGACTAGGGAAAAGTAACGTACTAGTGCAGTTGATTAGGAAGTAAGCACTTAACATAGTTTTAAAATGGAAAAGAATGACTAATGGTGAGATAAAGCAGCAACCATACAGTCTACAGTTTGTGTACTTTCTGGTGGTCTTCTGGTTACATGAGAGCGAGTCTGCCTGTTTGTAACAGTTTTTTTTAAGTGTCTATACCACAACCATGTTTAAAGAAACCCAAAACAAACAAACAAAAAACTGACTTATGCCATTCCACAACCTGCCAACCTGTTGTACAGTATTTCACTGCTGCAAGGTTAATGCTTCCATATTTTTGTAACAGGATTCAAACCACTGTTTCCTGCTGTTGCTCTGCTTGCGACCTCTTCTTGGAGTCAACCTTCACCATAGGCTATGACTTGCCATACCTCCTCAACCTGCCATTAAGCTCCATTGAGTCCCACTTTAATTCCACATTGGAGGACATTGTTATCCATCCCCTCTACCGCCCCAACATTTAGCCTGTCAGCCAGACAGCCCGGCAGCTCAATGAAGATTAATTATGATTCTGTTGTAGACAGGATGGCTGGGGTTAATGAGATGTGCTGCGCAGTGAGGTGCCACCACATTATTTCCCCTCCCTGTCACATACAGTATCTTGTCTCATCTTTGTGCCACTCTGCAAAGGGTCCACCCTCGCATTATGCATCTTATGACAGCAGATGGTGAGGAGATGCCTGACAGTAAACACACAACATGGTAACAACCTCATTATCATACTGTTGTGGAATAACATTAGTGCATTCAGGAGCTGAGATTTGGTGAAGTCATACTATTGAATGGGAGAGCTGAAGCTAGAATAAAAATAACTGCTCATTACAGTAGTCACCATTGCTTTAAGAAGAAGTGAAGGTTGAAAAAAAAAATCATGTTTCTTTAGGAAAAGCTGCTTCTTTTACAAAAACCAGTTCAATAGCTGACACACAATTGCCAGGAACCTCATCAAAAAGGCAACCCATTTAAATTAAATCTACCATCATTACTATAAAGTATAGTGACGTGTATGTGTGTGCTTGTATTTAATACGTCTTTAGAAAATTTTCTGGCAAAAACACTGCCCTTGTTACTATAACTAGTCATCATGGAGACCAAACCTGGAGTAAAAAGTAAATAAAGTAAGTAAAAATGTAGATAGAAGTGTTTGTGTTGACTATTCTCATCCTGAAGTGAAGGCCAAGAAGAAGAGGTGCCCCTTTAAAATATTTAGTGGTGGGGGCAGATTTACACTCTGTTGGCAAATCACTCCATAGTTTGTGGCCAGCAACAGAAAAGGCTCTGGTTTTAGGCACATCTAAAATCAACCTCAGAGCTGAGGTGTGAGGTGTGAAAATGAAAGAGTTCAGAGTGGTAAATGGTGCCAACCCATTGAGAATTTTAAAAACCAAAATTAAAATTTTACAATAAATCCTAAAACGTTAGGGTTAAGCATTAAAGGGTAATAATTAGGGATAGGGATAACAATTTGATTAGATTCTCCAAGTGATTGGTAGTCATTGATGCATGTCCTTCAAAGATAGCTGAGCATGTATATACTACCTTTTTAGGGCCTTTTCTGGTACACTGACCTGGTAAGGCTCAGTGACCCTCATGGAAACCAAAGCAGAACCATGCTTTTGAGGCTCTGGTTAAAATTAGGGCTATGATTGGAATTGTGTTTAGGTTAAAATTATGTTTAGAATTTAACTGGCTATGCTTTAAGCCAGGGATAAGGTTTTGGTTAGACTCACTCACTCATTTTCTACCGCTTTATCCACTAGGGGTGGCGGGGGGGCGCTGGTGCCTAACTCCAGCTGACATGGGGCGAGAGGCAGGGTACACCCAGTCCATCACAGGGCCACATAGAGTCAGACAACCATTCACTCTCACATTCACACCTACGGGCAATTTAGAGTGTCCAATTAACCTAATCCCCAAATCTGCATGTTTTTGGACTGTGGGAGGAAGCCGGAGTACCCGGTGAGAACCCACGCTCCACAGGGAGAACATGCAAACTCCTTGCAGAAGGCCCCTTGTTCTAACCTGGTTGTGAACCCGGGACCTCTTGCTGCAAAGGCAAGAGTGTTTTGGTTACACTGTCCAAATTAATTAAAGACCTAACAAGAATAAATAGGTAGAGGCAACAGAAAATCAAATGTTTCTCACTCAAGATTTTTTCTCCTTTATAAAACAAGTGAATTCTTCAGCAGTCAGCTTCTAATACATATTAGAAGTAGAATTAGTCACACAAATGTAAACAGGCATAGACAAAGTCAAACAAATTCACTCAGTAAAATGGGCAAAAGCACAAGGCATAACTAAGCTTCTATACAACTGTTCTTTATTCGCCAATTATATGTTTCCCTTGTGAGAGAGACAAGAGGAAAAAGGAGAAATGGGTACAAACCCTTAAACATACAAACAAACACTTAAACATGCACTTAAATGAACTTGTTTCCCTTACAAATAGCACCACAGATCTTTTTTTAGTCAAAACTGATTGGCCTTCTGTACAGTGAACTTAAAGGAATTTCTGAAATCATTAACAGCTGCAGCTGTAACCATCTATACCTGCATTGCCTAGATACAGACAAAGCCAGTCAAGGACAATTAGATGCGCAATGAACTGTGAGCAGTAAATACCCATTGTTGCTGTGATGTACAGGTATTATATCAAGTCAAACAACCAATTAGCTTGCTGGACTTGCTTTATAATTAAAATCAAAATGGGTCTTCACTATTCTGAATGAGTCAAATTAAGTACATATTGTACCTTCCAAAGTTATAGCCTTTATACAAATCCTGACTAGTGAATAACTGTAATGGGCTTTGCATGTCAATAGAGGCCCAAATTAATGGCACAAAATTGCAAATAATGCAATTATTGTACATCATTTCCCTTTAACCGATCAATTTCAATTCAGCAACCATGTGTAATTGCATCATGTCATTTTCTGGCTTGCCTTCGGTACAGGAGGTTTGGTGCTGTCCATGGTGCTGAACTAGAAGATGGTTGAGAAGAAACTGAAAATAATAATTTCTTTCTCCCTTAAAATTGAATGAATAACAAAAGAACAACAATATACAAAAAAAAAAAAATAGGTAAACATTTTAGAGGATGTCTTATAGTAGATTAATGGATGGAGAATGCAACTGCAGTCTGTAACTCTTAATGTTTTAAAACGGCACCCATATATGAGAAAAGTCAGCAACAGCTAGTATAGTATAGTATGTGGGGAGAAATAGGCCATTTTACCATGATATGCAGTTATTATATCAGGTTAACCAATTTGAACTGTATTATAAATGAAGATAAAGTGAGGCTTCATTGTCTGAATTGTCAAATAGAGGCACGAAAGACTGTCATTAAAAAAAGTGCAATTGTCAATATCTTGCATCGATAACCACACAAATAAATAGCAAAAAACCACAAATAATGCAAATTTCAATACAGTCTCCCTCTTCACATTATTTGTGGGAAAAAAAAAAAAAAAAAAAAATTCTTTGTTAATCGTGTTTTCCTACCTTAATCAGAAGAGCATTTCCAGAAAGGCTGGTTGATGTGGGAGCATTGCTTCATTTAAAATCGTGTATAGTCCAGTATACTGTATAATATTCCATTTAATTGCCTCTCATGTGTGTACGTAGCATGTGGTTGTAACTGCACATGGAAGTGATATATGTGTCATGATTTCAGAGAAATCAAAAAAGAGGGAAAAAAGGACGGGGCGAAAACGGAGCTGTAGAGCAGGGGTAACAGGATTTATTTACAAAACTACAACGAAAAAACACCAGTCAAGGGGAAACAACTAAAAGGGCTGAGGCTGGCCGACTGGCAAGGCGGAGCTCAGGAAGATCTGGAAAAAAGAACAAAAAGCGAGCATTAACTTATGCTGAAAACTCATGGAAAAAACGCTAATCAGAGCTACGGGCTAATCGACATGACACGGGTTACCGGTAGAACTGGAGAAGACGCGCTGACACCAGGAAGCAGGAAATCACAGTTTAAGTAGCCGGTGTTTGATGAGGAGATGGGAAACTGCTTTGCAGATTGAAGGCTCCGCCCCACCTGTCAGCCAACCTCCTGCAGGTAAGGAGCAGAGCAATACTCCCAGAAGTGGGGTGAACGCACACACAAATAAAAGCAGAAATCACAATAAGGGCAAGGAGGAAACCCAGACCAGACATGACACCATGACAATATGACTCCATGAGAGCCTATAATCACAATTTAGAACAGGTAAGTGATTAAATGAGGATTATTCCTCAGCGTTGTTCATGGATTAAACAGCCATATGATGATTAAACAATGGAGCAGGCTGAAAATTATTAGCCAATGGATAAATAATGTATAGTTTTGATGTAGGGGTCAGAAAACACAGAACAATATAGCAGTTTATGTAATAAACATTCCTTTCCATTGCTTATTCTTTGTATTATGTTTCATAAATATGAAAGTGTAGGCTGGATATTATGGGTATGAATGCAATTATGGTGCAACACTGACAGTTTTGTATATCATCTTACTCTTATTATAATTTTGTTTTATTTATGTTCTTAATCATATATTTGATGGTAAAGAAAGTGTTTTGTTCTGGCCAGGAAAAAAGTTATATTTTTCTCCTATTCTTTTATAATGTTATATTTATATTTATATATTATGCTTATATTATGGGTACAGTATAGGCAGAGTCTCTTCAAGTGCAGCGGTGATAATGTATGGCTGACGGGGGATAGCACAGTTTTTAACTGCTGTACAAGGCATGTTCACAAAATATTTGCATTAACCGTTTCTCCAGTTTGTAGCATAGGGTTAATAAATGAGGAATTCAACCCAAAGATAAAGTTGGCCTGAACATCCATTCATTGAAGTGCTTGAAGTCTTCACCCACACCTAGCAGAGTGGCTAAAATGGGACCAATTAGTCACTACATAAGCCTCATCATAAACCCATATATAAATCATCCATAATTGAATTGAACAACTTGTAAATCAACAATTTAAAAATGATTTTAATAAATAATGTATGTTTTTTTTAAGCCTTGACCTTTCTTTACAGTCCATACAGTGGGAGCTGGTAGTCACTGCCTTAATATGTATATTATGGACTTTTGTAGAGCTCACCCTTGGATAGAAATGCACCAGTCGCCACTGTATGGTATAAAACTATTGATCTAAATGTCCAAGTCAGCAGCTTTTTCCTTTAATGACACACAACTAGAAATTGGCATTATCACTCTTACTTAGATAACCTGCTCTACTAAATAAGCTTAATTGAACTGCAATGAATGAAGAGAAATACTCTATTTTATTTTTTGCATATAAAGGCAGCCAGTAAACACTAACATTACTGACAAGATGTCTATCATTTTTATTAATCAGTTGGTTGGGTTTCATTAAAATGACCATCATTTCCCATCTCAAGGAAGGGAAATCAACCTTTAAATGGCTGTACTTTTTTTTTTAAAATTTATTAAAAAGCTCATTAAAAGGAGATGAATTGTCTGATATCTTCACTACCTTTTCCCTGACCTCAATTTTGCTTTGCCCACCTCTGAAATTGAGTCTGGAGAACCTTTCTGAGTCTGGAAACGTACTCATTTTGTTATAAGCCGTCAAATTAATTCATTAAATCTGATCGAAGGTTTTCATTTGTGACGCTGTGACGAGTGAAATGACTGACAGTGGTCAGTGGTGATAACAGGCATGGACTCTGATGTGTGGTTAATGTGTTTAAAATGTTAAACACAGGGGTGTTTTAGGTAAATATAGTTTTATATTCAAGATGTCTGCAAGAGTGGGAACATTTGGATAATACAACATTCCGATAATACACTATTGCAGATTACAGAACAATATAAATTGCAAATAGTGGTGGACAAAGTATTTATATTCTAAAGCAAAGAAAGTGGATTAATATCCAGAAAGAGAACTTAAAAACCTAAAACAAAAATCATAATGTCTCACAAGTGTCTAACAATGGTTTAGCACAATATTGTTTTAAATATCAGTGCAAGTTATATATAGTATATAATATATAGTATTATATATACTGTATATACTTCCCCATATTTTCACATTGAATTGAAGGGATTATAAAGAAGCTCTGCAGCTAATGAAATAATAATATTCTTTTCTCATATCAGGGGAAAAAAACAGACCTACAAAAACAAAAAAGTCAATATTTCAGATGCACATAAATGTAATCTAAAGTTTCTAATTTTAGGGAATAAAAATGTTACATGAAATTTTTACATTGAATTAAAGTATGTTTTATATATTTTAAAGTATGTTTTATATATTTTCTTCTTTTGTTAACTGAGAACTTTGCCTTTTGATCAAAATTCTTTATTTTTTCAGATCACACCATGTGACCATGTGTGGACACATTCTTTTCTTCTATTATTACTTTCTAAAGAATGTCTCAAGCCATGTCTACATGGAAACAGAGGGATAATTAAATATTTTTATTTATTTATTTATTTTTTTCATTTTCAAAAAGTTCCCATAGACACAGCACCATTTCAGGAAGTGTCTCTATACACACAAAACCCCCAGAACAACTCAAAACACTGTAGTACTTATACAAGGCCTATAATGGGTGGCTGCATGGACTTTGTATGTTCTCCCCATGTATGTGTTGTTTTCTCTGGGTTCTCCAGTTTACTCCCACAGTCCAAAAACATAACTGTGCATATAACATAACATAATTCCGCTCATGTGTAGTTGGAGAAGAGACACGTTGCATTTGCACTACTTTTCATTGTGGTCACATTCCATCTCCAACCACCTCAACCATCAAAATGTTTTGTCTCTCTTCTATTGAGTCCTATTCCTAGTCGCTGGCTGTCATCATGATTGGCTTTCGCTTACTCAGACATTATCTGGATGGCAATGTATCATGTGCATCTGTCAGGACATTGAGATGATTGATGAAATGCTTTGTATCTCACCTGCAGGGGTGAGAATTTCAACTTAGAAGGTCCTGAGAAAGATATAAACGTTAAAGTTGAATTGCAAGTCTTTTTTTTCCCTGTTAAATATACTAAATTTAGTGGATACTAAACTTCAATACAATGAATTGGAAATTAAACATTCAAGATGTGATGAAAGTGTGGACTCTCAGCTTTAATTTGAGGGATTGAATTAAAAAAATTCATACACCTGGAACTGTAAACCCCCTTTTTTATACATTATTTTCCATTTTCACAGGCTCCACAAAGTTGTACAATTGGCTTCAAAACAGTTTCATGGCCAAATGCTGCAAAACATTTCACATTACAAATGGATAATGACCCAAAAAACAAACATGAGCTTTTGAATGTGATAAAATGGAATGTTCTACAGTGACCAAGTCAGTCACTTGACCTCAACACAATACATCATGCTTTTTAGTTACTAAACTGAACTAAACTGAAGGCAGAAAGACCTGCAAACAAGCAACAATGGTGATGTTCATGGGTTCCAAACTTCAGGCAGGTATTGACTAAAAATGAAAAAAACAAGCCTTTTATTTTCAGTTGTATCATTTGAGTTTGTCTTATTATTTCTGAGGCCCTGAAAATTGACAATAATGCATAAAAAATGTTTATAATTCCTCAACGGTTAATGCAATGATTTTTTTCAATCCCTCAAAATAAAGGTGAGAGTCAAACTTAATGAGCTCATCAGCTCATTAAGTTTGTATGTGGCCCTTAAAATAACAATGCACTGCAACACACTGTATAAACGCTTGAGGCATTAAGGCAAAGCTGCCGCCTGAAAGGATTGTGGAAATTCAGGTCACAGAACAGAGGTATTTACGTCCACACTGAGTCTATTGTAACATGCAGCAGACTCATTTGCAGACTGGTGCCCTTAGCTCCTTTTTCATTTCTGATCAATTCTGGACTTAATTTGTTAGTCATATACTGTCTATTGTTGCGTGAAGAAGTATCTGAATGGGTGCATGTGTGAGAGGGTGTGGTTGGTGGGGGTAGTTTGTATGGGAATTGGACTGTGTGTTACATTTTATTTGAACGAAAAATGCTATATGAATAACATTACTTGATTACTCGATTGACTGATTGCTTGATTGAATGATTTACTATGATTAGGTTCCCAATTTATGTGCCACAGCACACAGGTGAGCTCTGGTGTGCTGATGGCAGTTGCTGCTATAAATTCACATCTTGACCTTTAACTGATGACTGATTATTGTTATCATTCACTGGTATTCACAGTTCAATCTAATGTGCAACGGCATAAAGTCCCTTCAGACACTAGTTAATTCAGACACTGATGGCTCTTTGTGGTATGAAGAAGACAGCGAGAGCGCTGCAGGTGTGTGGTCTTTTTTAGCTGTTGATTACTGATCAACAAGTGTCATTTTTCCTAGAATCATGCAGCTGTTTGAGCAGCAGGTGGTTAGCAAAGTCAGACTGAGAGTTTACTGTACATAGTTTAATTATAAGAGAATTGTAATATTGCTAGTTAGGTCATTCATTTATATGACTGTTAAGCACAGAAATATTTATTTTGATGAAATGGGCGTGATAAACTGTAGCTGACAAAGTGATCAGAGAATTAATTAATGCATGTTGCGACCAGGCCTAGGGGTAAACCTGATCGCAACTAGAGTGTGGAGCAGTAACACACTAAAGGAACCATTTTAAAGGTTTTATTAAAACAAGTACATAAATGTCTGCTGGCAGCCTGGCCGAAAGGGGTTCATATAATGGAATCTCCTGTGCAGGACCAATCAGCTCTCAGGATCCACCTAGACACTCACACACCTCATTCAATCAAACATGAACACCTGCAACCCATCACACACTCACATGCAGGCTCATGCATACAAGGAAAAAGGAACCCACAACCCTGGGGTCGTAACAATGCATTATATTGTTTGTCTGCATACATTGATATGCTAGTGGCCTGTGATTTATGGCTGTAAAAAGAAGAATGACACAAATGTCCAGCTCAGCTTATGGATATAAGGCTTGATATCTTTATTATATTAGAACATGAATATCATTTAAAAGATCCACTCAAACCAACATTGCGCAACACAGATGGAGGTAAATGCGACAACGAGTTTAAGATTGAAAAAAAACTGTGGTTGTGTGTTGTGTGACACACACACACACACAATCACACAGAGCCCAGCACAAATACCAACCACTGTGTAACAACAGTCAAGCTGCACTTGCTTGATAACAAAACTCAAACACAGGCAGTGAGGAGCAACACTTGAACCAGATCCTGCAGTACTAATGTGACACTTTCCTCCAGCTTTTCTATTCCTCCTGCTTCTGTGGCTCATTTGTTCTTCAGTGTCTGAGATTTAGCATATCATACTGAAACATCCTCTGTGGGCCATACAGTTCTTCAGCTTGTAATATAGACTTATATCTATATATATATATATATATATATATATATATATATATGAGAGGAAAGTATTGAATATACACAACACTGTGACATATTGACCAGTTGACAGTGACAAAGAAACAGGAATTAATGTGGACATTGAAAGTTTTACTTCACTACTTCAGCAGAAAACACATCTGGAGTATTAAGACCAAGATTATAAAAACAGGCATTACTCCACTGTGTCACAAACTCAGTCAGTATTTCATGGGTAAATATATTTTACTGTAGCTTACGTCAAGATCAACAATCTGCTCTGTGATAAAGTGACATGTTTGAACTCCTTTGTAACATTTTCAGTATGGGTCTTGTGGACGCTTCTTGCTGGGCACACTAACTCAGGCAGTCCCACTTTGTGAAGTTTGGCCTTTTTCCATTTCTCAGAGCATGTCTTTGGAAACTAATCACACTGGATTATCTTTGTAATTTGTCAGTTTTTCTTAAGAAAGGCAACACTCCAAATCTACTGCTCTTGGCAGTCATCATGATGCTTGTCAGCAATGACAAGTGACAGCTTTGGGGGGGTTTCCTTTACACTGATCATGAGCCAAAGGGCAGAGAGCCATGAGGGGACTCCCTGAACAACAAGTTAGCCTAATCTATTTGTATGTTTGTGTGTCTGAGAGGCTGTTCTAAAACCAGAAGCTTGATGTTACCCACTAGGACTGAACAATTCCTATTTTATTTGCGGTTATACTTTTTTTAAAAGTCAAGCTTCAGGTCATTATATAATGTGTTATTGATTTGAAATGTAATGCAGCATTGCCATATCAGATACCTTTCAAATATTACCTACTCTATTTTGTAATACAAGTATTAAAAACTCAGAGATGTGCTTCCAACATGTGTGCATTACACTGAGAATTAATAGACCCTTTTGGCTGTAAAATAAAAAAAAAGCCTGAGTCATGTGTGCTGCATGAGGTGGATACTAAACTTCAGCCTTTGTCTTTTCCTATGTTAAACCCTTCTCTCCACTACACTGTTCTATACAAGCAACATATCCCCTTGCAACAACAACAGGCAGGACAATGTATGAACAGACTCAGCATTGTTCAGAGTCAGTAATAATAATAATTATTGTCACCACAATAGAGGGACCTTGAGGAAAAAACACAATGACCTCATCAACAATGCAGGATTACAAAAAGAGGCTGCACTTAATGTGTGAGTGGCACATGTCCATCACAGATCATCTTAGTTTGCTCAACTTCTTATCAGCTGCTCACTGCTCACCGGGTCAAGGTTTCACATATTTTTCCTCTGTGTCACACACACTTCCCAAGAAAGCAGACAGTAACCGTAACTTTTCACGTTGGTTTCATGGTCCATATCTGTTCAACCTGTGGCTTATGAGCAAAAAACAGACAGGAATCATTGATAAAAATCCTAAAAACCTCCTCCTTCCATCCCGTGTAGGAACAGATTTTTGTGTTTTTTAAAATATGATTATGTATTTATTTTATGTTAAAAGTATACACAAGAGCAGGCATGCAGTAGCACTGTATAAAGACAGAAAGAGGTACTGTATGTTGTCAATAATACTGACATGTACAAAGTGAGACCAAGTGCAACGTGCTGTAAAATGAACTAAAATTCTCACTGCTGTACCACCCAAACACATATGGGCTTAGCTGATTAAGTAACTGTAGTAGTTGTCACTATAAAATGGACAGGTTATATGTATATATACGTGACCCTCGAGATCCAAAACTAAAATGGTGGAACAGGATAAACTGGACTAATATGTACCAAAAAGGGAGCTGTGTCTGTTTTGGAGGTTTTAAAAGTCTGACATGGACAAAACAGTGATTTACTGCCAATGCCATCGGGCTGAAGTTGGTGCTGGAAGCAACAACATGAGAAATGTATGGAGAAATTTGAACAATATTGTCCATCACAGTACTTCACAGCATGGCTGCATCCAGCGTGGCCCTAATGTCAAGGTTTCTTCATTCACTCACACCTACCAGAATTTCATAACACACCATACAGCCTAATTATATATTACAAATACCAATCAACCTGTTAAAGAATTTATGATGCTCCTGGTATGAGTAATAAATTGTTCTTTAATGTGACCAGTGCTGTTTTATCCTCCTACATTTGCAAAGATTATGATGTTCATAAACCCTCTGCTCCTTTTGGTGCAACCAAAGGACATCTCTCCCTCCTGCTTTCTCTGAATATTCAGTGTCCTGAATAACCACTGAAGCACAGCATTCCTGTCTGCTTTTATATGACAGAAATGTCAAGTGGTCCCGGTTCCACACTCAAGGCTGGGAGATATATTATCGCTTAGCAGCTGCCTCTGGGATATTTATTTGAATATTTCGCTCTGCCAATTCATCATTTAAATGTTGTTCATGTCAGCCAAAGTGCTCAGTACAAATTTTTGAACAGAGGCACAGCGTGCACTTCATTTCTGTCAACAGATGAGCACACTGTAGTGAGTTTGACTTGATATACAAAATGGCTTAAACCACAAGATCACTTCAACTAGACAACAAACAATTAAGAGCAAGAGGGGAATATGTTTGAAGCTTACTGCATCATCAACAACTTACTTACATTTATTAGTGAAATTAGCTTTTCATAAACAGATCAACCCACCCGTTGATGCCATTTTACGTTTATGCAAACCACAAACATGGAATCTCAAATTTCTGACCTAACATTATGTTTATATGAATGAAATAACCATGAATCATCATTGCTGCTATTAATTTTCGATATGTTAAGTAAAATTTCATTTAATGTTAAAAAGACCAGCATGTAAGAGTGTGTAACATCTGAGGGTGACACTGCAGAACGTAACAAAAAAGGGACTTTGTTCACACCTCCCTTTCCTAAGTATATCGAACGACAGTGGCTTTTGGACAGCTGGATGTCGTGCTTCTCTCTTTACATAATAAGCTTCTGTTTCACATAACATTCTCTGGATGGTTTGTCCATTCAGGCTGCTGGAGAAACATGGCTGTGCAAGATGGCCACCTTCATAGAGCAAGGTCCTAGACTAAAGTAGGTCTATGTGATATCAACACGTTCTCATCTGAGAGAGTCGTGTACAGCCCTGTTCTGTCAAAGTGTCACTTTACAGACACACAAGGTATCCTTCCATGTATCCTTCCTTTAGATGCTCAGAGCAGAAAAGGGATAAAATAAAACTCAGAGATTGAGGTTAGGGTAAGGGGCCAGGATAGGACTGAGGTTAAGGTCCGGGCCAAGAAAAGAATTGAGGTTAGGGTTAGGATATATCCAGGTTAAGCTATGTGGATATCCACTATTGGTTCACATGTTGATCTGAGCATGTAAATGTGCCGTCCAGTGCATCTCTTTGGAATGGAAGGAAACCTTATGTGATGCTGAGCTAGAGTGAGCGAGCAGATTACGAAACGGGCTGGTAATGTACAGGGATTCAATACATAGGAGTATACAATATTTTTTGGGATTTTGATGTTAACAATACTTAGTTGATATCCTTTAAAATTTCAATTTTACTTGTTTAAATCATTAATTGGGGCAGCACTCTTGCCTTTGCAGCAGGAAGACACAGGTTCGCGACCCAGTCGGAACAGGGACCTTTCTGCATGGAGTTTGCATGTTCTTTCTGTGTGTGCGTGAGTTTTCTCTGGGTCCTCTGGTCTCGTTTCATCCTAATTCAGCTGAGATTGGCAGTGGCCCTGTGGCCCTCATGTTGAAGATAAAGTGGTAGATGATGAATGAAGGTCCTTAATAAGAGTGTTGGCTATGAGTGAATATATTACATTTAAGTTTGTTTGTGTAAGTGTACAGTCACTTTAAAAGAAGCTAAAAAGAAAGTTTTTTTTTTTTTTGTAAATGTACTTTAGGCAAGGGCCTTGCTTTACAGAGGCCACCATTGTGCATCACCATGTTTCTACAGAATGCTGAATGGAAACACCAAAAAGAGTGAACATTTTTTTGAAGTCCACGTTTATAGGTGAGCTTTGGATAAGTGTATAGCTGTGGAGTTCTTGGCAAAGTAATTCTTTATAATGTGTCAATACGTCATACAATCACACTTCCAAAAATCTAAACTGTCAATTTAACTTTGCACTTGTGTCTATAAACCAAGTTAAATCCAATAAGATTTAACTTGGTTTATAGACAAGTTAAATCTTATTTACATACTCACTGTCTCTGATATGAGTTGTAGCAGATGTGAATATGACAACTTTTTCCTGACTGGAATATGTAACTACTCAATACTACTTAAATACAGTTGCTATATTTTTTATTTTATTTAAATTGTTGAAGTGCAAGAAAGACGACCTCTGTTTAAAGTGTATTTTACATGTAGATTTCAAAATAAAATGCAGCAGGAGCACAGACAGGAACTAGTGTTATCTCCCAGCTCCACAACATAGGTACACAGCATAGGTAGCATGACAGTCATCCAGCCAATCAGAAGCTGGGGCTGGCTGTAATCTACAACAAACTAATTGAGAAACTGCAAAGCAGCTATGGAAACACTCAGCTTCAGCAAATCGAATCATTCAAAATAAACTAAATTGTATTTCACAAGTGGCTCCAACATTTGGTTTACTGTAAATGGTTGTCCCTCTCTTCTTTGATTATTGCAATACATGTAGAGCTACAAATGTCACATGTTTATAATACCCTAATAATTGGTGCCAGTGCCACTCGTAAGCCATTAGAGTTCACTATGCACTTTAAATCCATCGATATCTAGTAATTTATTGCAGAACCTGATAGACGTAATATAACTTTCACATGTATGCCCATGCAATGCTTTTCACGATAGTGGAAGCAGATAAAAGAGGACATTATTCCAGGCCTGCTGTATCACAATATCTTCAATTTTCTGATAAACTTTCCCCCACTCTGCTACAGGGAGCGGCTAGACATTGCAATAAGACATTATAGTTGTATAAAACCACTGGATTCTGTACCTAATACAAAATGATCACTACACATGCCAAATCATTGCCTGTAAATCCCTGTGAATTGCTGCATCCTCAATGCTTGCTTCAAGTGTATTTTTGGCCCTGTCTTGTGGGATCTTTGGTCTGGTGAAATGCTCTTTCATTAACTTGCCTCTGACTGTTTTGGCACAACTACTATCCACCATCTTATAATACATCTGCCATCTTAAAGGTGGCTGACATACAATATATACTTCCCAGTATTAACACACATCCATGGATTTGAACAGTGCTGGTTCCTACAAACACAGCTGTGTTGTTTTGATTCCACCGGTTGATGACAGGATTGAATGGCTTCAGCTTCCAAAGCTCTATACAGTGTTTTTCTTGTTTTCCATAGTAATAGACTACCTATTCAATTTTAATCAAATCACTTAATGTCACATCCATACACTGACTGAATGAACATTACCAAGGGTAATTTGGACATGTGAACTTGAGGAGCTAGAGAACAAACCACTGACCTACTGCTAAATAAAAGCCATTCTATATTCTTGCATTCAATGTCTGCAGACAGTTGCACATTCCACTCAAGTATGTGCCCATAGCTGCTGTTACAGCTGCATGATATGGTCGAAAATAATAAATTATATATCCAAAGTTGGTATCATTTTTAACTGTCATTTTTAATGTGAATATATATACAAGCCATGATAGTATGAGATTTTTTGTATTTTGTATTTGTAAGGTATTGGACTTTCCCACTAAAAAGACAGTCTGGTGTGTTCCACACATGCATGATCACTCACTACATTACATTCCAATATATTGTCCAATGTGAAACATACATGTAACCCACTTGAGGTTCAAAGAATGGATAAATAAGTGTCTAGATTAGGATTAGGAGAAGGGACACAAGAATGCAATGCAACTAAAGCCACAAGATGTGTTTAAGAGATTGTATATTAAAATACAATTCACGTATGTAACTAATGCAACACAATTTTAACACTGTAACCTTTTGATGGAACTGGTTAAATGCAAATTAATTCAAGCCAGTTTCTGCTCAGTTAGTCTGTCAAAGTCTGTCACGAGTGTCATGGAGTAAAAAATTGGAAGAGGGGTTATATCCTTTTCCAGAGGAAGATCCTATTCATCCACTTCCTCGAGATAAGGAGGTGATGGGGTTCAAAGGTGATTCTAAGGTGATCTCCTTTTTCAAGAAGAAATCGGGTTATAAATCCAGGGAATCTCAACAGACACGAACAGCATGCTAATATAGTTAGCCGCAACTGTACCGTTACTATTACCTGCATGAGGTGGAACCTCACACCTTTCCTCCAATCACAATTCTGCATATCCTAACTCAACCAACTGAAATAGAGGTTGAGCAAAAGTACTTTGATTGGTATAATTTTTACCCTAATAGAAGTCCTCACCAAAATAATAATAATAATAATATGGCTCAATGTATAATATCTACCTGTTTACATCCACAATAATGGCACATGGAAATGCTGTCGCAGACATACAGACAACATAGGTTGGTGATGACCTTTATGGCTTGCAGACCATGATCACACAGATTTCTGTCCCTTTTTTTACACAGTGTGCTACCTGTGGCTTGTCTTCCGTGCCATTCAATTCCTGCAACTGCGTATTTTCCAAACAGCACTTGGCTCAGTGCAGCGGATAATGGAGTGATTTCAGTGAGGTAAAATATCACACTGTGCCTGACATGGAGAGGGTGTCACAATCAGCATGGGCACTTCAGTTTGTTGGTAAAAGTGAAGGAAAATAAATGCTTTGGCTTAGATGGGTTAGCAGGTGAGATACAGCAGTAGTCTATCTATCTATCTATCTATCTATCTATCTATCTATCTATCTATCTATCTATCTATCTATCTATCTATCTATCTATCTATCTATCTATCACACAAACACACACACAAAGTCTGGTTTCCATGACTTCCCAACACTGGCAGATTCATTTTGCGGAGACTCACTCTGACCTTAAGCATAATTACTTTTAATTTTAATTATTTTTCAGCCCTCATAAATATCCCACTAAAAAAAACACAGCCTGGTGTGTTCTACACAGAATAATTACTTAGACCTAATCCTAATCCTAATCCTAATGCTGAGCTAGCACCCTAACCTTAAAACATGCCTTCCACTTAAAATGTAGTAATCATATTATGGGTATTTTATTTTTACCAGGTACACACACACATGCTTGGTTTTCCAAGCAATTCTAATTAGGACACTGAAGCAGAACCAGTTGATGCCTAACTGTAATGTTAACCTATCCACAATTAAAATCTGAGCTTTTACAGTAACCATTACCCTCAGAAATTATGTTCTGCATCATTAGGATAGATTTTGGTCTCCATGAGGACTGATGGTCCTGACAAGGTCAGTGTTTATGCCAGAAAACTTTCTAAAGAAGAATCAAATGAAAGCACATCCATAAATTTGTCCTGATAAGCCCACCATTTCCTGTCAATGTATCCAGCAGAGGTGCACAGAACTAAAATGTCCCTCCTAATATCAACAGACTCAGTGATTCCCACACAATTTATTTGTTTTATTTCTGTCCAGTATGAGTGTCTTTGGTGCCTTAAGGTTAGTTTATACAGCTTTTGTGGTGATGGTGCCACATGACATTATTGCCACACAGTATCAGGTCATCCTGATGTGTTTAAATGCAAATGTTGCTTTGAGCCATCTCATCCATCAGGGAGGAAATGCTTTTATTTTGAAACATTATTGCCTAAATAAGTTCCTTCCTCAAAGAACTTTTGCTAAAGCTTCATTTCCATAGGATGATTTGATAGCAGATGAATCGCAGTTGAAGCATAACTAATCCGACCACCTTCATTGACTATTAAATAAAATTAAATTGTGTAGAAAAAATGGGAGGATGATCTTAATTTTCAAGATGGTGATGTATGCGATGTATGAGACCAAAGAGGCTTAAGTTAGTCAAATCGTAGTTTCTGGGTTTGACCAGGAGGGAATTTTTTAGAATCGCATGTATTAATAATGTTGAAGCTTTTAGATGGATACCAATTATAGCTGCCAATAGTTTGTATTATACTGCGAGCTGAACAATCACAATTTAAAATTAGCAAATTGCAAGGGCTGCAGCAGCTAATTTATTGCTGTATTAAGTAATTCATTAGCCACTAACTTAATTGCCAAATATTTTGATTACCAATTACATTGTACTGTAGCCTACTCTTTGTTTATTTTTTTATTTATTTGCTTGTTCAGTCTGTTGCACTTTGTGAGGCAGTTTTTTAAATACAATCATATCTGACTGGATATGGATGGAATTGTGGAAATAATCTAAATCATTTGAAGACTATTTGGGGTAAGTCTGGTCAAACATTTTGCCTTTGTAGAAACTGAACTCACCATCAAACTGGATGAAGTAAATATATATTGTTTTTTTTTTTTTTCTTCTGCCCCTTGGAACTTGCATAGTTATAAAATATTGAAATATTTAAAACTAAATATATAGTATTCACTGTCAGCTGTAAGTTAACTCTTTTCATCTCTTGGTTCCAGGTAGAGAATGAAACTCTAGCATTGACTCTATTTTCAAAGCAGACATTCTATCACAAACAAAAGATAAACTTCCACATTTGTGATTTATCTGGTGTCATGAGCCGTCACTTACAACCAGCAGTCAATCACACCAGTGTCCACTCACATATGGTTTATTGTCTAATTTACTTTCCTCTTTAGTGGAACATACATTACAAAATCATGTGCTATTTAAAAACTACCTGAAACTAGTGACTGAGAGCAGAAGAGAAGTGGATGCTCATTTTTTCAACAAAGCTGTTGTTTTTGTAACAAGAGGAGACATCCATTCTAACCCCCCCCCCGGCCTCACACTCAAACAAAAGAACTATCTCCATTTATATATCCCTTCTATGAACTCAACATAACCCCAATATTTGGAAAAGTATGGCCTGATACTGATCTGTGAGGCTGTTCAATTGCTAGAAGTCTGGATTATCATCGAATAAAGAAGACTCTGTGTATCCTGATGTGCAATGAGGATGAAAAAAAAAATAAATTAGACAGCACTGTCAAAGTGCTCTTAAATAATATTTAGTTTGGAAAATCACTTCTCATTAAGTGATGTGAGTTTTAATAATTCAAGGCCACAGTAACTGGATGTAGGGCTTTAAGCTTCCAAGAGTTTGCAAGAATGTTTATCTTTGAATCATATTCCTCAATTAAAAAAAAAAAGAGAGCAGAGAGATCCATTTATTTCAGACAAAATAAAGGGATAAAGCTGTCACTTCAAACTAAAAAGTAGGCAGCATAATTGATGTCAGGGAGATAAAGGTTTTGCAACAGGTCCAAAATAGGGCCTGCTCTTTTGAGAATTGTTCTGTCTGATTTACATCGTGAAGATTTTATCAAGGTTGGCAGCAGTAGGAGCAGCTACATTGTGGGTTTAAGTGGGAAAACAATAAAACAATAAAACATGAAAGGTCTTGAAGTGCCAACTCAAAGCAACAATTGTGGTAACACTTAATTTGTGGCTAAATAAATGAACAAGGATATTGACTGAGTTTTTCCGGAGATAAGGCTCAGCTGAACATACTGTTGGGGATTATTATGATTATTAATATTATTATTATTAGAAGAAGGAGGAGGAGGAGGAGGTTGCAACTGCATGAAAAATGACACTTCAACTTTGTTCTGCATTAGGCAACAAGAGACATGAAAACAAAAATAATAACAGGATGAAAATACAGAAAAAAAAAAATCCAAAATTTACTGATCCATAAACTGAAATATTAAAAACAGCACAGTAATTATTAAATACTTGCCAAGTGAAGTGCTCCAGAGTGGCAACAGGTACCAAGAGTGATAAATAAATAATCAAAGTATGCAAAGTCCAATGCTGTCTAAGAAGAATACACGTAAAAGAAATTAAGTTTGCCAAGAAGATGAAGCTTTTCACTGGTCACTGGAATAAAATTAACTCTTTCACACCTTGAGACTTAAAGTCTATTTCACAATGACTGGCAAAGGAAAAAACTAAACAGGAGAGTAGTCCTCCCAAAAAAATATTAAATAAACAAATATCCAACCAATATAACAAAGTAATGAATCCAATATAATAAAGGGCCACTGAAAGGAGTTGTCTTTAAGGAACATCAGCATGAACATATATAAATCAAAACAAGTACAATCAGCTTATTATGATCAGTAGTTACATTAGGTTATCTTTTATTAACTGTGAGAGCAACAAAGTCATCTTTAACATTTTATTAGGGACCTCAACTGGTTAAGTCTTTCTGTAATTTTTCACTTTAATTCACTTCAGTTTTATTTGTATAGCACCAAATCACAACATACATTATCTCAAGTCACTGTACATAGTAAGGCCAAAACCTTTACAATATTACAGAGAGAAAAGGAAACCCAACAGTTCACACAATGAGCAAGCACTAGGCATCAGTGGAGAGAAAACAACTCCCTTCTCTCTGAAATCTCTGACAGAACCAGACTCAAAGATGTGCGGTCATCTGCTTTGACCAGTTGGGTTGAGAGGAAAATGGGGGACAGGGGAGAGGTGGGGGGCAGAAAGGGAAAGAGGGAGGCGAGGGAGAGACAGAAGAGAGAGAGACCAGGAGCAAATATACAATAGTTGTATCAAGTTTGGAATCAGTTATGTCATGTTTGTAGAACTATGGTGCCATTTATGCAAGCAGCAGCAGAGATTATTGATAAGAAACTGTACTGATGCACTTTTAATCAAAGCATAATAATAATAATAATAATAATAGCATTGAAAACTGGAACTTGGTCCTGCAGCCTGCAAGATGAGGACAGAGAGAGAGAGAGGACGAAAGACACAGACTTGGGAGAGAAAAAGAGAAAAAAAAACAAGGTTAATAAGACATAATTAAGTCACATTCATACCCTGAGTGTGAGTGCACTACAGGAAATCCCCCAGCAGTCTAGGTCTATAGCAGCATAACTAAGAGATGGTTCAGGTTTCCCTGAGCCAGCTCTAACTATAAGCTTTATCAAAAAGGAAGGTTTTAAGTTTAACTTTAAATACAGAGAGAATTTTTCTACCGCTTTATCCTCCTCGTGAGGACCGCAAGGGCCCACAGTGAACTAACTGTTGCAAGTGCCTCAAGCTGTGTATGTAACTTTTATGGACACAAATATGGCTCAGTTTATATTCAAAAAAATGTGTCAAATGAGTTCACACAAGACTGAAAACGCCTATCAGCTCCACACGGGAGAACTTTAGGTTAATAAACTAATCCCAGTTCTCCGAAACATGAGAGAGCTGGTGTGACGCTAAAATGAATGTTGATAAAAAATTGGAGCTTTAATCATAAGCACGGGAGAGCGCTGGTGGACTTGTTGTTGAAATAAATCTTTGAAATTTCTTCTTTGCATTTATTGATTCAGATGCTGACATTGTTAAAGACATAGGGGACAACGTTGCAGTGATTATTAGCATGTAGTTATAAAATTTTTTTAAAAGTTATACAATTATTTTAATTGCTTTCTGTCCTGGACATTTTTCTGCACATAGGAACAGGAAGTTTTGATCCAATCTTCTTCAAGCAGTTACTCAACAACCCGAGTTCCTAGGCTGCTGAAAAGAAATATTTTATCCAACAATATACCTGAGGCACTTCATTGACCTCCACATCGAGTTGGATAAACAACTTGTTTGAGAGCAAAAGCAGTTTGTTAAAAGCTGTGGCAATGAATCAAAATGTTATTGAAAAGGGCGAATGAGGAAATACCGAAGAAAGGGATAAATTAAAATGTTCTACAGTGAAGGGACACACAGCTGAAAGAATCCTACAGACAGCCCAGGACTAGCTACTCAATAAGAAGGTGATGCAGATTAATTTTACAATAGATGCTCTCAAATGTAAAGGACACAGCTACATGAAGGCACAGATATCCTAACACACCAAAGATAAGAAAAAACGGATCAGGACATTTACTGAATTACAGTCAAGATGCAATAACTTCTCTCAAACCAAATAATTGACATGTAGGAAAATGGATAACAAGACAGCATAGGCAGAGATGCAGGAAAAAATAATTGGAACATCTTCACCCAACCTGAAAAGGAAATTTTTGGCTAAACTTTGCAGTTTGTGATTTTGTCACAGCCATAGAGTCAGTGATCAGAAACAACTGCTTGACCAATATATTATTATTCATCGTGTATTTTATTTATTCCACTGAGGTTGAGCAAAGTAATCAAAACTATCAATATCGTCCTGTCTTTATCTGTCTGTTCCTCAGCATGTATTTCAGTTGTAGGCACTGGTAACTCTAACGGAAACGTGTCTTAAAAGAATTAGGATTACAGTTTATATGTATATTTATGTCATCATATTTCTCACTACTAGGCTCTGACGCTGCTTCTGGTGCACAAAAATTAGTATAGAATTGGAATAAGTATTTTCTCCGATGTATGGAAGCTCATTTTCACTGCTTATAAAACTTACACTTGATTTTTAAAAATGCCATGGTAAGTCATTATCAGAACAAGTAAAGAATATGAGATAAAATGTCAACCCTTTTTTAATTCTCACAATTACGATTTATTATACATATAAATTATGACTTGCCATGGGATTTTATTATTATCAAGGGAAACACACATTGATTTTATCTAATCATCTTTTAGTCAAGTCATTTTTTATTCATATTAGCTTAACTTTATTTGATCCTACCTGCCCAGTAAGTTAGTGGCTCATGGTTTGTGCTTTGTAGTGATAATGGCTCTGGCTAAACATCTTTTCCACTGTCAGCAGCAAACTGTGTGGGGGACCGCTGTAGCTGCAGAGGGGCTTCATGGCCTCTATCACTGTTACATTTGCCAACATTGGGCTATATTTTACAGAGTAACTGACTTTTATAAACTTCAACGGAGGTTTGCATATCAGGCTATATACTGCATTGTGTTTTGTGAAGCATGTCATTACCTGGCATCCCCTACAGGTGTTTTTAGTTGCATTTAATTTGGAGCGTTTGGCTGTGTCAGCGTCTAGAGCTCTTCCTTTCTGAGCCTTGCCTTTTCAGCACCGCCCTTGCTCTTTTTAATATCCATGATGAAAAAATAGTCATACATGGAGCAAGAGAGAGAGCAGCATCATTAATGTCACTGTACGCTTGTCACAACAAGTACTACGCACAAGTACAAGTACCCACGTACTGTGTGCATATTGCAAGTGCCTTAAACCGGCCCTCACGGCCCTTAATCCAGCCCAGCCCACCAGTAATTGTCCCAGTTCTCCCGATTGCCACTCCATCTCTGAATACTCACAACAACTGCAAGCGATCACCTGCCAGCTCCACTACTGGCTGTACCATGGGGATTTTATTCTTTGCATCTATGGACATCCCAAAGTGAACAAGGAAGGAAAACCATACAAGATCAGAACACAGGGGCTGGAATGCTTTATGGACAACAGCATTGACAGGAACATTTAATTCATCCATGAGCATGTCAAAATCAACCCCCTGGCCTTCTTGGATTGTGCTGTGCACATGGGAGAAGAGAGAAACTTCAACATCGAAAATACTTGCTGTTTGACTCCCACTAGCCACTAGAGCCCAAACTCGGCATCATCAGTGCTTTGAACCACTGGGTAACTAACATAGCCACAACAAAGGAGCCATAGAAGAAGCAACAGAAGCACACCAGGCGAGCACTTAAAGCCTGTGGAGAACAGCTGACAGGGAAGAAAACAGCAATAGACAGAACAACATTGTTATTCTGTATACTGCTGGAGTCTCCGAGAAAGTCAGAAGGATCTTCAACAAACACCACATTCCTGCATTCCAAACCCTGCAACACCATAATACAGAAACTTGTTCATCCTAAGAACAAAAATCCCTAGAAACAAACAATGTGGTTTCATCCAGTGCAATGTAATGAGGCGTATTCTGAACTCTACGTTAAAGAAACCAAACAACCACTGCACAAAATGGTAGAGCAGAGAAAATACCAGCTGCTCAACCTACCGAAAATTTGTTATGGTTTTAACATCTTACAGTAATATTACTATAATCTATACTTTTGAACATACATTAGGAGATTTGTGGGTTTGGGGAGGTTTAAGGTTTATTTAGGGTTTTATACTTACAAATTGATTGTTACTAATATAATTGCATTTGCTTGTGCTTCAGGACTTAGGATCCATCGCACCAGACAGGAACTGGAAGGGCATTGGCATCTCTCTTCTGGTTATTTTGCTGGTGCTTTCACTCATTGGACTGTCCATTTTTCTGCTGTCTAAAGGTAACATTCCCTGTATACCTGAAAACATACTGGCAAGTTTCTGTATGGATGTACACGATTATTGTGTACTGTAACATGCAAAAGACAAACTATACAGTAGTCCTGACAACCTTCGTTGTTGTAGTGTCATCCTGAGAAATTTAGTGGAGGTACTCCTTTTTGAAGTGTGTTTTGTGTGTTTTTTTTTTGCCTTCCAAGTGTGTTAGGGAACCTATGCAGGCTTCAGTTAGCATCAACACTTGAGATGTTTAGTTTGTCCACTGTGTCCACCATAGATCTCACCCAGCTCCTAAAACAAATACAAAGGACTCATTCTGGGATAATGAAAAACAATAAGTCATACAGTCAGGTGGTTGTTCACTTATAAATAATCAAGTATTATTATTTTATTGTCAGCTTCTACCAAATTAAAATAATTTTGCCGACATTTTACACACTTGACCTTTAAGAAATCCAATGTAACACAAAGGTATTATGTTCTGTGTCTTGTTCACCAGAATTGCTCCTTGAAATAAAGGCTGTGCAAAATTCACCTCCCTATTTTTCCCTTAAAAACACTTCAATCTTTACTTGAATCCATCCATATGTCCAATATCTATAAGCTGTTGAAGACCACATTTCATAGCACTCATGCTGCCAAATGGAATTTGTCAATGTCTGCTACATACAACTCAAGCAAAAGAACAGTTCTGTAATGCATTTCCTTAATGCATGATGTCACTCAGTTCAAAGTGAATAGAGGCTTTTTCTCCATCTTCTTTTCTGAGTACATTAAGAAATTCCTGCCACAACATGCAATTACATGTCAGACTTCAAACAGACTTTAGCTTCTAAAGGCATTTTAACTTTTACATTTCATAACACCTGGAAGGACTTATTTAAAGTACAGATTAATGCAAATCTAAATCTTTATTTGCATATAGAGCACACAAACAGGAGCATTGCTTGATTATCTGCGGGTTTGATTTTCCCTGGGACTTTGTATATAAATTTGTAGCCAAATTTTATGATGCAGCATCACACATTTTTTTTTGACAGTGTTAATTAGGTTTTTGGAATTTACTGTAAGTATTAACGGTATCTTTTCCTCCTCATAGATGATGGTGGCAAACACTTGGGCTCACGGTTGACACTGGATGACCTCTTTCAAAGAAACTTCCAAGTACATGACCCTCATGCAAAGTGGATCAGTGGTAAGTATCTTTCATAACACTATAACACTACACAGAGAATGAGTGTGGCATCACTCTTTTCTCAAGACATCAGTAGACATCTCAACTATTTATTTTGCTAATATTTGCTTTATAACATCCTGTAAAACTGAATGTTGCATACTACACATTTGCATGGATGAGCATAAACAATAAACCTAGGTAACTGTTTGAAAGTGGTTGTTAATTTTTTGACACACTACAAGACTTCATACCAGATGCCATCAGCATCAATGTTATCAATGAAAAAAAAAAAATAAATTGATCACATAAGAATTCTTGCTTGGAATGGGAGGCTCTGCATTTCTGATGAATCATTTTGTCTCTGCCTCAGTCAACAAGTCTTGCAAAATGTGTCTTTCCACAGTTCAAAATTCAGCAACATAAAAGAAAATACTTCATTTATTAACAGTCAAATCTAATAAGTAACTCTGACTAAATACAGCGAGTTTAAACTAAATTAATTCAGGTGTTACCAGTGAAGTAAGGGTTTTAGGTTTTGTCAACCATTTTCTTTTTATATCATAAAACGCACATGGAAATGATGAATCTTGACATTTATTTGCATTTTCTTGACACATTTGTGTCGAGGACACAGTCAATAAGCCCTTTGCACAGCAGCCATTTTGACACACTGTAATAGGGAAGTTGGGGAATAAATTCAACGTAAGTTAAATTGGAAACATTACACACAAATTCTCGAAATACACTCATACCTACACTATATCAGAATCAGAACTACTTTATTAATTCATTAATTCCTTTCGATACAACTACTCCAACCAAGAATAGAAAACTAACAGACTCACAACCTATAAAAACAAATATACTGAGTATAAAAGAGAAGAATAAGAATTATATACAATAGTAATATTTTTATCTGCATTACGAGATGTAAGACTGAATAAATTCAATACCAATATACAATACCTTAACAAAGCAAAACAAAACAAAGCTGTTATGGGAATATACTAGTAAAGCCGCTTGTCTACTGCTGCCTTGTTTGTCAGGTTTATGGTACAGTTTATAGATTGCAAACACCAAAATCAAAAATCAAAAATTACTGATAGAGGCAGCAGTGGAAATCTGATATGCAAATGAAAACTGATTATAAAAGATAAGATAAGAGGAGGAACAATGTCCAATTCATTTATCCCAACCCTTTAAAAAAAGAGTTTGTTTTCTCCCTTTTAAGATTCGACAGTTCAGTGTGCACTGGTCATTCTCAGTGAGTTGTCTTTGTCTCTGATGTGCTGTCAAAAATTGAAAGAACTTTTATAAGCAACACTTTGAATGCCCAGTGTTCCTGTTGTTTATGAAGCTCTGCAGAGATATTGGGGAACAGCATCACTTGACCATCTTCTTAGGGAACTTTTACCTTGGAGCACTTTATCTTTACAGTGTAAAAACTTCATGATGGCTGGACAGGGATGACCAATTCCTGCTCGTTTGGTGCCAGAAAACCACTGGGTATGGATTTGATAACTAATGGAAGAGAAAGTAGAGCTCAGGGAGCTGTGATTCCGGGAATGTGTGAATATTATTTTCCCTCTGCTGGTAGATTGGCTAACTGTATTCTCATAGCTGTCCAGGTTTTAGTTTACTCTTCCAAACTCTTGGTTTGCAATATCTTCAGTTTTTTAAATATGCTCCTCTGTCTCCATGATTCTGTGATAACACCTTTGGCTCTATTGTTGTTGCTCTCTTAGGATGTTTTGCCTTACAGCATGATGATGTTAACACTTGCTTCATCATCACTGGAGGTTTTCTAGATTTTATTTTATTTTATTTTTAAGTTTGCAGGTTTATTGCCAGAGGGGGGCAAAATTATGGTACAGCGCAGACTCAGATCTGCTGATGGTCTCTTAGGCCTGGTTCAGACAAAGTGTACATTCATCCTCCATGATCACACTCGACAGTTCAGAGCTGGCATTAAAATTGTGTCTCCTTCAACCACATATAATCAGATTTGGCTTTCTCTCATCCTTTATTCAGATACATAATGACATGGTGTGTGTTACAAGAACAAAATTATGTTTTAAAACGAGTTAGAAGTTAATGTTTTTGTGTGTAAGTCAGTTAGACGAGATAAACTTCAGTTAATTAAAGCCATACTTGCACTGCTGTAACATAAAATAAGATTTAACCATTAGAAAAATTAATTATTTGATGGTCAGTGGTGTTCGTGGCCACAAATGAATTACTGTATGAGTGCTGGTTAGTATAACAAAAACTGTGAAAACTACTACTGGTCAGTTGATGTCTGACCAGCCGCACTATTGTCTGACCAGCCGCACTATTACCTTATGCTTAAAACTGCTTTGTGTGAATCCTGAATTACAAATCAGTAATGGAAAAACATTTCAAGCTTTTTGTGATGATATGATATAATGTTTGTATGAACCCTGAAGTAAGCGGATGTCCGGTCGAGAGAGATTATTTACAAAAATGTATTCACAAAAATGAAACAACAGCCAAGGGATCAATTAAAGGCGAGGAGGTACAGGCTCGCTTGCCGGGCAGAGTTGTCCGGGAAAAACTAGAAAAAGGAGAAAACAACTGTTAAAAACAAGGACTAGAAAAAAAAGATGATAATACTTAGTTTCTGAAGAGGAGACAGTGTGATCGTGCAAATTACTGCGGTTCTGAACATGACGCACTGACACTTGCCATTGCCAAAACCAGGGTATAAGAAGGGTTGGTGGTAATCAGGGAATGGATTGCAGGTGCGTGGTAGGAGGCTCGCCGGCTGCCAGTCAAGTCTGCTGAAAATACATCATAGACAGCTCCACAGGAAGTAAATAATATACCAAAATAAAATATTGGAAACCGGACCCTGTCACTTTTATTGATATTAAATATTTGAACCTTTATTTCAAACCTTTGTTCAGACATTGGGCTCTAATTCCGTTTACACATTTTTTTTGGGACAAAATTTACTCAATCACTCATGAAGCAAAAGGATGTTAACACCAATTTTATTGATTTATTGAGCTAGTCTTCTTCCTCTTCCTCCTCGAGTGTGGGGATCCGGGAGAGGGTTAATCAAATGTATTTAGATCGTTGATTTTGTGTAATCCAGAGTTACATGCCAAAATGACCATAATTCAATTGGGTAAGACAAGTTTATTTCACATGCAAACACTAGTGACAAGGGCCAGACCACGAGCTTGGCAATGCGTCCTTTACGCACAGGTGCGTCTGATGCCTCCGGTGCTCAGAGATCTTTTGTTTGGCCCTTCTTCTTACATCATTGAACCGTTTTTTAAACCGGGCAACAGTTGTCAGTATGACAGGGCAAACTGATTAACAATACTGGTAACCTCCTCCCAGGCTCCTTATGTATCATCAGCCCGTTGACGTCTGTTCGCGTGATCATATATTCGCCAATGCGAGCTTGGACTTCAGTTTCCTCCTGCGAGAAGTTTGCCCGTCTGACGCTGCTGCTGTCTCCTTCGTCCATGGCGAAATGAAACTTGCACTGTGCCTCACCCGCGGAACATATAAAGATGAGGAGAGGAGCTCATTTGATTGGTGAAGATTTGACCCGACTGTGTTAAAACCAGTCATGTCCCCTCTCCCTCTCTTTGCCACTTGCGCCAGTAGGAGGGACAGTGGTGGGACCGAGTAGTACTAGGGCCAGGCTGCGCCCGCTGTGCTGTGCACAAAACTTGCAAAATGTGCCTGGGCAGACCCTGTTGGCGAGGTGCACCTGCGCTTCGCCTGCCCCGAAATTGTGTTAAGCATGGATAAAAACAATTATTTGCAAGTCCTTTTCAACCTGTATTCAATTGAATACACTACAAAGAAAATATATTTAATGTTCATATGATAAACTTTATTGTTGTCTTTGCAACTATTCACTCATTTTGAATTTGATGCCTACAACATGTTCCAAAAAAATTTGGGCAGGGGCCTGTTTACCACAGTGTTACATCACCTTCCCTCAAGTGTTTGGGAGCGGAGGACATTAATTGTTCAAGTTTTGTAGGTGGAATTATTTACCATTCTTGCTTGATAAGACTGTTCAGTTGCTCAACAGTCCAGGGTCTCTGTTGTCTTATTTTGCACTTCATAATGTGCCACACATTTTCAATGGGAGACAGTTCTGGACTGCAGGCAGGGCAGTCTTGTAGCTGCACTCGGTTACTATGAAGCCACACTGTTAACACATGCAGAATGTGTCTTGACATTGTCTTGTGGAAATAAGCAGGGACGTCAATGAAAAAGACATTGCTTAGATGGCAGCATATGTTGCTCCAAAACCTTAATGTATCTTTCACCAATAATGGTGCCTTGAAGAGTTGACAACGCTTTAGTGCCACACTTTAGAACGCTTTAGAACGCTTAAGTTCATGGGGAGTCAATTTTCGTTTTCAGCCTTGCCACTTACATGCAGAGATTTCAGAACTGTTGGACTATTTGCTCACGTAGTTTGTCTCAAAGTGGTGAACCTCATGTCATCCTTGCTTGTGAATGACTCCTATTATACCCAGTCATGACACTAACCTGTTTCCAATCAATCTGTTCACCTGTGAAATATTCCAAACAGGTGTTCTTTGAGTATTTCTCAACTCTCCCCGTTTCCATTTTTTTTGGAACGTGTGGCAGGCATCAAATTTAAAATGAATAAATATTTGCAAAATAAAGTAGTTTATATCTGAACATTGAATATCTTGTCTTTGTAGTGTATTCAATTGAATATAAATTGAAAAGGATTTGCAAATCACTGTAATCTGTTTTTATTTATGTTTAACACAATGTCTGAACTTCAGTGGAACTGTATTACCACAGACACGAAACTTTGTGGTATGTAACATGTCCAACAGAATGTTTTTGTAGGATTACTTCTTTAGCTTTGTCTGTTCAATGTTCATGGGGCTAGTGCTGTAAAAAAACAGTAATAAATAAAATGCTGGACTGAAGTAAATAATGCCTTTTGAAAACGGGATACAAGTGCCAGCCTTGAAATAAACATGCTTCAAATGAAACAGAAAATCTTTTTTCAAAACCCTGGATTGCACAAAACACTGATAAACATAACTTTTACTGCTTTTTGAGATAAATTGCCATTTGCTCTTCTACCTTTAGCTGTTTCCGTTGATCAGCCTAGTAGAAATTATAAATCTAGGGGAGACATTTCTGTCAAATATGTGAAACCATATTTGAACATGCTATGCAATTGTCTGAGAATGTAATTTTTGTGACATAGGGCTGATGAGTATCAAATCATTTGTGGTTCCAAGGTCCACAGAAGTGTACCAGGGGATTTCCTTAAATTGTTCCTCAAAAAGTCACTGAACAGCTTGCACACTTTTAATCATAGTTGAGATTAAATGTCACCTTTATCCTCAGGGCATTTTCTGGTGGAGCTGTGATGAACACAGGAAGACAGTGGCCCAAATATCCCTTTACTTGTGAATGTTTATATAACCACGGATGTGATACATGCACAGCATATTAAATATGAAAATTAAGAGACTGTGGCTTGATATACTGTGGGAAAATGTGTCTAAATAACAAAAGGCCTCTTGAGGATTCCTGTGCCTGTTGCACACAAGCAACTCATCTGTCTTTCATATTTCTTTTGTCATTATACTTGAGTGTTTGGAGTGTTTGCTAGTCGATGGCCCCTGTTGCCTGAGATTGATGTCTCTGAGCGTCATTTACTGATGCTTACATGAGATGGGGACCTCAAAATGATTTAGACCTGTCAAATACGTTAATGGAATTGGGTCCTCCATGGACTACAAGCTTGGTCTGAGATTAGACTCAAGTTATTAGAGGCACTCCTGTCATTGATTTCCACTTTAAAAAAGTTGAAGCCTAATCTCACTGTGCAGAGTTTTCACAGACAGATCCTCCTAAATGAGTCTTTGTTGTTGCTGCTACTGTTGTTTTCTTCTCCCTTGTCATAATTTTTTCGTCCTCTTGGGCAGCTGAACTTATATAACCCATCACTCTCAAGAAGCTTAGACCTGTAATGCTTGCGCATGATCAAGGAAAGATTTAAGGATCCAAGGATTCAGTGAAACATTGTTGCCATTCTGCCCATCTGACTAAATTGCAGTACCCAAATGTGTACTGGGATTGGCACCAGTGACCCTCATGTGGTGGATCAAGCGGTAGAAGATGAGTAAGTGAGTGAGTTATTTTAATAGACAACAATGACTTAATTCCTTGATACATTTACCAAATGTACTAATTAGAAAATAGATGCCCTTTTTTTATTTTTATTATCCTCATAATTTATTGGCATAAATCTTCAACTATTCCAGTTAAAATAGATTGAGATTAGAGAAAAATAGGTGAGCCAGTATGCAGATTAGACACACACCTGTCAATTAAGGATGATTCAGATGCACAAACAAAGCAAGGGAGCAGGAACACAAGTTGACTGGTGTGCTCATTTTGTGAATCGAGATGTGATTTTCCATGGTCTTTTATTTTGCGAACAAAACATTCTGCACACATATTAGTGAATGAGGCCCAATTTCTCTACAAGGCTTTTTTTGTGAAACATGTGCACAATTAACAAATGCATAGCTTTATTTAGTGTTATTTAATGTTAATAACAACTTTCAAAGACAAACCCACTGTAAAGCATAGCTTTAACTATGCATGAATTGTTGTATTGAATTTTGTGTTGTGTTGTGTTGTAGGATCTTTAAAAAAGTATGTTCCACATACTTATGCTTCACCTGCCAAAGGTCTACAGACTTTAATTAACAACATTAACTTAATCGACAGCTGAGATTCATATATGTGCTCTGTACATTTGTAAACATGAAATAAACTATTTAAAATAAATAGATGCAGCTTCCCAGCAGACACGTTCCCAGCAGTTTAACAGCGCAACCTTCATGCACTGCACATGTAGCCAGTGTGGCCCCAGCCTTAGTTGATGTGATTACTGATGCACTTTAAAAGGCACATGTTTACTCAAATACTTTGAATGCTTTGATGCATGTGTCCTTCATAGGGGAGGAACTCATCTTTCGGAACTGGGACGGAGATGTTTTGAAAATGTCAATACACACAAATGAAACTGAAGTCCTGCTGAAAAACACAACATTTGTAAGTGGCAAATAATTAAACCAGTTAAGATTTTAAAATACAGTTCATGTTCTTTTGTTTTTGCATGTTGTTGTATGACTGCAACATACTTTGCCCTTTGTTGGTTTCTGCAACTGCTAAGGCTAAAGAAATCATTTGGCGTTGCATCGTGACACAGATATGGTTGTGTTCATGAGTGTTTTTCTCTGGGGCGAAACCCAAATCTCCATGATTTCTTGTTCTGCCCACAGGCAACTTTTAAGGCTTCAAAGTTTGCAGTTTCCCCTGATCTGAACTTTGTTCTTCTTGGATACGATGTCAAACAGGTGAGAGCCACTATCATATCTTGAATACATGAATTCTGACCACTATTTCGCTCAGGGCTACCAACACTGAATGTGTACACTTTATGAACTAAAATGATTATGTGTTGTGTAGAGTTTGCAATTTCAGGATTTATGAAGGTATTTTATGGTTGCTGTATAATATATTTTTGTATGAAATTCATTTATTTAGATGGTCATACTTGGCATTATAATCAAAGTTAGATTTTCTTTTCAATTAGACTGTTAAACTGTTTTGTATAATTGTTATTTTTTTTAAAAATTTGATTATTTGATATTGATTTTTAGAGTGCCTTTAATTCTGCATGTGCGGCTGTGTGATTGGCTGCTCCTTGAAATATCCATAATGCTGTATTCTTCATTTCAGTTACTCAAACTGAGCATATGAACTTGAGGGAAAATTCATTTAATGCAATGTTTTGAAAGCCAATGAGCACAGACATTCTTTGAATGCTCTATTGTTCCACTATCAGAAAGGGAGGGCTGCTGCTGTAAGTGCAGCTCAGCTGCAAGTGATTGAGGAAGTCGGACAACCTGATGAGGTCTGAAAATGTGCACGAGTCAAAGTTGTTGGTGGGTTGTTGGCTGTTGGTTAAGCTCTTGCAGTAGCCCAGAGCAAGTAGTTGCCAGATGTCCTTTCATAAACTATCCAGTGACACGTGAAGGCAGCGTTAGCCTGTATTACAAGTAAAGTACCACAGGTTTCCAGTGCATACAGAATTCACATTCTGATTCAATATGTAGATTATAGTCACCACACAACATAATAACCAGGAAACTAAGGCACAGTGTTGTCGGAGTTGACCAAACGGTCATTATCAGTTGCAGCACAACAAAGGGCAAGTTCAGGACTTCAGTGACTGCAACAGAACGAATTAACTCTGATTGGTAGGGATACATGATATGGAACTTACCTTTAAGTAGTTTTAGTCATTAGTAATATCAGTGGATAGTGGCATGTTTGCTGATATCTGATAATACATTTCAAAGCCACTTTTGGCCGCTATTGATATAGTGCTGATAATACTATACATCCCTGCTGACTGGTCTTTCAAACTATCCTTAATCAACAAGCTAATATGACATTTATTGGCACCAGTGATGAATCATATGGTGCTTTAAACAACACATTAAAGCACAGCATATTGTTACTGAATTTCATGGAAAGCACTTCAAAGCTCTGTTTATTTTTTGTCTTCCACTGGCTTATTTCCATTTCGGTAACAAGCAGCTTTTCTGATTGAAAGACACTTGTGTGTTCCACCTGATGTTTTCAGTGCTGCTGCAGAGTGAAATGCGGTTACAGGGAGACTGCATGGTGATGTGTGTGCACCAAATTATGCTTGATAGCAGGTGTTAAATCAGTGGAAAATGAGTAACAAAATGGTCCTGTTTCTTTTTTTTTGTCTTAGTTTTTATCATAATTGCAAACACCTGCTACAGAGATGCTAATCCGTGCGCAAAGGGAAGATACAAGACTATAACAGCTGCTCACTGAAAAGTCTGTCACTTCTAAAAACCTTTGAAACCATTCAAAAGGGGGGAAAAAGTTTTAGCAATATTATATACACATATATACACAGTGTATACATCAAGTAACTATAATATATACAGTATACACAGTATGAGCTTAATATTTACAGTGTAGAGTGATATATTGGTACAATATATATGGGGTTGTTGCTATTATCCAGCAATGCAACTAAATATTAAACATATAATCACTAATGCATAATCCAAAGAGCAAGATTTTACATTATGCTGTACAACTCTATACTGTAGAACCCTTACTGTCTTGAACATTTCATATAACTCATCACTAGTTTTTTTTTTGTACTATTGATGACACACACACACACACAGGGCCTGCTATGGAGTTGACACCTTTCCTTTGTGGTCAGGTTTGGAATGTTTCAACAGGGCCCAAACTGAATTTAGGGCCTCAACATAGATCATGTTGCATCAAGTATTTTAGAAAAAGTTGTCACAAAGAGAGGCAGAAAGGAATGGTGCTGTCATGAAAAAATAGCAAGACATTGGAGGAGACTTCCACCACGCAGCAGCAGCCAATCAAAACCGAATGATGGAAGATTTGTTGTGGAGTAAAGTATATAGTTTGACATTTGCACTGTAGAGGTGGGTGTTTACTTAATAATTTTACTGATGTCATATACAGTTTACTGATGTATTACGTGAACTGTGGCATAGGGTGTTCACATGCAGCATCTAAAATGTCATTACAAACCCACCAAACCAGTTACAGTTGCTGGTCTTTAAACCTGGGGAAGATCATTTCAGGGCCATCATCATCATCATCATCAAATCCATGTTGATAAAAATGAATGAACAAACAACTAGAACAAGGAAACGTGGTGTGTTTTCAATTACAAATGTAAATTGGCCAAAAACGCCGAGCAACTAACACACAGCGAGCCGTTATTTGTTTCTAAGCTTCACTCGCAAAATCCACATGGAACTGAGACAGAAAAGGCTCCGGTATTGTATATTTTTACATCATTGTTTTCAGACACTTCCTCCAATCATCATGCATCAGCTCAGCGCCTGTGCCTGCCCACTGCTCCATTCATTCCCAGAGATGATGAGCTTCCCTGAAAGTGATGATTTTGCAACACTTATCTAATCGTTAAGCTCAAAAAAGCTATTCTCTGCTGTCTCATAAAGATAAATTGAAGCTGAGCTTCCACTGGTTTGCTCGTGGTGCTACTACCAGAATGTACTAGTCATATGGTTGATCACATTCCAGTGCATTTTTAGTAAAGAAATGTAAATACTATAGTAAATATTTGACCATTTATGTTATGGAATTTAGAGGAAGCAGAGCTGAACTAATTGACACATTCAACTAAAAAAAAAATCTGGATGGGATTGTTGGCGAGTGGGTTGGTGTTGCGTTGTTTATGCGTTAGAAGTGGTGGACAAATGCACTAAATCACTCTTATCAGACTAACTATTGGCTCGATGGATGCTGATACACAATATATAAATTCACTTTCTCAGGTTTTCTATTGTAGTTAGCAGATTCTTAATAAAGTATTCTTCTGCTTTATACACAGATAGAATTCACATGACTGTGACCAATTAAAGGTTGATTGTAAGGACCCAGTTCCAATTACCAAAGATAAGATGGACAAAAGAAACTGCACACTATTACGTCTGGACCACCATTTCAATCCCAAAGGCCACACTGCTATCATGGATATATTAGAGCAAATCTATGTTTGTTGATATGTCTCATAAAGCAATGATAGTTACTGATGTGAAACATTATGTATGAAGTGTCTGTCCTCGCTGGACATTATGTTCCTCTACACTTTCACAAAGTGTCACATCATAACTCGATTGCCTCGGCTGTGCTGGGATTATGTTGGTCTGGGTATGCAGAGTCCTTTTCAGTTCAATTCAGTTCAATTCATTTCAATTTGTATAGCACCAAATCACAGCATACATTATCTCAACGCAATGTACATAGCAAGGCAGAAACCTTTATAATATTATAGAGGGAAGAGAAACCCAACAATTCACACACTGAGCAAGCACTCGGCATTAGTGGAGTGCTAATCCACTACAAATTGTAACTGGTAATATTTATACAGGTTTTTTTTTAATTATTTCCTAAATTGGTCTCAGTCTGGGTAAACAACCTTGGAGTGTTAAAGTTTTTTTTTTCACAGAGACATTATTTGAATAAATAATCATCATTATTAATCATACTAAATATTTCGGCTCTGTTCATCTGTCATCTTTTGTGCGTCCAATTTATTGGCCCCAAAACTAACTGCAGGGCTAGGCAATAATTAAATAACATAATTGCATTCATCCATATCCAAACTTTGGCACAGTTTCTGGAAATAAGACTTTTTCTTTCAGCATTAAATTTCTCTACTGGTTAAAGATTAGTAATTAAACATATACTGTAGGTCCAAATGGGCATGTATTGGTTCAGAAAACACTAAATACCAGCTAAAATGTAGTAGATAACCACTCAAAAAATTATTTCATTAAATGTTGTTGTTTTCTCCCTGTCAACCTTCCTCTTTTCACCTTAAATTTGGTTCAGACTTTCAGATGTTCCATCACAGCAAACATTATAGATAACATGCATAAAAATAGTAGTAGACACAGATAATAGCATATGAGTGCGAAAAAAAAGTCCTTATTTAAAGATAAGCCTCTAATGTCATTGGAGGTTATGGGTAATGTTACGGTGGCACAGTGTAATGCCAATTCCTGCTCAATTATATGCCTCTGCTGACCAGCAGTTTCAGTATGTTTACTGACTCATACAACATAAATATATTGTTTGTCATTGCTCTTGATGACAAAAAAAGTTTAGTGAAACTGGAGTAGTTAATCCACGGGCCCAAGTGGAACCTTCATGCCATATTTCAAGTATTCTATTCATACATTTGTAAAATTACACTTTTACAACGAAACAAAAGGTTTTTGAAGTAACGTCACACTGAACGCTGACCAACAATTTTCCTTGAAATTAGAACGTATTCCCTCAAGAGAGCAATAAGAAGAACGAGCTGAAAACATAATGCCTCTAGCCACAGCTGTTGCTCAAATGTGACAGAGTCAACAACAAACTGCTACAAAGTTTACGGTGCAAGTAGAAATTATGGTTCTTAATCAGATTGCATGACTTTACAAGAAGATGGTGTACGCAATAATCAGTATTCAGCATCCATCACCAAGCCTATCAATAACTTTCTGTTCCTTGTTTTCACCCCATTGGTATGTAAACCGGCCATGCAGCAAAGATAAGAGAAGCTGTCCTTTCATGTGTAGATCTAAACACAGAAACACGGGGGGGTCGAGTACATGACCCTGGAAAACTCATTAACATTGAAGCATAGAGGGGACAAAGGCACTTCACACACAGTATAGTACTTCAGTTGGGATTATAATGAACTGGAGATCCCACTTAGTCTTTAAATGTTTGAAATTAAAGCTGCAGTGTATAAGTTTGGGTCACTTTTGTTGATGATGATGCTATTATTCTGATGTTTCTCTGCCAAATGCTAGTCGGTGACCATTTTGCCTGTAAATGACTTAACTTCACATCTAAATTGACTAAGTAAGCTTTTTCTTGTTCGTTGTGTGATGATTAATGGTGAGAGGTAAAAGAGGGAAAAAAAACACACAATTTATGTACAAAAAGCAGAATAACCAAGCCAACTAAAGAATATAAACTAAAGAAGTGGAGACTGGCGGCTTGTTGTTAGAGCAAGGAAACACAAGGAGATGAGAATGTTACCGACTGACATGACAAGACGCACTCGTGAGCGTGGATCCTGAGGCCCAAGTATATGAAGCAGTGGAGTGATGAGGAGATTAGCTGCAGGTGCGACACCACCCGGCTGCACAGCCAGCCACCAGAAAAAACAAAGCACAAAGACGCTCCACAGGAAATAGACAAAATGACTGAGATAAACTCAGAAATAGACCATGACTGGTTGTTCATTATATTTATTGTAACCAAAGTTAAAGTGCTACAGCTTAAACACTGGAGATGAAAAATGTACAAATGTCAGTCTGCACAACACCTATACATTAAGGTTGGGATCATACAGCATAAAATTGCAAAGAAGAAATTGTCATCTGTTTTTTTTTTTTTTTTCCTTTTGTACACTAATATAATAGTGTATAGTGTATATATAGGATTTGTTCACATTCACCTCTGATTTTTATCAGTCCTAGGTGTGGAGCCATTGGTACGAAATGCTCCTTCTAGAATATATCAAGAAATATATTCATATTCTGTACTTTTTAGATAGCATACTGTATATTATAATACGTTTTGTGCTTTTGGAATTTTTTGAAAGTACTGTATTGTACTTTCAAAAAATGACTCACTATTGGTGGATGATATTAGGTATTTTGCCGATTATTTGCATCAGCATTTTGTTACCTATATTATTATGTAATTACAAAATGTGCAACAGTGGCTCCACTGCCATCTTTTCCTCCGGATCATTTGTCCTGAAACAGCAGCTTCAACTGACATCTGACAACAACATGGAGTCATTTACTGCTATTATTAAATCCATATAAACATAAATGTCCTTATAAATGACAAAAAGGAAAAACAAAATAAAAGGCTGTGGCATTATTTCAATCAGTTTATAAGGAGGAGAGTTTATATATCAATTTATTTATTATTTGATTTAGTTAAATGTCAAAAGATTTGTGTTGGAGTTTGTAAAATTCAAAATTTATTTATTTTTTTTTTAAAATTGAGATTGAAATTTTTATTTACACTGTAAATATACAAAATATTAGTTGTTGGCCAAATTAAATCATTAATAATAATCTGTATCATTGTCTGCGTGCGAAAAAATGATATTGATCGACCCTTAAGAAAGTGTCTACGTCCTGGTTAGGTTTCTTAAAATCCTCTGTTTTTCCAATCTTGGGTTGTCTTGTCAGTGCCACAGCAAAAACATGTACAAAAGGTAAGGAGACATTTTGTGATTAAACCAGGGTCCAGTGTACACAACCTTTACCCTCTTACTTCACATTTTCCCCATCATTTCCTGTTAGAAATAAACAGGCAGCTGTGACTTTGTTTTGCTGAAGAAACTACATGAGACCTTGCCGTTTCATGCACATGAGAACAAGAGAAAGGGACATTGCTCATTTATCACAGCAGAAGCCCTTTGCAGTAGCAGTGAAATTGCCAGTTGCAAATGAGTCTGGGTGTTCCTTTCTGTTCTGTTTCTAAAAATCCAGTGGCCACGGGGACCCGCCGTTGTCGTTGAGCTTAGTAGGCTTGATAATGAGCTCTGTGTGCTTGATGGGATGGAGACATTGGAGTTTTAAAAGGCCGTTATCTCCTCCTGGGCTGGATGGAGCAAATGTGTACATCATCAAAGTGACAGTCCTGATCTATGGAGAGTAATGGCCTGCCCCATGCAACACTGTCTCCAGTTGTCTTATGAATTTATCATAATCACACTCGCACTCTGCTGCTGTGACAAATCTTTCAGTGCATCTTATTCAGTAGTTTTTTTAAGGTCGGTAGGTTTCTTTGTCCATTTTTCAAAGTTTTATGCTTAAGGCATTGAAATTAAGGATTCCTCAGAGAAACCTGTAAAAATCAGCACTTATTCTGAAACAGATTTAATGTTTTAATGCTCTAGTGACAATTGTTATTATTATTATTTGCTTTGTTTCTTTATATATTTCAGAATGATTTACAAACCAAACAGATTATGTCACAATAAGTGTTCATTAGTCTATGAATAGCTCTGGGATAAGCCTATAATGTAACAACTGCAATCGTCTTTGTCTAGTGTTATTTCATTTGCATTTCATGGTCTGCTATTATTCAAATTACCTGGGTTTATGACTCTGGCTTTTATTTATCACACATCACTTAAGTACAGAGTGTAAAATTTAGCATTTATTGGTGAAGATGCATGTTGCAGGTGAATATCTCTCACCTCACCCTACCCTTCCAAATGTGAAGGAGAAACAATGTAATTAGCATAAAAAACTGAAAAAAGTCCATTGTAGGATATTTTAAAAACATGGTGGTCCAAAAGAGCAGCCTCCTTAGAGCTGATGCCAGGTCCTGAAACAACTGTAAAAGGCTCACACTGGGAAATGTAAAATACAAATTCATACAAATATTAAGGATAATAATTTTAGCTTCCATTTCTTCCAAATGGAAATTCTAAAACATGCAGACAGACCCTTTACTGCGTTACTGCACACAAGAGCATAAAGACACTTGATGGCCATTTTTATCACCGTTTGACACCAAGAGCTACAGACGAGACTAAACATTTTCTTCATCCTGTCTTCAGCAAGGTAGCGTGACATTATCCAACTTTACCTTAATTCAAACAAGATTTGTGTTTTCAGTTTTCTTTAAGGTGAACGTGATCTTTATGTGTGTTGAGCGTGAACTGACATTAAATGGATAAAGGTTCTTTCCCTTGTCAGTAAGATAACAGGCTTTACTAAGATAAACCTTTTGTTCGTGAAAGTACACATACATAGCTTGGTGTATGTGTAATTTACTAGGTTCAATTTAAATAGAATTTGCGCCCTAACGTTCATATCATGTGAATAAGTCGCTCCTATTTTTCTCCTTCTAGCTGTCAACAACACAGACCAAGGCCAGAGAGTGCAACACAACAGTCACTGCAAGAGTTTTCAGAGCTCAAGCATGTGGTTTCTGTTTTCTTAAGCCTCTTTTTTGTGCACCATTTGAGTCCTTCACTTGTCTGTTACTACACACTCACACACACAAAAAAAATATTTTAAGTGCAAAAGCTATCATTAATTAGTTCCTATTGACACTGACACTGTTCAAACTTGAATGAAGATGTAGATGAATAATTATTTATTTTTTATACCAAAATAATGCCTTTTTTTTTAATAAAGTTTGTAATTATTTTTACAATAACAGTATTAAAATGTATGCAGCTATTCCTGTTAGAGCTCTGTAATAATTATTTTCATGGGAATTACAGTGTCCTATAAATGTGAAATACTATATTACAGTATGTTTATTATTGCTGTAAACATAATTACAGGGTGGTATTAAAAATTACAATATTTAATTGTCACTGCAATTTAGATTACAGTAAGCATACTGTGACATACAGCAACTTACCCACCAACTGCTGTCAGCAAGTTACTATAGATTTCACAGTAATCTTTATACAGAATTCTATTTATTTATTTATTTTGGGTGAACAACTGAAATAATTTGTTGAAATAAATGTAAACGCCTCATATTTTGTCTGTATTCTTGAATTATAGTTGTTACCTGTAGGCCCACTGACATTGCTTTCACGGCTTTAATTTGGAATTAAATTAGTTTTAAGACACCAAATGTTCTTGTTAGTCCTTTTATCCCTGATCTTTGCAGCAAAGACTGAAAACACTTCCTGACATTATTTTACAGATGTCTGGTTTCCTTTCATCTGTAAACTATCCATATACAGTGCAAGCTGGAGGTCACCAAAACAGTCTCTCTTTCCTAATATAATAGGAAAGAGATGATAACATAATGAAAAATGCAATTTATAGATTGGATTGCAGATGTAATGATTTCATAACATTGTCACCAAGTTTAGATTTTTGACCAAAAGACCAAACAGAATCAGAATAATAAAATAAAAAACTTACTCACTGTCCCCTTAAATCTCAGTCAGAGCTTTTCAGTATCATTCTCAGCAGTACCTGTGCCAAAATGTCAACAGCATTAGCATGAAAGTACCATTGAGGTGTCAGATTTTTTAAATGTAACTCAGCTGCTGTAAAGAATCAGCTCTTAACGCTGTCAAACATAATATTATACACTGTATAAATCAAGCCCTAAGTGTTGCGGGGGCCTAGTCTGCTGCGAACACCGCCGCACACATCACACTCAAACACATCAGTGCTGTACTCTCTCCGCATCCTCCAACATCCCCCTCTCTCATGTGTCACCCGACGGTGACAGCCTTATCAAGGAGTCATCACAAAGCTGTCACAGATGAGGGGCGTTCGCTGAACGATGTTGACATCTCTTTTTTAGAAAGGAGAGAAGAGGAGCAGGCAAGCTACAGTGAAATTGCAATTTTCTTCCTGGAGAATTCTCCTCTGTGTTGTCAAGAGTGTAGTCCAAATTAGGATTGAAGGCTTTGTGGTGAGTAGCCCAGCAGACTCCATTCTGTGCTAAACTGATCTTTTGCTGAGGGGAATTGTGCGGCTCAACAGTATTTATCATATCGCTCTGGGGTGAACTTACTGTAATGCTCCAGCTCATTATCATGCAGGCGCTCAAGTGTCGAACCATCATCTCAATGAATCCTAAACAAAAGAACTGCGAATGGATATTCTCTCGACATTTCCTCTCAGAGATTAGTGGAGGCTTGACATTTGATACTGCAAAATCAAAGTTACATTATAATTGTATAATAAATTGAATTTTAATATCTAATATTATCTAACTCTAATTGTTTCTTTCTGTAGGTAGTTGCAACAGAATGTTAATCAAGTCACTCACTCAGGCAATGTCTAGCACTTTATCCTCCACATGAGGGTCATGGGGAGCAGGAGCAAATCGCAGCTGACTAAGGGCGAAAGGCTGGGTACACCATGGACAGGTTGCCAGTCCATTACAGGGCTAATATACAGAGAGAAACAACCATTCACTTCCACCTTCACAATTACAATCAATTTCAGCTTATTTTGGACTTTGGGAGAAAGCCAGAATACCTGGAAAGAACCCACACTATCATTTTGCCATTCACCCCCATTCACGCACAATGTATTATGCAATCTATGCAATACATACTCTATGTATGTATTGCTATTTTCATTTACACCCATTCATAGACTGTCAGGAGCAACGTGTGGTTCAGTGTCTTGCCCAAAAGACACTTTGCCATGCAGACTAGAGAAGTGGGGGTTTGACCTGCCGAGTTCTTTCTCAAGTTACTGATCCTCTTGGTTCTTCAAAATAATAGGATAACTCAAATCATGATAAATAAAATACTTAATACTTCAAAAGGCTTAACAGCCAGTGACTGCCTGAAGGCTATGTGGCCTCCCTGGATATGCTTTGCCAGCATAGCTCCTGATATGCCGAGCTCCTGAAGTGTGTTCTTGACTTGGCTGGATGTTGTAAAGTGGTTTTTCCTTCGCCATCAGGAAAAAATCTGCAATCATCCATTTGACTTGTTTTCCATGGTCTTCCAGGTATTGGTATTTCTGAGTTCACCATTGTATTCCCTCTTTTTAGGAATGTACCAAATTGTTGATTTGGCCACTACTAATGTTTTACCTATCTCTCTGATAGCTTTATTTTGTTTTCTCAGTCAATGGTGGCCTTTTTCACTTTCACTGACAACTCTTTGTACCTCATATTGAAAATTTCAGCGAAAAGACACCAAATGCAAATTCAGCACAGCTGCAGAATAGTGAGGTAACAGGCCATACCTGGCCATGAAACAGCTTTTTAGTCGATTGTACAATTATTTTAGAGGCCCTTAAATCGACAATAATGTATAAAAATACTTATAATAATAAGTATTTTTATACTAATTCCTAATTCCTCAATGATTAATGTGATTCTTTTTTAAAAATACCTCAAGGTCCACACTTTAACATATATCGTTTAATTTCAAATTATTTGTAGTGGTGTACAGAGGCAAAATGGCAAAAATGTTTCTTTGTCCAAATATATATACTAACCAAAATCTTCCAAACAAAACATGGTCATCTGAAGTGTCTGTGTGATGACAGACCACCACCATCTGCTAATGAGGAATTTTCTCTCATGCAGGGACTAATATTCTGGTAGACAGTCAACTGTCATCGATGCCGAGTGTGCGAATGCAACTTCTCCCTCCCGACATATGGCATCTGAGGCAGTGTCACTGTTTGTCATTGTTCTTTGACGTCAGCTGAACAAACACCACATGTCAGTATTCCAAACAGCATTTAAAGGAAACGGTGCAGAGAAGCTCAGGATTCTTGAGCAAAAGATCTGTGTGGCAAATATGAAAAAAATCTAAGTACAGTAGTGGCAGCATCATAGTGTGGGTGACATTCTCAGCATCAGGATAGTGGAGACCGACTATGGAGATAGTGATGAAAACCTCCTTAATGTGACCCTAAACTGGGGAGACAGTTCACCTGTTACCATGGTAATCAACCAAGCATATGTTGGGACACTGTGTAAAATGTAAATAAAAACAAAATGCAATGATTTGCTTTTCTAATAAAACCACATTTTATGCCCAATAGAACATTAACAACATATCACATGCTGAAACTGAGACATTTCACCATTTCATGAAAAATATTAGCTCATTTTGAATTTGATGGCAGCAACACATTTCAAAAAAGGCAGAGCAATGTCAAGAAAAGGAACAAACCAAAAAAAAAAAAAAAGAAAAAGAAAAGAAAAGAAATCTAAAACTTTAAGGTTTTTTTATGCCATACCTTTCATGTTTCTGGAAAATTATTTTCTTATTGTGATTTGTCAGCTGCAGTGTGTGCAAAGCAGGACTGTCGTCTCCAGCGTTTATGTAATCTGAGCAGCAGAGCACAACAGAGCACTGTGCTCCCTTCACTGTCACGGCTTCTAAAATGGCGAAACCATGCTGTTACTGACATTCCTGTCCAATTAAATGAAGAGGAGCTCATTTTGGACGAGTATCAAAGTGACAAACTGCAGGAAATAAAAGTACCCAATGGAAATTGTGCCAAGAAAATCACAAAAAATTCATGCTTGTGACTGGTGATGTTATTCAGATTTTTTTGCCAACAAACAAAACACATTTAGAAGCTAACTATTAGTTAAGAATTGATTTAAATACGTGTATTTTTTTGTGACTGCCTTGTAGGTCTACCAGCATTCTTTCACAGCATCGTACCTGATCTACAACCTCCACACAAGGTGAGAAACTAAAGAACTAAGCCTTAGTTGAGACACACTTAATCTCAACTGTAGTTGTGGAACAGAGCAAATGATTTGAGAGGCATAGTATTTTTCTACAAACAATCTATTTTTACTCTCTTTGGATCAGAGAAGTCAGAGAACTGAATCCTCCAGAGGTGTCCGACTCGGTCCTCCAGTTTGCCTCATGGGGTGTTCAAGGGCAACAATTGGTGAGTAGTTTACAGGGTCAAACATACCTCTTAAACAGATGTGTTACATTTTTTCCGGAGCATTGGGTTGAGCAATATTTGTAGAATATTCACGTGAGAATTCATGGAATGAGTACATGCTGCTGCATGTCATTAACCATATTACTCAAGAGAATATCAAGAGGGCTCATATGATTTAATGTGATATTATTCGATGTAGAAATGCAAGACTCCAAACTGTGCATTTTACACTTACTTTGGTTGCGGATGACTTATGTTAAAGTGATTTGTGTGGCTGTATAGGTACTGACACATAACGTCTCACATACAGCTGATAGGAATCAGTTAAAAAAGATCAATTTAACAAAAATATAATCCACAACTGCTTAATTCTTAATATTATTATTATCTCACTGTTAGACAGTCTTTTCCGAAGAAACTTGCTGTTTTTCTCTATGGACTTTGGTGTGGAAGAGACTATAGAGAAAACAAATTATCATCAGGAAAAAAAGCAACATTTTGATGATTATTATGACAATTTGACATTCTCCAACAAAAAAAAAATATTCTACTTATTCTAAAATGTGTTTTCTACCATTGTAATCTGAATATCTTTGGACTTCAGACTATTGGTTGGGCAAAAGAAGAAAGTGTAATATTTCAGTGTTTATCAGTAGTAATTGTTATGGATTTAATGCTGTTTCATAGTTTACAGATTATTGATTGATAAAATGAGTCATGGGCAGATTCATCCACATGAAAAGGAATGCAGCCTGAAACACCTTCACTATGGATTTCATTAAGATTCTCATCATTTGAAATGAAGAGGCCTCGTCTACGTGTACAAGGCTGAAAAATCAATGTTTAATGCCCTATGTAATGTTTTATCTATAATTCATCTCACTCTGCCTCTGTGCTCCAAGATAAAGGTTGATCAAAGACTGCTGCTGTCTTGAAAGTAAAGGTATACTCCCATTAAACTAAACAATGATTTTGAAGACAAGCCAGCAACAGTTATTCTAGTCAAGGCAGTTGCTGCATGGAAGATGTCTTGTTGGGAGACCAGAAGATGACTGTGTGAGTAATGCCTCCTCGGTGCACAGTATAATGTGCTGAATTATCAGCCCATTATTTTCTCCACTGCCGACAAGGAAAGTAATTAACCATTTGATAGCATATTTATCTCGTTTCCTCAGTATTTATACCTGCCCCCAGTGGAACCTGTGCTCCTAAAAGTCCCTCAGCACAGCTCCACAGAGCTAATAACAAAAGTAGTAATTTATCATGAGCTCTCTCTCTCTCTCTGCATATTTGTCTGTGTTATCACTAGAAACGAGCCACTCTCGGAGCATTTTCTCAATTTGCTCAGTGGAAATGTTCTCTCACCATAGTGCAATAAAACCACTATGTATAGATTCAGTTGAAAAAGCTCAAGCAGGTGAAATTAAAGTCATGTACAACATGTAAAAAATCTTTACAGTTATTTGAATTATTGCAAAGCCACACACTAGAAGACATTTTGGACATACAGTACATATTTTCTGCCTGACATGATATTGAGCATTCACTATAGGTTGCACAATAATGTACCATTCAATTGATAATACAAATGGGTGAAAGAACATTATAGGCTAAAGCAACCACATAAAAACTGACTCTGTCAGGACCAGTCGTCCTTATCGAGACAAAAACATGGTCATAATGAGACAGAACCTTTTTAGATCTGGTCAAATCAGTGTTAAGTTTTGATTTGTGTTTAACGGGTTATGGGTAAGGTTAGGGGTAACACTTTATGGAGGCTCTCCAGATGAATGGAAGTCAATGCAGTGCCCTAAGAAGAATTGCTGCACAAACCTGTGTTTGTAAGAATGGTTCTGGCTGACATGAATTAATTGATTTACTATACTCATTTTTATGGCTTACTTTTTAAATGGGATCCTAACATATATTTTCTTTTAATGCAGATATATATCTTTGAAAACAACATTTATTACCAAACTGATGTTGAGAGCAGCTCGTGGAGGCTCACGTCCTCTGGACACGAGGGGACCATCTTCAATGGCATCGCAGACTGGCTGTATGAGCGTAAGAAAGACAGACATACACATTATGCAACACTATTCCAGCTTGAGCAAAAATTAAAAGGAGACACTGAGAGAAAAAAAAAATATTTTTTTGTGTTTCATGTATAAACTACACATTGATGAAACTGACCACCAACTGAAACATCATAAGCTGTTTGTTTAAAGCAATGGATATTTTCCCATTCTGTCTGGAATACATAGAGGCTTATTACTGCAAAGATTCCATTGTGCAAGATTGGGGTAAATTTTGTCATCCACTCAGCCTTCATTTGTATTTTTAATTTATCAATATACTGTAAACATGCCGGACCGTCACCCCACTAATGTCGTCAAGCCTTAGCCACACTCCTCAGGCCCACATTTTCTGATGTATCTGCATTTGGCTTTCCAGAGGAAGTGTTGCACAGTCAGGTGGCCCACTGGTGGTCACCTGATGGATCCAGACTGGCCTACCTCACCATCAACGACTCCCTGGTCCCTAACATGCTCCTGCCTTGCTTCACAGGATCTCTCTACCCTAGAGGGAAGGAGTACCCTTATCCAAAGGTATACATAACACCTACCCAAAGCTTTCTGTGATGTCTTTACCAGAAGAGCAAAAGAAGAAATAATATTCTGTGCAGTTTGCAGATCACACGTTAAAGACACCACAACATAGCTTCTGCATAATTACACCTCATCACACCAGAGAACATGTACAGGAGTATATGTTCTCTTGCATTTATTATCCAAACAACACCTAAGTTGGTACCGCACACACTGGTTCCTTTAGTAAGATAACAGACAGGTGAATGGAACATTCTTTGGTGCCGTGTGATGGGGCAGAAGCAGCCCTTTTAGACATTTCTACCAAAATGTCTTGCATTTCTTATCTAAAAACTGTCAATGTTGGTATTCCACACATTGGTGCTCTTAGTAAGTCATATGCCAAGTTTGAAGTCTGTCAAGTGACCCGTTGACAGTTATATGAACAGATGGACAGAAAGACAGATATTCCTTGCATTTATAAATAGGCAAAGAAGCCTCATCCAGTACTGGGGGAATACACTCATTACCGTCAAGCACTTTAGCTACCCAATCAGGTCTGCCATTGGAGTTGATTCAGTTGATTACCTACTGTATGTTGTCATGCTGTGTCATAGCTGCAATGTTGCTATAGGCTACACTAAAAAACTGTGAAACTTATTTTAACCACAATATATATATATATATATATATATATATATATATATAAGCCAGAGAACCATGAGGACTTTAAGAAGAAACCAGAATCTCCAGAGCATCCAGGCAGGAGGTAGAGCCTAGAAGAATACTAGCCCACTCACTTGTTGCATATTGTACAGAGCTTTTCCTGTTGTGTTCTCACATGACTCAGAAGCTTGCAAGTAGAGTTTCCACAGAATGTTCACAGCACCTTTTGCAGACCTTTGTCATCTCACAGCACACACACAGACTCTTTGCACAATCTCAAGAATTCCCAAACTTCATTACACATCTGAAAGTAGCTTTCAGTCAGGAGAGACAAATGCATGAAAAAAGCAATTTACACAGGATACAGTTTAAACAGAATAATTTCCTGACAGACTTTACAGAATCTTTGGTGCTTAGCCAATATAGGGCATATATTGTATATTGAATTGGAGGGTTTCAGCACCTAGAAAAAACAAAGTGGTGGTAATAGTTGGTTATGATCCAATGTGAATGATGATGGATGAGAAATAATGGCAGCAGAAAGAGACGATGTACTGTGTTTCGCAAATAAAAAAAATAAAATAAAAAAAATACATCAATAAGATGATTGGCATTGCGGGCTACAGATAAGACTGGCTAATAAATTTCTGATGGTACACCCGGGAAATGACAGCTAGGAACTGACAGTGGGTATACTTGAGGAGATGAAAAAAGGAAGTATGAGAATGAGACTATATGATCAAAACAGGAAACCTTCCTCAGTGAAATCACTCCAAAGCTTCAGTACTTCAGTGTTCCAGACACTGGTTGAGCTTAATTGCTAGTGCGCAACAGCCTGTACATCCTAACAGTATTGCAATACAGTAATCGCTCTTTATTATCATCAAACCAATGCTATGAATAACAGTCCTCAAGATTAGCAAATCCCATTCTTTTTTAACTTGCTAACATACTGCCTATGAAGAGAGAAGTTTGTATGGGTCCGCTCGACTGGTGGGTGAGTGGATTGTGATATGGTTCAGTCAGGAAAATTACCGCACCTCACGTCTCTTCATGTGGATGTGGAGCACAGCAAATGAGTCGTAGAGTGGGAGATTGGTTGTGGGAGAGTGGTGGAATGAGAGATCGCGGGGTAAAGGGCAATCTCATTTACTAGATCAGACCCACAGATAGAGGTGCAGGGGTTTTCTTATTGGAATTTGTGTTGGTAATGAAGCACTGTGTGTGATCTAAGTCTCACCCACACTGTGTATAAAAACTGTATACATACACATTGCAACTCTTGCTCACGTCTTTGAGTGGGGTCAGTGAGGTAACACTGTGGGACCCAAAGCAAGCAGAGATTTAATTGTATTCCTTTTGTCTGTGAGAACACAGATGCTGTTAAGAACTCCTATAATAAGTGTGAAACACACCTTTCTATATATCCTCTATTTAACCAGATAAAGTCTCACTGCGATTAAAATCAACTTTACAAGAGAGGGCTGGCTGGGAAGTACCAGCGCACCCACAACTTTGAAAGTCATGCAGTGTTATATCTTCTAAGGCATCTATTCACACACTGATGACACAGTCAACAGGGGCAGGTTTTGTCCAAAGGCACGATCATCTATTTAATATTGACATTGTAGATCATACATTAATTTTATTTGAAATATATAAATGCACAGCAGTGGATGCACCGAATACAGATTGGAGGGACAATAAATGTTAATTTAAGCAATTTTGAGGATTATTTGTTACTATTAATCTATTATATTCTATCGGACAGAGGAAAAGAAAACTGAAAATTGACCAAACATGTCAGCCAAAAATAATTTTATTATTTTATAATAATTGCATGATGCATATATATATAGCACCATGTGATATGAGACACATGTCATCAGTATACAGAGTAAACAGTGGTAGTATTTCAAGAAGCTATTGAACCTCCATAAGCAAGGGCTAAGTTAAGAATTGAGAAGACATACAATGAAAAAAATGACTAAATAAATAAGTGCATGAGAGGCTGTAACCTCAGTGGAATGGATTCCTCTGATTTCCTGAGATTTCCCTCCTCATGTCAGTGAGCTCTGTTTTTGAGGGAAGATTAGGTGAGAAGATGCACTGCTTGCTCCAGGGCTTGCACAGCAAACAACAACTGACATTGTTTAGTATGATAGCATGTGAAAATAGAAAACAACACAGCATGTTGCTCAATGCTTACCAGCTTTGCTGCAGCACATGGGGTGCACATGGGATATCACATCAAATTCAACTTGACTTCAGAACATAATTTTTCATTTTTATTTATTTTTTTATTTTTACAATAGATGGATCAAAACAACCCCATTGTCAAACTCCATGTTGTTGCTCTAGATGGCAGCTCACTAACAACTGAAATGAGACCTCCTGACAGTTTTGAAAAGAGGTAAATGCGACATAAAAGTCAATGATGTCAATTAGAACAACAATATCTTATTGCTATATCCTCATCTACTTCCTCTCTTTGTTTACACTAGTGATTACTATATCACTATGGTGAAATGGGCAACACGGGAGAAGCTGAGCGTGCGTTGGATCAATCGATCTCAAAATCTGTCCATTCTTTCACTGTGTGTTGTGTCTACAGGTGACTGTACAAAGGTAAGAGGCCTTCTGTCGAACATGCTTGTACAGGAAATATATGCATGCACTGTGGATTTAATGGCTTTTTCTGATTTAGAAACATGTGATGGCATCTGACAAGTGGCTTGATCGTCAGGTAAGCATTAAACTCCAGAGCACCATTTTCATTTTCTATTTTGCTTCATTTAACTGTTTGTAATTACCTAAAAATGCATTTCTTGGCTTTTTTGCGTGTCAAATCTCTTCAGCATTAAGACTTTTCCACACTTTTTACACAACACACTGCAGCAGTGAGCTGCAGACACATCCTCCTCCAGTCCAGGTTATACTCAGAGTTTCATCTTGTGAACCTTGGTTATAAAAAGTGCCACACTTTTCAACCAAATCAGCCTCAGACATGGTTTCACCATTCCTGCAAAATCCAGTGGTGCCAGAATACAGCTAAATACACTCTCACTCACTCATTTTCTACCGCTTTATCCACTAGGGGTCGTGGGGGGTGCTGGTGCCTATCTCCAGCTAACATAGGGCGAGAGGCAGGGTACACCCTGGACAGGTCAGCAGTCCATCACAGGGCCACATAGAGACAGACAACCATTCACTCTCACATTCATACCTACGGGCAATTTAGAGTGTCCAATTAACCTAGTCCCCAAATCTGCATGTTTTTGGACTGTGGGAGGAAGCCGGAGTACCCGGTGAGAATCCACGCACCATGGGGAGAACATGCAAACTCCTTGCAGAAGGCCCCTTACAGCTAAATACAGCTCAGTCAAATTAATCCCACATTGATCTGGCCCAAAGCTAAAGTGAAGTGGCTCTGTATAATGTGTAAATCTGCTGCATCAAGTTTTAAGTTTCAGAGCTTGATATTGTCCTGTTGTCACATCAAAACAGCAGAGTAGACGCATGAATAAATATCTTATATACACTATATATGCTAAATGTACTTGAATTTTCTTCCAGCATTCCCTTGCCTTATTTACTGCAACAGAATTGCTTTTTGCAATCATAGTCATAATCATAGTCCTATATATATATTATATTATATAATAACCCGTTCCTCTTGATTGACAGTGGCATACAGGAGGCGAAATAAGGATTTCAATTGGAAAGTCAGATGATGCATCAAATGCCCCATTGTTATGTTAATGTGCATAAAGCGTGATGGAAAAAGCAAGTTGATGACTACCTTTGTGATTATTGTTATTGCTGATTGGGGCTTTGTTAAGCCAGTTCATGCATAAAGCCACTTTCCACTGAATTTGAATTTTTCTAGTGCTCTGATCACAATATCCCACCTCACAAGGTAAAGGGAAGATAATCAATCAATCAGTAAATAAATAAATAATTAAATCCTACATTTAACCTTCAGATATAAACCAAATAAGAGGATAGCCTCAGGTTGATCCCACCTAAGGTTTGCATGAAGATTTTTTTCTTTTAAGTTCATTGTTTGTCTCCTTTCCTAGAATGAAGAGCCAGTGTTTTCCAGAGACTGCACGACATTCTTCATCACTATGCCTCTAAAACACGGTGACAGCGGGACATTCAACCACATCACCATGATCTCCAACCAAGTAAAGCTAACTACTGTTTCAATAAATATGTTTAATGACATTCTGTTATACATACCACCCCAATTCCAAAAAAAGTTGGGATGCTGTGTAAAATGTAAATAAAAACAGAATGCAATAATTTGCAAATCTCATAAACCTATATTTTTTTCCAATAGGACATAAATAACATATCAGATGAAAGTGAGACATTTTGTCATGTAGTATTCCCTCTTGTTTTAACAACTTTGTAAACTTCTGGGAAGTTAGGAGACCAGTTGCAGTTTTAGGAAAGGAATGTTGTCCCATTCTTGTCTGATGCAGTATTCTAGCTGCTCAAAAGTGCTGGGCTTTTGTTGCCGGATTTTTTGTTTCATGATGTACCAAATGTTTTCTATTGGTGAAAGGTCTGGACTGCAGGCAGGCCAGTCCAGCATCTGGACTCTTCTCTTGTGAAGCCGTGCTGTTGTGTTGGATGCAGTATGTGGTTTCGTATTGTCTTGCTGAAATATGCAAGGCCTTCCTATGTACTATTCAGCATTGATGGTGTCTTTTTTGTAAGCTGCCCACACAACAGGCACTAATGCAACCCCATACCATCAGAAATGCAGGCTTTTGAACTGTCTGCTGACAAGAAGCCGGGTGGTCCACAAGACATGGCATCCATGTTTTCCCAAAATATTTCTAATTTTGATTAATCTGACCACTGAACAGTTTTCCATTTTGCCTCAGACCATTTTAAATGAGCTGTGGTCCAGAAAAGACGGCAGCGTTTCTGGATCTTTGTTGACATATGGCTTCTTCTTAGCCATATGTCTTGACTTTTGGCCTTGTCCCTTGCGCACAGAGATTCCTCCACTGTAGATGGTAGAATCTTCAAAGTTTTCGCAATTTTACGATGAGGAACATTTTTCTGAAAATTGTTCCATAATTTTTAGATGCAGTTGGTCGCAGATTGGTGAATCTCTGCCCATCTTTACATCTGAAATGTTCCTTTTATACCCAGTCATATTACTGACCTGTTGCCAACTAACCTAACTAGTTGTCAATTGCACCTCCAGGTGTTTTTGATTTGTGCCATTTACTTTTACAGCCTTATGTTGCCCCGTTCAGACTTTTTTTGAGATGTTTTAAAATTTAAAATGAGCTAATATTTGTCCTGAAATGATAAAATGTCTCAGTTTCAGCATCTGATATGTTGCTTATGCTTATGTTTATGAGATGTGCAAAACATTGCATTCTGTTTATATTTACATTTTATGCAGTTTCTCAACTTTTTTTGTTGAGGAGCTGGGGTTGCACGTTCTGAACCTAAAAGAAGCTTTGTGTGCCTGTGTAAGCCTCTTGCAATTTATTCTTATATTGTTCCATGTGACATTTTAAATTATATGTCCAGAAACAAAAGAGTACTGTTGAAAAGGGCAGTTAGCAAATCACAAAGGCAATTTTATAGTCATATATTGGAATGTTATATGTTCTTTCATATCTTAGTTCTCACTTCTCGACCCTGTATTAATATATAAAGCCATTAATGATGAATTTAGCCTTTAAATCTAATAAAACTTTCATATACTGTATATGTGAGGTCATTTTGGAAAATTGTGTTGTTTTCTCTCCCTGTGTTTTTCAGTTTGAGGGTGAAGAGGTCAGCCTCCGCCACCTCACCTCAGGAAGCTGGGAAGTTTCTGACATCCTGGCATATGATGAAACCACTGAAACTCTGTGAGCATAACCTGACAGAAATACAAATGAAAAACAGTTATTTGCTGTGCTTCAGGTAGGGAACGTTTGCAGGAGTTGATTTTATTAAGCCTTGCAGTGAAGGGCAGAAAGTTTTGTTTAAAAGTTGTAAAATAATCTGTAACTTTTGGAATGGAACGAAAAGTAATAAAAACTATGTCACACATATATACATAAGGTACACTTTCATACACATTAACGAAACAATAGGATCTAACAGTTTTTGTATTTTCCAGTTATTTCCTGAGCACAGAGGAAGGCCCAACACAGCGGCAAATGTACAGGTACAAGATAGTTTCTACTTCAGTAAAGAACAGTGAAACACTGTGTTACAATACCTTTATCTACCTACTTGCCAAGACTTGACAGTTTGCTGAGCTTAGAATAAAGACTGGGAACAGAAGGAAACAGTTCAGCTGGTTCTGTATATGCAGCTTCTTCTCTAGACTTTGATGTGGAATATCCTTTGCAATTTTCCCCTCAACTTGTTTATGTTATCTTAAGATGAACCAGCTGTTCACTCCATTTCCAGTTTTTAATGCAAAAACAAAAATCCAACCTTAGTGTGCTGCTGATCTGCAATGCTATAGAAACAAATTACCATATAGGAATATAAGTCTACCCACTTAAAAAAAAGCAACTAAATGAAACTGATTTGTAACACGTGGTAAAATGTGCTTTTGCTGACAAAGCAATGATATCAGAGAACTCTAGCCATGTCTTCAACAAGCATGTTAGCCATAACTAGCAGCTCGGAAAAAAACAAAAAACAAATGCTCCACTATGTGATTAACTTGGAATTCCAAACAAACAGGGAATGCCGTGATTTTAATATCACCACCTGACACACTGCAAGCTCCAATATACTATATTTAGTTTGTAAGCAAAACAGTGTCTACTTACTAGCTCTGTTACTACCTACGTCTGACATCTCGAGTGAAAGCAGGACCAATATTCGCCCTTGTCCTGCATCTTATCGTATCACTCTCTCACATTTTTCTTTGACTCCAAAATCTTCACACTCTTTGGTACCTGTGCTGTCTCTTCCATTTCCAATGAAAGAACAACTCCTGTATAACTGTGACGTATGCAGTAAGCAGTCGAAGCAGTGAAATTGGTTTCACTTTTGTTCTCGGAGTGACCCGAACCAAAGTTACATAGTGCCAGTACGGATGATGGAGACCCTCTCAGGCTCTGACAAGGCGAGAAATTACTCAGGTTGAAATACTACATGTTGTCGCTTTAAAATGTTTTAAGTGTATTTAAAGTAGGGCTGAACGTTAAGTAATTAAAAAAAAAATTGTTATTGGCAATTGGGCTGCAATTCAGTCAGTCTATGATTTTTTTTAAAATTATTTTTATTTATATATTTTTTAATATCCTGTTCCAAATTGAAAGAAATGCAATACACACAAGTTATAATTCAGATCCTTATCATTGGACCAGTAATAGGGGGTGCTGGCCCCCATCAACACTGCAGACAGTAAATATATGATGCGTACCTGGTTGTGCACACTGTTCGTTGCATTTACTCAATTACTCTCTGTGTAAATACACAGTAAAAGTTTCTAAGGCGCAGACGCCAGTCAAATGTGTGTGTAAGTAGGGCTGGGCGATGTGGCCTATTATACCATTATTGCGATATTTTTAGGATATATCCCAATACATAATCTATTTGTTTCCTCGCACTGCGCTTCATGTGGATGGGAGGGAGCGTCCCATCCAGTGCTCAAAGACGTTTAGAACGATACGTGCTTTCACGCCAGAGTCACACAGCTTCTTCACAGCAGACGAAACGGGCGATGAATGAGTCGAGCATGTCATTACAGCGCATGTAGACACACTTCTTTACAGTACATCAAACTGGTTTGAATCAACACAATACTACACAGCTCCTAATTTATAAAGAAAGATGACATCCCATAAAGCAAGAAGCAACAAAGTGATGGCTGAATGCAAAGCTCTCCTTGACTCGGAAATCATCATTTTTGATCTTTAATCGACCACTTGACTGTCACTTCGATCCACATCAGCTGTTTTTTTCTTATTTTCTTTTGATTCTTTTCCAGTGCAGCTGCTGATCAAAGTCTGTAGGACTGCAATACGGCTTAATTACACCAAATTATTTGTAGAAAGACCTTCACGATATAAGTTTTCTTTTCATTCCCTGTTGTCAATTGATGTTCAAGTAGCGGCTTTCTTGGCTTTCTTGTTTTAATTTTACAATGCATGAACGGCATTTATTCTGAAGGCAGGACGCATTAAGTCGATGGCAGACAGACAGTGTCAATGGGCTTTGTCAGTCCAGCGTGTCATAAAATGGCTGGCAGCGGCGACGTTGTAGCCACTTCAGCATGTTAAGCAGTGATGGAAGTCGTTGCAAATGTTGTCGAATGTCAATCATCGCCTTGAAATAAAAGCGGAAATTACAAAGCACAACGAGCTGCAGGAAAAATGTCTAAAAATGAAGACACGGGAGGTTGTTGTCACTGTCCTTTTGATGAAAATTTCATCCTCTTCCTTTCTGACATTCCCATGATTACTTCTGCAAGTGTGTGGTGGGCAAAAGCAATTCAGAACAGTTTGGTAATGGGCCTGCCAGCTTCCCTTTTCATGTGACAAATGCAAATGGCATTTATGGCATCCATGGCATCCTTGCCGATATGTTTGTACATTATCTATGATTATTTTGTTTAAAATTTTTATATTTGTTGTATTGTTAGTATGGGTTGTAAACGTGTGCATTTCCTTATACATGAGTTGAATTAGTCAATAAATGACAAAGTTTTCTTAGTTTAAATTTTAAACACTGTATATAAGATAATGAGACTTCAGTGCAGCAATGATCTGCTGTTGTCCTGTCATGAGACTGAAATTGAAATGGCTCAAGATCACCAGGTTTCAGTTGTTGTCACTAAATACATTTTAGAGCTTTAAATGATGGAGATTAACACACTTTCGATTTGATTTATTTTTAAATCTTTATAACTGACCTGCATTGCCGGGTCTGATTCCTGTGTCGCACGTCAAAATCATGACTCTTCCATTGACGACACACAGCTAATCAGCTCTTTGAACCTTGCCCGAGCAGGTACTAAAAAAAGAACAAGGTACCAGGTACTATTGCTACTAGAAAAGCAAAAATAAAAAAATAAAAAAACAAGTAGAGTTGAACCATGCCATGCTGAGCCATGCTGGAACTGTGTAGTGGAAAAGTGCCATTGCATGGTGTGTCCTGGCCTTTGAAACTCTGACTCATAAGTGAAAGAAATCTGAATTATGTAGCTGTATAAGCTCAACTGTAACAATTAGGTTAATACAGTAAGTAAAATTATTAAAGGAAAACTAATTATTGCTCTGTCTTTTAAAATGCCTGTTTGTCTTCTGATTGCAGTCTTTACCTCTTCTGAAATCTGAAATAACTTGTGTTCCTAACAGGGTCTCCACAGTCAGCCCCTTTCTTAAAAAATGCCTCACCTGCTCCCTCTTCAAATCAAAGTGCACCTACTATGACGCGCACTTCAGTCACGACTTTCACTATGTTCTCCTCAACTGCAGAGGTAAGACCACCGCCACCCAAAGAGAATGTTCCCGGTGCAATAATACTGTGTAATCTGTTCGACCCAGCTGTAAGACTGAAGATCAGAGGAGCCACCTGTGTTCAGATGTTCACTTGTCCTGTTTTACATCTTTCTGGTCTAACCTCAGTTTACTGCTGCTACAGAAACAATTCTGGCTCTGAAGTGTATAAACAACATGACATCATCAGTGTTGCATAATAATAATTTTAACCTTGATCATGCAAAAAGACTGGAATTTACATACAGCTGTGAGGTCACAAGAGACTTGTATCTATTTTTCCTAAGCTACAATAATCATATATATATATATATATATATATATATATATATATATATATATATATATATATACACATATATAAAAGGCAACAAATTCCTTATCTGAACTACTTTTTTTCCCAGGTCCTGGAATACCACAATCGTCTCTGCACAAACTCAGTGATATGAGCAGTAAGTTTTTTGAAACTGAAAAAGCAATCCAATTTACTTTTTAGATTCTTTCACTCTATTGCATCAGTTTTGGGTAGACGGCATACTTTTTGAGCATGATTGCATGCACTGAGATGAATTAATGTTGGGAGATAAAGTTACTAAAGTGAAGTTATTAAGAGTTTATCAACTAAGAGAGAAGGTAATTACATTGTAGGAATTAGAAGTAATGTTGAGTGTATTAGAGACACATCAGGTGTGACCACAGTTTGAAAGAAAAATTCAAAGGATACTATAGTACACTGTATATAGTATGTGTTTCCTTGAAAAAAAATGTTTGATTATTTTTATAATGTCCATGCTATGTTTTTGCCATGTTCTCAAACAGACCACACAACTGTTGAAAGGAACACAGTATTAAAAAATGCACTGGTGAACAGGACGATGCCCAAGTGGGAAAGAAGAACCATACAGATCAGTAACTTTGGTATGACTCGACAATCATCGCAATCTATGGTTGCTATATGGTTTGTGAGGGTGTAATAAATAAATAAATAAATAAATAAAAAAAACACATTCACACTCTGCTGAAATGAAAATTCCACTTTCCTCCCCTTTGACTTTTTTAAGTTGTTTATTTAGATGTTTAGCTGTTGACAGTTTTACTAGGCATAGGATGCTACATTATTCTACACAAATTGTGATAAAATTACAATAGGTTTTATTTTGAAACTGCTTTATGATCACTTCAAATTAACATTTGCTTTAAAATGGATGCAGGTCATGTTCTACTGCCATGTCTGTACGGTAGCCCAGAATGGACAAATCACTGACTCTTTGAAAGCTTTCAAAGTTTTGTATGTCAGTACAGTGTGAAAGTGAACCACCAGGGTGATAAATTGGCAAAGTCCCCATTAATTGGAACAGACCTGTAGTTTTCTATGTGATTAAAATAGCTGCTGGAAAATTGGGGAGATTACAGTAGCTGGATTTCTTCATCCAAAACACTGTACATCTAAGACTTAACCAGTCATAATCAATTCCAGCACATGGCTGTCAGACATGTAAATACACTTCAGCATCAAAACAAATGAGTAAACAGATGCAGAGCTTTTTGGGGTAATTATGAAACAGTCCTGGAACCAGAAATGCAATCATGTTTAGTTTTAATTAAAGGCAGTTGAAGGCCATATGTCTTTCTTTCTCTCTAATCCACTTTCACTGTCAGAGACACTGTGACACATGTTTGAAGCCGAGAAACACAAAGTCAGATGGGAAACTGTCATTAAAAGATGAAGGCAAATGGAACAGCAGAGCCACGGTGCTCATTTCTCGTGCTAAAGGTGAATGTGATTTCATGGCATCACAACAGCAGGGTTATTAAATTCCTTGAAGTGAGCTGCATCTTGATCTCACAGCCTAGATCACCATTAATGTCTCTTAAGGGTTCCTTATTTATTTCAACATTAAATTACAGGTTCAATTCACATGTGGGTGGAACAGTGTAGGATCTAAAGAATGTGAAGCCTCTACTGTGCCGTTGCCAACCTCCTCCACTCCTGCTCTGCTTTGAAGGTGTAACTCTTTAAATAACATGAAAATGAAAATGACTGTAGTTTCTGAAGCAACCTGACTGTTTGCAAGCCCTAGAAGAAAGAAAACTCTCTTTGTTTATTGTGAAACTGTCATTATAGACATTTTTAGACTTAGTCTCCCACAAATTATTTTACAATAAAAAGCTGCCATTGGCTTTATCTGTGTAGGGAAAGGATGTTATGGAGCTGTAGCCACACTGTTGTAAAGTTTTAAAGTGTGTTACAACACATTTAATTGGAAAAATATATCATAAAGCATGTCAATATTACAATTCAAAATGGTCAATTTTACAGTTTTGTTAATATTTTTTATATACTGTATTACATTTGTGTTAATCAAAAATTCAAATCCAATTAAACCAACATGCTATATTGTGTTATAACCAACTTGGAAATGTATTGTTGACTCTAAGGGAAACAGATACATCATTAGAAGTAGAAACATGAAAATAAGAGAATATTAGGCAGTGGGAAACTGGCAAATAAATAAATAAATAAAATAAAATAAAATAAAATAATGATTTGAACTATATATATATATAAACTATTTGGCAGCTGCAAAGGATTGTGGAGGTTCCCACTCATCAATTATCACAATTATTAACATCCTGAAACCTCTTTAAAGACCAAAATGTCTAAATACATTGGAAGACAAATATGTTGCCACAACAAAAAAACAAGTAAACAAAACTATCATAGAAGCACAAATATATAAATCACATATAAATGAACAAAAATAAAATTATTTTTGCTTACAATGAGATCACTACCAGAAACAAATTTTTCACCTTCCTCCATGGCATGTTCAATTCAAATCAATTCAATTCAATTTTTGTTGTATAGCGCCAAATTACAACATACATTATCTCAAGGCACTGTAGATGGTAAGGCTGAAACCTATACAATAATACAGAAAGAAAAGAAACCCAACAGTGCACATAATGAGCAAGCACTAGGCATTAGTTGGGGGAATTGGGGACAGAGGAGAGATGGGAGAGAAAGGGAAGGAGGGATGCAAGGTAGAGACAGACGAGAGAGACCAGGAGCAGATATATAACAGTTGTATCAAGTTTAGACAGGAAAGTTCTGAATCAGTTATGCCATTTCATAGAACTACTGTGTCATTTATACAAGCAGCAGCAGAAACTGCAGATAAGAACTTATACTGATGTCAAATTATTAATCATAGCATAATGACAATGACAGCAGTACTACTGTTAGTGATAATAATAATAGCATTGAAACTGGATCTGGATCCTGCAGCCTGCAAGATTAGGACAGAGAGAGAGAGAGCGAGAGGACAGGAAGGAAAGGCGCAGACTTGGGAGAGAAAGAACAAGGTTAATGACATATAATAAAGTCATATTCATACCCTGAGTGTGAGAGAGTGAGTGTGCGGGTGTGAGTGAGAGCAGTATAGGTCTATAGCAGCATAACTAAGAGATGTTTTCCCTGAGCCAGCTCTAACTATAACCTTTATCAAAAAGGAAGGCTTTAAGTCTAACTTTAAATACAGTGTCTGTCTCCCAAACTGACACTGGGAGCTGGTTCCACAGGAGAGGAGCCTGGTAACTGAAGGCTCTGCCTCCTATTCTACTCTTATGGACTCTGGGAACCACAAGTGAGCCTACATTTGGGGACTAAAGTGATCTGTTGGGCTGATAAGGTGAAACTAGATCTTTAAGATATGATGGGGCCTGATCATTAAGTGCTTTGTACATGAGGAGGAGGATTTTAATTGAGTTCTAAACCTGTACAGGGAGTCCGTGTAGAGAAGCTAACACTGGAGTGATGTGGTCTCTCTCTTACTAGTTCCTGTCAGAATTTGTGCTGCAAATGTGTGCTTTTTGAATTAACTGGGGAGTTTTAACTTATTGGAACACCCTGATAGTAATGAATTACAATAATCTAATCTTGATGTAATAAAGGCATGAACTAGTTTTTCGACATACTTTAAGGACAAAATGTTTCACATGGTCATAACGTTCCACAGGTGGAAGAAGGTTGTTCTGGAAATTAGTTTTATATGTGAATCAAATGATATACCTTGGTCAAAAAAAAAAAAAACAACTCCTTACATTGTTTCCTTACATTGGAACTGGATGCCATGGTGATGTCATCTAAAGTGATAATGTGGTCAGAAAGTTTATCTCTAAGGTTTTGTTTAAAAGAAAAAAGTTACAGGTCATTAAGGACTTAATGTCTTTGAGACATTCCAGTGCAGTGAACAGATTGTAACAGTAGATAATTATTAGCAGAGATTGTCCAAAAGTAGAGAGCAGGAGAAACACACAGCGCAACACAGGAAGTGACACAATATGGTACAGCAGTCTTCTCTGTCAGCCTTACACCACTAATTTGCATTTAGAATTTTTTTTTGTCTCAAAAAACAACATACTTCTGAAAATTAAAACTTGTATAGAGCTGTGTAATTGTCCATGTGGGTGAATGACAGATGCTTCATTACACACTGATGTATCCTGCTACTTTAAAGCTCAATTGCTGCACCTCATTGGATAACTCCTTTTCATAGCTCCCACCATCTAATGAAATGCAGAGTCTTGAAATAATCACACAAAACTAAGCCAGATGTAACAGCCACACAAGAACAATAAAATATTACTTGATATACCCAAGTTCTATTTGGTGTCTTGTCAGCAAAAAGAAAAGTGAAGCAAGAGGTGATTTCTCAGCATGCATTGCAATTTTGGACAGTTTATGTTTCTCTTTTCTGATAAATAAATAAAAAAAGATATAAAATAATAACAATTCCCAAGGAATTGAAGTTCCCAAGGAATTCCCAAGGAATTTAAGTGGAATTGAATTCCCAAGGAATTGAAGTGGTTATGTTTTATGTTAATGTGTTACTGCCTCGACCAAATGGCACATTACATTAAGACTCTAGTGGATGGCCACTTGAAGTGGAAAATGAGGGCCCAGTGACCACTTAGACGTGCCCATGACTTACACAAACTAAAGAGAGCTGGTGCTTTTCCTGCTAAAACATGTCGCAATGGTCGCTGTACAAAGTGCCCCCTTTTTAAACCTTCAGAGGCTATAGTAATTCTGCAGTAGTAAGTAGTCAAAAAGACATGTCATCTTAGCAGTGTAGCCTCAAAAAAACAGCTTTACCATCATTAAAAAGGTTCATCCTGAATACACAAATCCTTTCTGGGGTCTGACAAATGATGAATTCTCTGTTGTCATAACATCTTTTCCTAAATCAACCAGGTAAAGCTTAATTATGAGCTGTAACTGGCTGAACTCACACAATCATTCAATATTGACAACAGGCAAAGGCAAAGCTAATCAAGTGCTCCCTGGACAGACACCTGCACGTGCACAATTAGGGCTGCTGCTGTTTCCTTCACAGCAGCTCCATTTAATTTTCCTGGATGCAATCTAATGGCATAGTGTTAAAGACAGATATAGAACAGATAATTTACATTTAGACCCTAATGTCTTGAACAAAAGATAGCCCTACTTTTTTCTTCCTTCTCTCTCTGTCTCATTTGATGTAAGAGTGGGAAGGGGCAGATAAAAGTAACTGTAACTCTCCTACTTAAAACTCCATGTTTTCCATGATAAAGCAATACTTTGTTAATTTGCCATTGCAGTGTGTTAGATTAGTGCATGTAAGTCCCTCATCATCACTAACGTGCACTTAGGACTGGATGTTACATTGTCAGTTAAAATCATGAGAAATATAAAAGATAAGTTTTGAATCGAAATGACATGAAATGACTCGAGTTTCTCTTGTTGACTTGTTCCGCAGCTTTTCGTCTGGAGTTAATTGTCCCAGTAGATTTGGATGAAACAAACCACTACCCACTTTTATTGGTCCTGTAAGTAGTTTCAACGTCAAATTCTCAACGTTAAATGTTTACATTTTGAAGTAAACATTTAAATAATTGAAAATATCACTTAAGTAGGGATATTATAGTATAAACATACAGTGTTTACAATATTCATGTTTAACTTGCCAGATTAATGGAATAAATTTATCAAAAAAGCATGACTCTAAATACAGACTTTTTAATTAAAGACAAATAAATAAATAAATGTATTCAGAATACAAATGAACCCAGCTACAAGGGGCCACATACTGTACTCCTTTCCAAGCCCAGATAAATGAGAGGGTAGCCTCAGGAAGGACAATCAATGTAGAAACCTCTGCCAAAATCCTGTTTTACATCATCATGGGCATCTTTAGTTATATCAGCGGACTTACATTCAGCCCTTTCACAGTGACAGTGCCCCTGGTGGTCAGGGGGTGAGTGACCGCTTCTCTCTCAACTGGGACACAGTGCTAGTCAGTTCTGATAAAGTCATCGTGGCTCGTCTGGACGGCCGGGGCAGTGGCTTCCAGGGTCAGAGGATCCTGCACAAGCTTTATGGGCATCTGGGAACTGTTGATGTCCAAGACCAGGTCACAGTCGTGAAGTAAGTGTTTTGTTTATTTTTTTTATTCTGAAAATGATCCAGTGGATTGTTAGACCAACATAACAAACTAATAATATGTCGTAGTCATTTATACATTTTTGTTCCTACGTATCTGTGGTGATGCAGAAACCTGTTCCTTCTTTTACTATATTTCTACACATTAAATATGAAGCAGTTATGTGGGTGTGGGGGTTTTATTGCAGGCACCTTTATTCAGGCAGAGCCACGTAATAGAAGTAAAGTGATGTCTTTATTTACATTCACTTTTGATTAAAATGAAACAAAATAAGCCATTTGTCTTAATAAACTCACTCTGTTTCCTCAGGCATCTGATCAGACTACCTTATGTTGATGGAAACAGAGTCTGTGTTTATGGAAAGGTACTGCTCAGAAGTCTCTGTGTTACATAAATAAATAATGACATGAAATTCGAACTGTTTGTTTAGCAGCAGAATATAAAACAGCAATTTTATTTCATTTTCTTTTCAGGCTTATGGAGGCTTTGTGTCCTCCCTCCTGCTACTGTCCCACAGCTCTGTGTTCAAGTGTGGCATTGCTGTGGCTCCTATAACTAACTGGAGACTCTATGGTAAGAGTTAGTGGTGAATCATCCTACAGACTGATGATAATACATGATGACGTGATGTTTTAGTAAATGTTGACTTTCAGATTGCTCTTTACTCTATTATTGGATTTTAGGATTGTATGCTTTAACAGGCACCATTATATGCATCTACAACTAAAGCAATATAATCTAATAATAACGATAATCTAACACTTTTTAATTAACAATTTGAAAATCATTCATTTTATTGATTTATAGATATATAGTACATGCTTTATTGCTTTTAGAATTGTATTAACATGCAATTTATAGCTTCATAAATTAAAAATTAACTGAAATTAAATTAACTACTCTAAGTCAACTATTCTGATAATCATTTAATTGGATTGGGTATTTTTTAAATTATTAAAATATGATTTTAAAACTGACTTTTCAGCTTCTTGAATGTAAATATGCTCTGCTTTTGTTCACTTCATATACCAAAGAACTCATTAAAATGGAACAAATTTGGTTTGTCGACAAAACATGACATTTAATAATATCATCATATCGCGGTTTGGGAAACACTGCTCATAATTTTTCAAAATGTTCTGACATGTTGTGCACCAAATAACTACAACCTCAGAAGAAGTTTGGGCACTGTGTAAACTGTAAATAAAAACAGAATGCAAGTCTTGTCCATCCTTATTTTATTCCCCATTAAATTCCCCAACAGATGTTGAAACTGAGACATCATGAAAAATATTATCTACTTTTGAATTTGATGGCAGCAACTCATCTCAAAAAACTTGGAACAGGGTGATGTTTACCATTGTGTAGCATCTCCTTTTCTTTTAACAACTGTCTGTAAATGTCTGGGAAGTGAGGAGACCAGTTTTTGGAGTTTTAGGACACGAATGTTGTCCCATTCTTGTCTGATGCGGGATTCTAGCTGCTCAACAGTCGTGGGCCTTTGTTGCTTTCATGATGCGCAAAATGTTTTCTGTTGGTGAAATGTCTGGACTGCAGGAAGGTCAGTTCAGCACTCTGTTTTTTTTTCCTTTGAAGCCATGCTGTTGTGATGGATGCAGTATATGGTTTAGGATTGTCTTGCTTAAACATGCAAGGCCTGAAGAGACGTTGTCTAGATGGAGCATATGTTGCTCTAAAACGCCTATGTACTTTTCAGCATTAATGGTGCCTTTCTAGAAGCTGCCCACACCATAGGAACTAATGCAACTCCATACCATCAGAGATGCAGGCTTTGAACAGTTCACTGATAACAAGCTGGATGGATGGTCCCTCGTTCTCTTTAGTGTGCAGGACACAATGTCCACAGAACTGTTTTCCATTTTGCCTTAGACCATTTTAAATGAGCTTTGGCCTAGAGAAGGTGGTGGTGTTTCTGGATCCTGTTCACAAATGGCTTCTTCTTTGCATTTATACAGCTTTAACTTGCATTTGTGGATTGCACAGCAAGCTGTGTTCACAGACAGTGTTTTCTGGAAGTGTTCCTGAACCCGTGCAATGATTTCCAGGCTATAATTGTTTTTAAAGCAGTGCCTGAAGATCACAAGCATCAGATTTTGACTCTCAGCCTTGAAGAGATTCCTCCAGATTCTTCTTTGATATTATACACTGTAGATGGAGGGATCTTCAAAGTCTGCAATTTTGCAATGAGTTACATTCTTCAACTGTTTTTACAATGCTGTTTATCACATATCATTGAACTGTCCATCTTTACATCTGAGAGGCTCTGCCTCTCTGAAATGTTCTTTTCCAGTCATGTTACTAACCTGTTGCCAGTTAACCTAATTAGTTGTCAAATGCTCCTTGAGTTGTTTGTGATTTGTGCCATTTACTTTTCCTGCCTTTTGTTGCCTCTGTTCCAACTTTTTTGTCTCAGTTTCAACATCTGATTGTTTATGTTCTTTTGAGAATATATTATGGGTTTATGAGCTGTGCAAATCATTGCATTCCATTTTTATTGACATTTTACAGAGTGTCCCCTCTTTTTGGGAATTGGGTTTTAATTGAGTAATCTGCAAAATAATCAACAAATCAATCAATTATGAAAATAATCATTAGTTGCAGGCTTATATATAATATTTTAATTTTGGGGTGTAGCTGGACAATTAAATGGAGCAGTAGGCGCATTTGGTTTGGCATCACCCTCAACCAGGGTGCCTGCATCTACAGCCATCAGATATTTGATCAGTTTTGTTCAGCTATTCTGTCAAAAAAAAAAAAAAAAAAAAAAAAGACAAAAAAAACCTCTTGGATTCCATGGCTTTAAATGTAGCTCTCCAAAATTGTGCTTTCCTAGTGTTAATGACCACTTTAAATCACTTAACACAACAGTATTGCCATTCACACAGCTTTATAGATAGCTAAGATAGATAGATCACAGCTAAGAGGAGTTATTTGGGGTTTCAGTGTCTTCTTTAACATGCAAATGAGATGGGGAGTGAACTGCACAGCTTCTGGTTCGAGGATGACTCAACTATCTGTATAATACTAGGTTATAACATAGTTTACAGTCCAGGAGAACACTCACAGAATACAGTACCACAGTAAAAATTCTTGAAGTCTGAATAGAAATTAGGTGCATCTCAAAGTCAAGGAAGTATCCATGAAATTGCTGATTTCCACAGCATCAGACACCAAATAAGGATTAATCCAATGTGCAAGGTTTGTCGAATTATACACAGAATTGCATCCTTTACACAGACAATTTACAAGCAGGCATGTTGTGGATCTCCAGCTTAATGGAATTACCCACAATCCTTTGGGCATGCATGTTTTGCAAAACAGCACTATGGTGAGGAACAGCACTATGGTGAGGAATGGAGCCACTGGAGCAATAGCTCAACAAACATTTCATGAGTGTCATGCAACACTATGTAGCCTGTTTCACTTGTGTCTTTTTCAGACCTTAACTTTAAAGTGCAAATGAACCCATTCCAGTGTATTTAATAATGTTATTGACTGATCCAGGTCGATTATACATGTTGTGATAAGAATCGACATATTTACTGCATCTCTGGTCAAACACCTGCTACTGCATTCATGCTCTGCCATTTACTTTCTTCACTGGTACAGTCTTTTGTCATCGTCTTGTCCAGCCAGCACGAGGCTCGTTGTCCCAGACTCCTTTGTGCTTTGTCTCCTGCCTTTTCCTTTGTCCCTGCTCTGTTCCCCACTCTTCCACCTCCTCCCTCCACTCAGCTCTCAGCCCATTTTTTGGCATTTTCCAAATCAAAGTTGTAACTAACTAACTCAAAGTCATAGCTAGTTAGCCTCAGATGAGAGTTTAGTTACACTTTAAAGGGCACTTATTTTGGGGCCTTTTCCATGGCAGATATTTTTCTTTGTTACAAAGGGGCACAGTGTCACACATGTCCTGACTACCTGAACTGAAGAGAGCCATTGTTAATGTGGTCAATAACACCTCTGCATTTCTTGGAGAAACATGAAAATGTCAATATTTGCAGACATTTGGCTACTATATAAAAGTACCAAACACATGCAAGGTTAAAACTATCCACAGATGACTAATTTTAGAGGGTCATAACATACAGTGCTAAAGAAGAAGGTGATATTGCAAAGAATTGGAAGTGTTATTGTGATTAAATGCGTGTTACATCTGCAGTGGAGCCTCCTCATAATATCTCCTCAATGATTATTTTCTTTTTCATCCTTTCAAAGGATCGACCTTCGCCGAGAAATACTTTGGCTCTCCCGTAGAAGACGATCACAAATACGAGGTGCGACTGGGTGTCTATTATTATTGTTTTGATTATTGTATCCTAAACCAGCATCAATTCTTCACGTAAACAGACAGACACAAGCTCATTCCTCTCCTGTTTGAATTCAGGGAATTGAAAGAAAGTTCAACCCATTAATGCAACTGACCTTACACTGAATTACTGGAATGGAATGTGTTGTACAGAACATAAAAATGAAAACAAACAAAAGCTGTTATATTTGCAAAAACTGGTAGGTTCTCCATTGTGTCCTCTGTGTGGAGTATCTGAACACGTGTTTAGACACATCATTAGTACAGCATGAACAGCACTGGAATGCCATGTGCAAAATAAAAAGAGTGGAGTAAAATCTGAAAAATTAGAGTGAACAGTGATTATTAAGTCTTCTTCCCCAGTCACATCAATACATGTATGAGTCTGAAACAGTTGTGCCCATTATAGCCCACTATGATTAATGTTAGCAATGGCTCCACTAGACAGAAACAGGTTTTCACTGGACAGAGTTAAGTGGCTACTTCAGTTTGTGCAAAATATAATAATAAGAACACACATATGCACTTCACATCCTTCAATTTTTAGAGGCAGTGAAATGTAATTGCTCTGAATTTGTACACAGGTATTTATGAGACAGCTCACCATGAGATGCAGTTATACATGGGGTCTTTTCTTTCTTAACCTTCCCCAGAAACTCACAAACCGGAGTGGCGCAGCAAAAAGGTAGACTCAGTTTGGCTGGTGATGCGTACATTTCTGCCATGTGTGACTGAGTAAATATGATCAAAGCTGATCATCGTAATTGACTTAAATCAATAATCGCCCAGCTCTAAGTGAACCTTTCACTGGAAGTGTAGTTTTTGGGCTACATCCTCATTGTTCTCATCTACATCTGTGTGACTGAGGAGAAGGGAGAACCGGAAAAGAGGTTTAGAAGTGTAGAAAGAAGCGGACCTCCTGCTGCTCTTTACTGGGGAATGTGGATGAGGACATCAAGCTTCTAGTCATTCCACCATAGCTGCCCACCAATCAACTGCTGACCTTCTAGACACTTCTCATAACCAAAGCAGCAGGTTGGATGGACATTAATCTGCTGATGCGCCACGATGTAAAAAAAATATGATGGAACTGTCTTTTTACAAGCCTACATCACATGAATTTTATGAAAAAATATATAGTGCATTTGAGATTTACCCTCGTGAATATGTACCAAACCAGCTGAAAATTGAACATTGGGGATTGGCACCAGCACCCCCCCGCAACCCTCATGTGGAGGATAAAGCGGCAGAATTTGAGTGAATGAGGGTGAAATGATGTGCTCCACACAATCTCACTGTTATTCAGTCTCACCTTATTCTGCAGCTTAAACACTTCCTTGACATTTCCTAGCATTCTGAGCCAGACTCTATCTGTTTGTAGTTGTCTCATGTTACTAGTGCAACAAAGCTGTTGGTTTTCTCTCTTGCCTACCTCGGTATAAAATGTACCATGCCTTGTGTACAGTGAGGGAAAGTCACCAAGCAACAAAAGTGGAGCTGTATGTAGAGCTGATAGTGTGTGAACTCATTTGAATGTCACGGACACTAATTTATATTTAAAGGTTATATATAACAGCTTTAAGGATATGATTTTTTTTAAACATTAATGTATTCTGTGTTATTTTTTATTGAGATCAGAAAATAGATCAATCAAACGTGTTAGTAATGAATACTAATAGCAGCCTTTACATTTTTTTTATTGTGTTGTATTAAATAGGAATTTTTTCCAAACCTTTTATATTTCAGTCCTAATGTTAACCACCTCTGGGTAATTCATATTGTTGGATTTAGCTACAAAAACACCTGATTAGTGCTAGAAGATGACCATAGCTTAAATACTTCATCTATGTCAATTTACATTTATAACGTTTATTTGACATACAGCACAGTATAACAATTTTCCTAAACATAACATTTTTCTCAAAGGCCCCCTGAGGGTAACTCATAGCTTAGAGGTCTATAAATTAATTAGCATTAAATCATAAATATTTACTGTTAATAGGCATAATAATGAGTAAGACAATATTCAGACTTCTGGATTCTCTAACAACTGTAGCACTAGGATTCCATTAGTATAGATTCAGTGGTGGCAAGAATGGGCTAAAAGAGTGGGTTACCACATCAATAAAGTCCGTCTACTTTATTGCGGCGCCCTGTATGCTACTTCGGCATATGCTCTCTGTTGACAACACAGCTGTGCCTGTAGTTGATTTTATGAAGACACTGTATTGACGTTTGGCCAGCTTTGCAGGGAGACAGATTATGGACATAACGCACAGCACCCTTGTGATTACTCTGGCTACACAGACAGACTGATTTAATGAAGAAGGGAAAACCTAACACTACGGAAGTTTCACAGCATTTAAGAGTACCGTGGCAATAAGCAGATACTCAGTCTGTGGTAGGGATTATTTGGGAGGTCTTTGGAAATTTTTTTGATAGCTTAATTGATACAAAATGTACAAATGTTATAATAATGTTTCCCATTGTTTGCAGAAAAGTAGAATAATTGTTACGATTCTAGTGAATCGTCAAAAGGGTAACTAAAGGTGGACCCCAAAAGGCAGGGACGAGAGTGTACAAAGGAAAAGGATTTATTTACAAAAACAAACTAAAGGCGACCAGTCCAGAAATCCAAACAAAAACGCTGAGGCAAGCCGGCTGGCAGGGCTGAGCTCAGGGAGTGACCAGAGTCTAGAAAAAAAAGGAGACGAGGAGTTAAAAATGTAACCGAGGAACCAAACTAACAAAAGATCAAGAAGCTTAGCAAAACTGCAGAGGCTAGAGAACCGTGTGTTACCGGGCGTGGCAAACATGACGCGCTGACAAGGAGGCAGCAGGAAATCCAGGTTTAAGTAGAGGAGACCTGATGAGGAGATTGGGTGCAGCCGTGCTGATTACTCAGCCTGCCCGGGCGTGCCACCAGCCTTCAATAGAGCACACGTTAAACACCACATACAAACAGGAAATACCTAAATAAAACACCGCAAATAATTCAACTAACCCCCAGCCAGGAGACAGATCATGACAATAATATTGTAACTGAGACACTGCTGATAACAACATTCATACTTTTCTCTGGTGATGAATCAAATAAAAGCTGTCAAAATGTCTGTTGCAACACCAAAGTGTCTTATGATTGCAATGAGAAAGATTTTCACCTTTGGCCAGCCTCTTTTTTCATTGTAATAATAACAAAGGCTAATGGGTTTGCTGAAGACTGGTGGAAAAATGTTTTCTTAGAAAACTACATGACATTTGAATATAAGCTGTAAATAAACCTATAGCGACACCAGCATTCACAGCTGTCAATGAACACTGATAATAATAATAATCAAATGATAACAGGCATCTTTTAGAGGCTTCTGGGCTCACCCAACACATTTCATACACTTAATGGTGGCTCATTTTCAAAAATTTCACAGTTGCTTGCACCTTGTTTCCTCATACCCAATTTTTTGGTTTACTTTAAATGTCACATAATAAAAGCTCATTTTAAATTGTGAAAAATACAACCACATGCAAGAAGGCCAAAGCATTAAAAAATGGACACCATTAGAGTTTAGAGTTTTACTGTGTGTCCCCTTTCTTGTTATCATAGCTCTTTTCAAATAAGAACCCCAGAAAATATCCCAAAAAGCTGGAGTTTGAGTTGGAGTTGGAGTTTCCTTTGAAGTGAGTGTCAAGGACAGATTGGTGAGAATCCACAGGCAATAAAGTCAAATGTGTAGTGATCAGTTCATATCCGGTACAGGATCCATCACACAGTTACAATCAAAATGATACAACCCCCACTGCATTTTAGGTTTAGTGGCAAAAATTAAACATTTTCATGTGTTTGCAATCAATAAATCACACAACACTAAATCGTACTTTCCATGACTTTCAATGGCACCGTGTGATCTGATAATCACATGGTGTCTCAAGGGCTTCATTAGTTGCATCAGGTGTGCTTGAGATAGATCACCTGAAATACCTTGATGATGACATTGGTGAAAATGATACCAAGCATACTTCAAAGTCCACTAAGTTTTGCTTTCAGAAGAATGCCTGGAAGACACTAGAGTGGCCATCACAGTTGCCAGATGTCTTTGAAAATCTCCGGTGGGATTTGAAAAAGGTGGTTGCAGAACACAAACCCGAGAATATTTTAGAACTGGAGGCCTTTGGTCATGAGGAATGGGCTAGGATTCCTCAGGAACGCTGCCAGAAGCTGCCATTTTAAGTTGTTTTTGTTTAATTTGTTTATTGCACACAGCTGCTTGTACATTTTGCCAATAAACTTACTTAACCTTTGAAGTGGGGGATGAATAATTTTGATTGCAACTGGACTAACTTTAATAACTTTAACTAACTTGTTTAAATTACATGTTTAAACGTTTTCTGGAGTAAGATGAGAGAAAGTTTACCAGGGTGTTGAAGACGTCGTTATACTGCAGGTGTGGAATAATGTTTCCTAATGCTGTTTCCATACTTGTGAAAAGCACCTAAGAGTCAGATACGTAAACAAAGCCATGATGACACGACGTCCAGAGCCTATTGAGTACTGTACTTGTCACAAAATGGAAAAGAATAGCATACAGTATATTTGATAGTATGGTGCTATATCGAGTTTACTTTATGAATTCACCTGATCATCTTCAAAGCTGTTTTTCCAATTCTGACAAAGGGTACATTGTGCAGGATTCATCTATTGGTGAAGTTGCATGTTGCAGCTGAATAAAGGAGAACCTACAGTAGCCTGCAGATATCATTAAACCTAATTTTTTAGTTTGACAATTAAAAACAGTGAGGCTTCCATATAGAAAACCTGTTCTGGATGTAAATATAAAGAGCTCATTTGGGGATTAACAAAAAATGAACAAAAAGTAAAACATCCAGGTGATTTTAAACTGAAAAAGGGTAATTATTTATTATTCTGTTTCTGCCAAAATACATAATTTCACTGGAATTCTACACACTGGACATTTAAATTTAAATATAACAATTATTTATTGTCATCTAGCTTCATATTAAATGTTCATCAAATCGTTTTCAAACTGTTTCTGCTTCTGCATAATGACTGTTTTCTGTCTGCGACAGATTTCCTCTCTGCTCAGTAACGTCACCACAATGAGTCAACTGAAGTTCCTTATTATCCACAGCACAGCAGATGGTGAGTATAGATGTAAAGCAGATGTTGTGATATGACAATAATGTTATTATTATCATTATTGTTAATCTGTATTTATATACCACGTTTCTTAACAAATGTTATAAAGTGCTTAAATAATTCACAGAAAATTACAGTTCTTTGAACTCTGAGTCTTTATTGGTCCCTCTGAACAAACAAACAAACAAACAAAAAAAAAAAAATCAAATATTGTTTTCCATAAATGAGTTTCAATTTGTATCATAGCAGATACATCAGGTCACAATGCTCAAAGATTATGTTTTCCTGAACAAACAAAAACATAATAAAACACAAACAAATCCAACAAATTTGTAATTCCAAACATAAAAAGTGCTACCATAATGCAGTAATGAGAAATCCACCAATGGAACTGGCTGGATGGAAGTCTGGAAAACATAACCCTAACCCCAATCCTAACCCTAAAACCTAATCCTAACCCCTAACATTTCAGTTATTTTTACTCACCCACTGCATGTATTACATTAGGTTTTTCAGGGGAAAAAAATAGCACACTGCTCATGTGGAGGACTGAAAAAGTCATGTATCAAATATAATAAGTTTGGCATTATGGTTTGGGCTTTACAGGGTTAACAGTCCAATCAAACTTAAACAAATATTACAATATTTCAGGAAGAAAGAAGCTCAACAAATCAAACAATGAGAAAGTAACAGGGAAGAGGAAGAAACTCCGTATAATATATAATGAGTTTACTGGCAGGATAACGCAGGATAACAACTGCAGCTTCTGATGTAAAGTTTAGCTTAAAGCATTATTCTGTGAGATTTAATTGCTTAACATCTTTATAATGTATGTGCAATGAAAACAAAGTTAATATAACCTATGATTATAAATCAGTGTACACATTTCTGAAATTATTTATTTGTTACTAAGATCATGTGTAATCTTACAAGGCTTCCTGATGATAAGAAACAAGTAATAAACATGTTGTGAGCAACAGAGGATATAAGAGCAAGGAATGGGCATTTTTAGCAAAAAATGCTATTTGAATATAGCGTGGTGTTTTTTTGTTGAATGTTTGAATATTCGAAACCTGGTAAATTTCATGACTTCTGCAGGATCTGCAGTGTTTTGAGGTTAGTAGAGAAGCTACAAGATGCATTCAAGAAACCTTGTGAAGTTCATCTCATGACCAGAGTGCAGACTCCATCTGACACATAAAATAAGGCAGGGTTGTGATGCGGCTCACGGTGGCAAAAAAAAAGTACCAGGTGCTATCGCTAGTGGAAAATCAAAATAAATAAATAAATAAAAGTGAAAAAGCACCAAAATACTCATGCCCATCCCTATAAGAGCATCAGTAGGCAACTGAAAACAAGACAAACACAGTTGCAGCAGCTCGTACACAAAAAGTACTAAAAGGATTACTGTTAATGTTCGGACTATTGAGCGCACCTGAATATAAGCCGCACCAACTAAATTTAAAAGAAAAAAAATTGTACATATATAGGCCGCACTTGTCTATAAGCCGCAGGTGTCCACGTTGTAACATCAGACATTTACCCAGAAAGATGGTACACAGAAAAACTTTTTCTTTTTTAATTTTTAATAAAATAAATTATTTTTTCCAAACAGTGCCTGTAACACGGCAGTGACACATGAATAAAACTACAGTAAATCTATAGAATAGCTGCATCATTGTGTAGACCACAGGGTTCAAAGTGTGTGAAAAAAGTAGCGCCTTATAGTTACAGTAAGCAGAAAGATAGCAAAGAAATTACCTAAAATCAAGTGACTTCCACACTATTTACTGTTGCATGTGGTAAAATAAATGGTAAATGGTCTTTTATTTTTTATTGCACTCTTCTAGTCTTGATGACCACGCAAAGTTTTTGACTTTCACCAATTCACACCCCCTCACTCACACAATCATACCCTCAAATTCAAACCCTCATTCGAGTTTACATTGCTGCTGAAATAATAATAATTGTTATTATTATAATTAGTTTTTTGTTTTTTTTTTCCTGGGTATGTTTTGGTACAGAACAACTGCATTTCATGAATTTCCCAAATGGGAAGGTGCAGTGTATGACATTTAATTATCTCTTCATTCTCATCTTCTTCTTTCAGCCACAGTCCATTTTCAACATTCTGCTGAGTTGGTCAAACTGCTCTCTGCATCAAATGTAAACTATACTCTCCAGGTGAGTGCTGCAATTCCCTTTTTTTTGTTATATTTCACTTCCTGTTTAGAACAAGACCTCGATTGTGTTTTTTAACTTCGAACATAACAATATCTGTACATTTTACTCCATGTGTATTCCCATATATAAAAGTACAGCTGTTTAGTCGGGCAATCCCATTACCTTTTATAGATCTGCAGGCCTCATTCACAAATTATCTAATCAAAACACTTCTAAATAAGTTACCTCGCAAGACTTTTTCACAAAACAACTGACCATAGCTCTAAATGAAAGAGAACTTGGTTTCTCTTTAAATAAGACAGTTATCTCAGAGGAGAAATCGTTGAGCCTGATGCTGTAGAATGTCATGTTCAGTGACAGAGCTGACATGCGCTAATTACTAGACTTCTATTTGTCAATTAAGTAAACATGAGCCTTTCACAGTCAAATCACCCTCATAAATGTGTCAGTACCTTTTAACAAATCCCATTAATCATGGATCAAGGAATTTTATTGTCATTGGGTCATTGTGTCACAACAAAATTCAATTTGGCTCTCTCCTGGCAGCAATTAAAAACAAGTGCATGTGTGTGGGAGGGGTAGATGTGAAGGAGGCTCCGGCTCTAGGAAGGAGGCTGCTCCGTCTTGTAGTCGCCATTTGTCGAATACGGTATCCCTTCCCTGATTGAAGTGGGGTGTCCCAGGTGGGTTTTGTCTGTGTAGATAGATTTTGCATGTTTCTGCAGCCTGTCAACATATACAGAGCCAGATCTGGGAGCAGACATCCCACAAACTTTTGTGCTGTTTTAACCACTTTAACCACCACCAAGTCCTTCCTGTTTTCCACTGCATATACACTACAAAGCTTTGGCAGAGGATGCTCTCTGTTGTGCTACTGTAACTGCTTGTGAGCAGTTGTGGGGGTAAGCCAGCTTGTTTTAGTTTCCTCAAGAAGAACAGCCTCTGCTGAGCCCTTTTCACCAGGTTGGAGATGTTCAGGGACCATGTAAAGTCTTTGGTGATCTGAATTTCCAGGAACGTCTTCCCTCTTGGTGGAGAGTGGAGACTGTGTAGTCCTCTGGTACCTTATGAATTCAATGATGACCTAGGACTAGGTTGTTGTTGAAACACCCCCCTGCCTGCCTGTACTTGTTAGCATAGCTGATGAGTACCACTGCAGTCGTGTCATTAGCAAATTTTACTATGGTGTTGGAGGATTGGATGACGAAAAAGTCCTGGGTGAAAAGGGTAAAGAGGGCTAGGCTGAGCACACATCCCTCTGGTGCGCCTGTGTTCAGGAATATGATTAGTGATGTCAGGTTCCCTATCCTGACATTCTGTTGGTAAGAAAAGTCCAAAATCCAGGAACACAGTGAGGTAAGGGAGACCAAAATTTGTGAGTTTAAGACAACAGATTATGGGGGATTATGGTGTTATAGATGGAGCTAAAATCTACAAAGAGCATCCTGATGATATGTGTTCAAGTGCTGTAGGTGAGACAGGGCTGTGTGGATGCTGTCTCTGATGTAGGATAATACAATCCACTCAAAGCCCATGAGGTGAGGGCAACTGGGCAATAGTCAATGAGGCAGGTAACAGCAGACAATCTTCTGTCCTTGTTATGTCAATCTTCTGTCCTTGTTCCACAGATTGCATATGTATTATCATATATATATATATATATATATATATATACTGTATATATATATGGCTGAGGTTAAGAATGACATTTTTTTTCTGTCTTGTAAGGAATAATACTAATAATATAAGAGCAAAAACAACAATAAGTATAGTGCATGTTAGAATTTGATGCATCTGTAAACAGAACTTTACTGTCCCAGAGCGCAATTTGAAAGTATTTTCTCATCCAACAGGCATACTGTTGCAAGAAAGTAAAATCAAAACTCATTTATTAGTTACAAGGCCAATGAAAAGTTTGATTGGGATGAGACTCATTCCAATGGAGAAAAGGTGTTGAACTTTATTTCATTGCTACAAAGAACATGTTTGATTGTATCTGAAACCACAGATAATGAATAAATAGAAATTAAATAAGTATAAACACCTTAAGTAAAATATAAAGGCAACTCCTTTATCGAAAACAAGGCACTTGAAATTAGATTTAAGCCATTTTACAATATTTCATTTAGCTAGCTGTCAAAAATAGGACAGAGAATTTGGTCAACTCAAATAAGAATTAACCTGATCATGACCACAAGAGAATAATACAAATAGTGACCAAGAACAAGTAATATTGATTACACAGATATCGAATATAAACAGATAACAGATGAGTACACAGTGAACAGGTAGCTTGGAAATGCATGCCTAATGTTGCCTCATAGCTTCTGACTCTGATAACTCTGACTCTCATAAAATGCATACACAATATGAAATATGACTTATATTTTCCATAAACGGAGGGATGAGCCAATATGATATTTAGCATCGGTATTGGCCCGATACTGGTCAAAAGCATTAGATCAGATATCGGATGGATAAAGTGTAAAATCTAATACAATCCAAATATCCTGTATATCGTATGCTTCACTATGCACAGACTGTAAAAATGTCAATAAAAATAAAAAAAGAGAGCAATAGCATTTTGTGTTAATGTTTTCTTTTAGGGAGAATAATATTTATGAAACAATTACAGAATTAGGTCTTTGAAATAGCTTGAAATGGTTTGCACAAATGCGTTGTTAACAGCCTCATAGTTGAAAATGTAAAATTACTTTTTTAGACTGCAGGGTTGCCCCCAGGAAATTGGTTAAGCCGGGGGCAAGTGCCCTTTAACTGGGGGCCCGACGGCCAGGTTTCTTTTTGTGAAAAGAGGTCTGGCACAAACAATTGACACAATAATAGTATTACAGATGGAATTTTAAGCTTCTGCAACACAGATTTTTATAGGATCATACATAAACGTCAATGCTTAAAGTGTGACAACTTCCTCCTTTGTCCCACTCTAACTTCAGCCTCTGAAGTTAAACTGTCTTTTGTGCTAGAAAGCAATACATCGTATTGTACTGTAGCTAGACGAGGCTGATTCAATACAGTCCATCTGGAAACTTTCTTGCTTTTTTCATTTTGTTTTGTAATTTATTGTGTTTTCCTATTACTGGTGGTGGTTTGCACAGGACCACGATACTTAAGTCTTGTTGCACTTAAAGCAATGAATTTTATCAGCGTCAGTTGTGGTGAAACATAACCAGGCTCTTGAAACAAAACCGTTTTTTTGTTTTGTCTTTTTTTGCTTTTGTTATATCTGTGTTTTGAAAACAGTTTAAAAAATTTGCAAAGCTTTAGCCTGACAGTGGGTCAGTTTGCAATATACTTTTGTAAACCATGCGACTGACATCAGTATTGGCATATACTGAAGTTTGTGTCCATATCGGACACGAAAAAAGTGGTACTGTGTCATCTCTACATACACGTGTCCTACACAAAAGATTTTCAGCTTGCAGTCAGTGTGGAGCACCCGGATCTAGCTGGTTCCAGAACAGTTGCAAGACAGACCCAACCATTTTTAACCACCAGTAGGGGTGAAATGGCTCAGTTCAAATATCCACGAAGCTGTCATGAATTGTAACTAGTACAAAAAATAAGGAAATGGACTAAAAAACTAAAACAGAATTGAAAAAAGGTTACAAGATTTATTCACAAAAGGTATAAACAAAAGACCAGTCCTGGGAAACTAAACGAAAGGCGCTGAAGCTGGCCAGCTGGCAAGGCGGAGCTCAGGGGTAACTGAAAAGAGGAAACAAAAAGCGAGCATAAATATGCTGAAAAAACACACGATTAATTCTGAGAACTAGAGAAGATTTAAGCGAGGATTAAGCAGACAATGTGTCACAAGTTACCGGTCCAACTGAGAAAGACGCACTGACACCAGGAAGCAGGAAACCAGGGTATAAGTAGGAAGTCGTCTGATGATTGATGAAGAACAGCCGTGCTGATTGGGGACTCCGCCTCACCTGCCAGCCAGTGCCTGAAAGAAAAACTAAAAGGAATTCCCCAGGAAACAGAAACAAGGCATATCACAATAAAAGCAGGAAGCACAACCTAGACCCGACATGAAACGTGACAGAAGCTTTTTTATAAAAAGATGGGTTTATAAAAAAAAGATGGTGTCAACTTTTATACAAACTTTTGCAGTTTTAATTAAAGTGGAAGACCTGAGATATTTGTAGTGTTGCACATGCTTCTTCTTCTAATAATAATTTCCAGGAGGCTGTACAATGAGAGATGCAATGCTGCCGTCCATAGGAAAGAGTAAAAAAAAAAAAAAAACTTGCTGTAGCTTTTTATGGACCAGTTGCATGAAAACAGACCATAAGTGCCTCAATTGAAAGGTGACACTTCTTCCCAATAGTAAAAATGTATATTCAGCTGTTAAGTGTGATAATGCCAGCCCTTATGTTCCATCACCCACTCCTCTGACTTCACTGTCTCACTGTATGTTCTTTATAGATACTAGCACATCCATCCTTTCTTAGATAAACCTTTAGATCTAGTATTTCCCTGGCCAGCTGGTTTCAACAGCCTTATTAATGATCACCACTGGAGAGGGAGAACGCTGCTTTCATCTTTGACACAGTAATGTTTAAGAAAGATGATAAATTGCACCAGTCACACAACAATCCCCATGTCGGGACCATCACTGCTGAGAAACAACACAATCCCTGAATTGTCACCGAATTTAATAATGTGAAACCTCTCATATTGGCTTTCACACATGTCTGTGTAAAGCATCAAATAAAAGAGGTGACACGCCTCTGCACCTCTGAGGCTCCAGTGTTGTCCAACAGGCTTTTAAAATCAATGAGCTGCTCTGCTGCACTGGCTAACTTTGTAAGCATAAAGCTCAAACACTTAAATCTATTTCTCTGAAAACTTAACTGTTGAGCCATTATACATTTAAGCTATAGCATATGAAATCCAAGACAGAAACCAATCACCAACACTCCTCCTGTCTGACTAATATCAAACAAGCCTTGTCATACTTTTAATCAAGAAGATAAATCAAAGGCATGACTGGTCAGAAAAAAAAACAAGTCTTTTATCAAAACTTTATAAGCTCTGGAAGCAAAAGGAATTCAAAGGGTAACAGACGAGGGCAGGATTACAAAACAATCTAACTACACAGAGCAAAAACTGGAGGCTGAGCCATATGGTGTTTTTCTTTGGCTGCTGCCAATGTCGCTCTTGAAAGATATACGATGCAGGTGTTTTTGCTTTTTTCTTGTTTTAAATACAAACAAACAATTTCCAAAGTGTTAGTGTCACGCACAGGAATTTCAGAAAATTCTGAGATCAAACATCCTGTCATTAAATGGCCCAAGCAATTTTAAGATAAACCATGCTCAACATGATGACAAATAATAAAAAAGGAGGTCAAATGTTTCTGTTTCCTGTTGCCTAGATCTTCCCCGATGAAGGACACAACATTGCTTCTGTCAAGAGCCAATACTACATGTTAAGCTCAGTGCTCACCTTCTTCAGGAGCTGCTTTCAGGAGGACGAGGACTTTGTCCCGCCGACGTCCGAAGAAGATGACTAACCTGGGTTTAAAGACTGGACCACATGGTAACCTCCCAAAAGCTGAAAGCAAATTATCTCCATTGCACCCTGGTGGTTGGCAGTAGTATAGCTCATAAACTCTTCCTCATTGAGTGACACATGAGCCAAATTTAAAGCCGTTGTCAACAGTTTTGCGTTAAACTTTTAAAAAACAAATTCAAAGTTCATTTCTGTTCAGTTTTGTGCATTTTATTAGTCTCCATCCACTACTAGGAACAACAGTGGACAGCCACTGATCAGTGTCCATGGAGTAATGGGAGTTGAGTATCCTGCTCATAGGCTACCCAGGCCTTGACCTGTCGGAATTTAAACCAGCAATCCTCCACTTTTATGAATTCATAAACAAATTAACAATGCATATGAAGTGGTTCAAATGGTTCAACAATAGCAGAAAACACAAACGCAAAGGCAGAAAACACAAAAACCAAAGCAGAAAACAAAATGAAATTAACTCAAAAAGAAAACGGTAGGTACATGCTGTCAATGAGGATTGTCACTGATCTTTTAAACCAGAAGCAAAGTGCAGGTTTCTAATAGTAGGACACAAACAGCAGTTTCAGCGTACATGTAAACATGACCAGTACTGGTGATTCAACTTTGGCAATTATCAAGGATTATTTTGATGTAGGGAAGAAGTGATACTTTCTATCAACCTTTGCTATCAACCTTTCAGAACATCACAACGAGTATGCACACGCTATTCTGTTCTATTCAGATCTAGCCGAGGTGAGGCGTGCCATTCAGACAGAGCATTCAGACAAAGCTACATGTTAAAGGTGCAATAGTGATGAGATTGTCAAAGCAATTAAATCCACAAGGGACGTATGCGAGAACACGCCGGAGGTTTACGAGACGAACATACCACTCTAGAGGTCCTAACTACATATGGTAAGTAAGCTGAAGTAAGTAAGTTACGATAAGCTGAAACCATTTGTGAAAGGCTAACAACATATCAAGTATCACTTGATAAATGTGCCCCACATCAAAACAATCCTTGATAAATGCCAACGTTGAATCACCAGCACTGGTCATGTTTACATGTACGTTGAAACTGTTGTTTGCGACCTAAAAGACGGACAGTGTGTCTGTCCAATCAGAGACGATCCTCGTTGGCAGCATGTACCTAACTTTTCCTTTTTGAGTTAATTTTGTTTTGTCTTCTGCTTTTGTGTTTGTGTTTTCTACTTTTATCATTTCGTTTTCCGCTTTTGTTTGTGTTTTCTGTTTTTATGTTTTCTGCCTTTGTGTTTGGGTTTTCCTATTTGTGGTGGTGATTTGCACTTCTGGGCCACCGTACTATTCATAGTTCATCATCTTTAAAACTTTGAACTGAAAGTTTACACTTCAAAATGAAATGAATTACATTAATTTATTCAATATTTTAACTGACTTTAGAGTTTTATTGGAGTCACTGAGCGCAATTTGAATTTACACTTTTTTTGTACTTTTGTTTTTATTTGTAATTTCATCTGAATCTTAACATTTTTTCCCCCCAATATATAACTTCTTAAACAAACCATCATCAACAGTGGTGGAGATTCTGTTCCACTTGTCTGTGGAGACATCGTGATTTGTGTTTTTGATTAGTTATTTGCAACAGTAACAAGGTGAGACATTATGACTGACAGGTGAGACTAATGTGTAATTGACTGAGCAGTATTGTGACCCCATTCATGATCACGACTGTGCAAGACAGCACAAATGATGTCACCTCTATATGAGGTATTTTGATCAGTGCCATCCATCTTTATTCCATATACCATCTATGGCTGTGATCTGTCAAAGCATGAGACATTAGCAGTATTGTGAGTCCAGAGGAATTTATATTCTTGCTGTAATCTAATGCTTGAGGTTATAATTATTGTATGTAATATTAGTAACATGCACTGAGTACAAATGCCAGGGTATCAAAGAAAATTGTATTTTTCCATTTTAGAGTTTTCGCTGACATCTATAATCTGCTGTGACTATTTCTATGTATTTGGGGAAACAATCATGTCATGAAACAGTTTCTGCAGGTGCCTTTACCTTATTACACTCACTATTTTGTCACTTTCGAGCCAACACAGGGTTCGGGTACAGTATAATCCAATCATGAAGACTGACGATCGCTTTTTTGTTTGACCATCTCGCCTGGTCAAAAAGAAACACATAAAAACAATAACAAAATAAGGGTTTCAATCATTGCTCATTCATATAAAGTTGGATTTATGACTCCAGAGAGAGAGAGAGAGAGAGAGAGAGAGAAAACCTTTTTATACCATCTGTGCTTGTCAATGATTTTAATCATGTAGTGTGGATTGTGCATGACCTGTTCTTCCCTTTATTTTTTGTATTCTAATTTCAGTAATAATTGCAGTCAGTATCATGCTAATCATGTTTTCTTCCTGTGAGTGTGCTCTAACACACACTCGAGTAATAAACTGGATTGATAGACTGAGCTGAGAATGTTAAGTAGTACCAATAATTAAAATAATTATAGTCTGTTGTAACATCACACGTTGATATACTCTCATTAGAGCATTTCTATTTCTTTTATGCTATTAAAATTGCAAAAGTCATAAAAATGCATTGATTTGGTTTAGTTTTACATTGAAAGTACTTTATTAGCCATTTATAGCAAGGCTTAGATGAGAAGACATGCACAGCAGGCTAGTGTGTGATTTAGCCCTTCCGTGACAGTTAGAGGAACTATGGTGCTTTGGTCTCAGTGTGACTCAGACCTCAGAAGAAGATGTCCTCTTAAGTTGCATTTTTACAGGACACAGATTTTATTGGACTCTGCCACCTTCACCTGTGAGTTTGTATTGCTTAGATAAATCATGCACAACAGCTTTCCAAGACAGAATGTAAAAAAAATAACACATTTAAAATGACTTTTTTCTTACTGATGGAGGCAAAAGATCATGTGTTCTATGTGGTAACTTACTGGTTCTCATTTACAAACCTTTTTTTAACAAGGATTGTTAAAGGTGCTTTATTCCAATATTGGATATGCTATCATGTAACATGAGTACTTATATATAATTACTTATATATATATATATATATATATATATATATATATATATATACAATATACAGTTAAATTATAAACTATAATTAACTATAAATTAGCACAGTTCACTTCAATTTAAAAAAAATATATTATAGATCTGATGTGGAGTTTTCTTAGCAACGCTCTTAAGAACATATCACCCAGTATCTTTGCAATCCTGTGATTCACAATCATGATATGAACTATGGTGAATGTGTAGTTTAATCCAGTATTAATTAGGTTTTTATTGTACAGACAATTTTGTTGTTCTTTATCTTGTGTGTTTGCCTCATGTCCTGTGAGAGATTTTTTATTTTAAAGTATTATAAATTATAGTTTAGAAATGTTTTCATATGGCTGTGACAGTCTTACTTTACAAATGAATGTGGTCTCTTGCAATAACATTTATTCTGTTGATTGTTTCTGTCCAGATTCTACACACGTTATCATATGGCATTTAATATCCCACAGTGGGAAAGGTGTTTCAAACAGGGAAGGAAATAAGATAAGTTTGTGCTGCAGTGGTTCATAACCATGACTTTTGTAACACTCTATGTCATCATATAATTCCTCTGATCACAAATCTTTCTCCGATCATGATCCTGATCCTGTGCTGCTCACACTTCTCACTTCGCTTGATTCTGTTAAACTGCATGGCGTTTACACACCAGGGGAAATTTATAATCTGAAATAAATGGATATAGAGGAAAATGTGTTATCTCTGTGTTGCATTGTTTGCTCGTGTGCTCCGCAAAGCAATAAAGGTGAGAATTCGTTGGGATTCACAGATGATAGGAATCAGCCTGGCCTTTTTTTTTTTTTTTTTTTGCAATGTGCTGCAGCATCAGCAGACACACACAAACAGGGCTGAGCAGCAGGAGCATGACAGATGTTATCTTGCCGCTGTTTTCACATTAAAGTTCATTTTGTGGCAAAAATAGGACAAAGCTGTGCCAGGTTGAGTGTGTGTGTGTCGGCAAATATGAGCATACAATGAGTGGAGAGGTTGAGAAGGGGAGAGTCTTAAGGCCCAATTATACTCAATTTATGTCTGTTTTACATTTGTCCATACCACACGTTATGTCCATTACTACCCTGCATACCTCTGCCCGTTTTGTATATTGATATGGATGTTTTTTTTTTTGTTTTTTTTTTGCATGCAAAAAATACACCTCTGAATTCTGTTAATGAAAATCCCATGAATGTCTTATGTATGTCTGCAATACTTAAAGTATCACAAAGTAGGATTTGCTCTTAGGGTCTGTAAAAAGCTGACAAACAGTATTGTTTGTTGGAACTATCATAAAATATACAGTTTTTTGAGGCAATGTGCATTTGTTGACAACACAATGATACCAGTAAGCTCAAAAGAAAGATTTCTAATGTACGGTACCATGTAACCATGTCTTCAGACCAGGTACAGTAGCCTATAATATAGCATATTATACAAATATGATGACATGCTGTGACTTATGCCATAAATTAAAATTTTGAAGTTGTAGCGGTGTCGCAGGCTTTGACAGAGGTGACATTCTCTTTTTTGTAAGTCGATGTACCATCAAAATAATCTTTGAGACATTATTTAAAGGTTAAATGCTTAAATTGTGTTGCTGTAAATGGCTTTGAATTTATGAGAGAATGATTATTGTATGTTTAAAAGGATGAAAAAAATTAATGTGCTTGCGAAAATACAGTATATTTTTCTGTGCTCTAAATCTCCTATACATTGGTCTGGATTGAGGCATTTGTTATTAAAAAAATACCCTTTTTAATGCGTGTCATCATAAAAAGTGCATGAGTTCTTTATTGTTTGGTCTCACACATGTTTTGTGTAGTCACAGCAACCTTGAGCGTTCAGTTTTGACCAATAAAATAAAGTCAGTTCATCCTGTAAAGGAAAGGAAAGATAGGAGAGGAAATATTAAAAGTTAAACTTTTATGATGAGAATTTTCATCCTGTCAAAGAATCCTGCAAAGAGTCATGGTCAATTTAATATTCTGTTGTGCTTTATACATCATTATAACTCTTTGTTTTCATAATTTTATTCATTTATTTATAATCATCACTAGAGGACAATCACAATAATCCCAAAACTGTATCCCTGCCCTCTCCCATTTTGAAAGAGACAAAACAACAAGGAGAAGCATTACAAAATCCATCCTAAGAAGAAAATCAACAGCTCAAAGGAAAAAGAGGGAAATATAAGTACAACACATCAATGTCAAATCAATCCATCCCCATTGACTAAACTTACTATGAGATCTGACATCTCAAAAATATATTTATGTACACACTCTGCTTTATTGTACTGTACAAAATGTGGCAACATTTGACACATTCTCTGTAGACATGCAAACACCTTACGGACACTGAAATCGTCCATCTCAGTACACCAATTTTCATTAATTTCGTCGTTTTACTCTTTTTTCTACAAATGGGATTCCCCAACAATAGGTAAAATGTCTCTTGACTTGAAGAAAGCTCTTGAATATGGTGGAGATGCCCTGACAACTGAAAAAAGGCTCAATCCCATCTCACCATTTGTCTCTACACACTTAACCCTATCCCTCCACAGAGACACATCACACATGTTGGGTAATGTGATGGATGAGGTGGACACTGTGGATGTGATGTGACAGAAGTTACATCAAATGTGTTGTCAAGTGCATTGTAGCAACAATAGCAATGTTGGGTTAAAAATGCTGCCGCATCAAACGTGCAAGTTGGAAGATTTCAGCTAACCTAACCTAACTCGAGCATCAAAATCGTATGGCGTGTTGCTGTGATGACCAGTCAGCATTAAGATTTTATCAGCAGCATGGCATTTCAAACATGAAACACAAAAGTATAGTTGAGTTGTGTGGTCACCTGAAGCTTTGTCTTCTACTTCTTAAAGTTCTGAATAAGTTTAGCCATGGGTGATGGTCAAAAGAAATACCCTGGCTTCCTGTAATGCACAAAAATGATTCCATGGTAAATTACAAGTGATCGTGAACACACAAGAAAACTTGTTTGCAGCATAATGTACATAGCATAAACTGGTCACCCCTGGTATGGTAGATGTATTCTGACATGTCTCTGTTTTGCTGCAGACAAGTGAGCACTGCCCATACCAACAACTGCTAATGATAGCATGCTTACCTCAGGCTCACCATTGTTTGTTACGTTTATATTTATATCATTATACAACTGTTTTTCCTTTTCTCATATCTGACTCTTATTTTATCTATGTGTTGTTTTTCATGACTTTCTGTATGTCTCATTTTATGATTTTATGTTTATAACCTTGGTGAACAATAAAGTTCTATTCTATTCTATTCTACCTTGTTACTACCTTGGAAATGCCTCTTGCAAATTAGTACCAAGGAGAAAGCAGCAACAGTTCAGCAAAGGAATTTGGATAAAAATGTGAAATGGGACTGGGCCTTACTCAATTAATTTACAGAAATTTCAAACTGTATGGCCAATACCATAATCTTCATATACAATTCATAACTTATTCCTGACCATACAGCTGGCATACTAACTGCAATGCTCTGTCTCAAGGACCTGAGTTGACAGTGGTATACATGATACGCTAATGGATGACCACAAATGCCAGCAAGTACTATCACAGCATAAGGCATCATACATGTCCACACAAAACCCCCGTACAATAAACTGTGACCTACAAAGACGGTTTTGAATTAGGGTGGGTGATGATGGCAGAGAGTGTCCGCAGGAAATTGCACTTACTTAGGACTGACTTCCTTTGAGGTGAACTCAGTTGTGACTCAATATATTTGCAGATGACTGAAGCTTTTCCTTGTATGATGATTTAATCAAAATAGAGGTGAAATCCAAAGTACACATCCATGTTCTTTTCTTTTCGAGTGTTACCACAAAGCAGACTAACATGGCAGAATGACTGCAGTAAGGGGAAAAAAGTGGAGGAAGGGGAAAAGAACCATGCATGTGATTGAGTGTTGGTGACTAAAGCTTAAAGGGCCTGCACAGGATGGAGGCAGTTGTCCTTTTGCTTTGCCGAGAAACGGAGTGTTCCAAAACTGAAATGAGTCAATGTTTGGACGGCGGTTCCTGCCTCAAGTTCCGTCAACGCACGTATCAAGATTGTGTCTTCCAGTTCTCTTATCCAGTTATCTTTTCAACACATTTACACACGCAAACACACGCACGCATACACACACACGCACAAATGCTCTAGAGCATCAGCAGCTCTAACCCAGTGTCTATGTCCGGTTAAATACTTGGTCCAAGTGCTAAAAGTCTTGACTGACTTTAGCAAAATTCTACCGTGCTCTTCCAAAGATCTAATTTTCAAAGCTTTCTGCCTATTCCTCCTCTTCCTCTTCTTCCTCGGGCATCTGTAGTACTTCCTCCTTCAGACATTCTCTATAGAAACTGGTCAGTGTGGCGTAGAGGTGCTGGCAGCTCTGCTGAGACAGGAAATGGCCCTCGTCTGGGTAGATCTGGTGGGTAAAATGGTGAGTAAATGAGTACACTGTAGACATAAATAGCCTCATAACACTGCAACGTAAGTTTACTTAAGTTAGCTATGGCATACAATGACTTTCAGATTTGTTTTCAAAATACTTCACCACAGTCTATATGAGGGAGGGAAAAAAGCGTTAGTGTTGGAGCCAACCCTGTGCAGCAGATATAAAATTTTTACACCTGATGTATTTATGTCAGAAGGAAATTCTCCACTCAAACAGAACAAACAACAACTAACAGTGCTAATGAAAGTAATGCAGTATGGTAAGCTTAGAGGAGCAGCCAATGAAATGCATTCAAGAAACCTCTCAATTTTCATTAACTTCTGCAAAAACACATGCAGTCCACTAACTAAATGCTTGCTTCTGCCACATTGTCATAGAGGTACCACAAATTAGGTGGTCATTGGAAGAGGACTTTTTTTTAATGAATGCATGATGAAGATCTTTCTATCTTTTTAACTTAATATAGTAAAAAATTGTCACAATAACTCACACTTTTTAAGTCAGTTAATGTGACTTGCTTCACTTTGGTTACAAATACAGAATAGAGCATGATTACATACCTGCATTGAGTAGTTTGCTCCAACTTTCACAAGGTTTTTAACAAGCTCGGCAGTATGCTGAAAGTGGATGTTGGCTGTGAAAAAAGAAAAAAAAAAAAAGAAACAAAAGATGTCAGCAAGATTAATCCTGAATTCTAACTCAGAAAAAGAGAAGACAATCGGAATATGGAGATACCTCAAATTGGACATGCATGGTTCATCAGCTAAATGTTTTATTCTTCTGGCAATGGCCGCATCAATTTCTATAACACTCCTTTCGTTTTATCTTATGATTGAAAATCATTTGCCCCATTACCTACAGGGATGGCGTTCTCCTTTGTTCTCAGCAATTATGCTGAGATGCACCGCAGATACAGTATTTTAACTCTGACACAATTTGATGTCTCTTACCATCCGCTGTGCCGTGCACCAGCATCAGTGTCTGCTCCCGAAGTGCTTGGATGTTTTGCAGCACATTGGAAAACTACGAGGAAATCAGAAAGAGTGGGAGATTGACAGCTATAACTGGCACTGAAGGAAGCAACACAAAGACAACGTGGATGAACAAGTGAACTGTATAGCAATAGGACTTTACTTTATAACCTGATTGCATGCAGACAAAGACAAGACATGCACAGACTCAAGGCTGTCGTGATATCCAGTACATTAATACACAACTGTGTAAAGTTATTGTTGCCTCAACCACCATAAAATAAAATGAGTAGGTTCCTTATCAAAATAATAATAATAATTAACAGATTAAAAGATATCTGGTTTAAAAGATGCCTCAAATAGCTCATTCATTTTCTAGGAACCTTTAGTGAGTATCTGGACCTATTTGTACACAAATAGGTCCAGATACCCACTCTTGTCTTACAAGAGTGTGTACTCTTGTCTCACAAGAGGGTCCAAACGTGAGTTGCAGACTTCCTTGTGTTCAGTCTTTTGGGAGGGAGCATCTTTTCTCCAATTATGTTGATATCACCATTGATGTGACATTGTTCACAAGTATTTGAGGGGTAAAATTCTTACACTAAGAGAAAAGGGACAGTGGTGGTGTATAACAAAGCGAGTGAGACAAGAGAAGTCCACCAGTGTGTTTGATCCAAATTATTCCTGTGGCTCATGAAACCTGGTGTGAATTATGGATGCGGCTTGCGGGTCCTGTTCCTGAAAAATATCTGTTTGCCATGGTAAATGCACACTAATCACTGAGAATGATTGTAAATTTTTATCCTATTTTTACCTGTTTCCACTAGTGTGCTGTGTGTTTCTCTTGCTGTTGGACAAACTCTGCTATTATTTATTTATTAGTGTCATAGTCTATTCACTGGACAAGTACTCTTTTAGTTAATTTATTTTGGTTTAAGGTTTTGCTGGTGACTCTTTCACTAAACTTTATCTTCCACGTAGATTCACACATGGTGGCAATGCTTGCTTCTGCCACATTGTCATAGAGGTACCACAAATTAGGTGCTCATTGGAGGAGGAATATGTTTTTAATCAATGCATGATGAAGATTTTTCTATCTTTCTAACTTAATATAGTAAAAAATTGCCACATTAACTGACACATTAACTTTTTAAGTCAGTTAATGTGACTTGCTTCACTTTGGTTACAAATAGCTCTTATCTAGAAATATGGCAAAGTTTATTAGAACTCCAACACCATGACAATCCAGAGTCTTACACGCTTCTCTGTGGTTCTTTTTGACATTCAAATCTAATGAAAATCAACACCAATAATAAAACTGATTCCAACAATACCACTTTTAAACGTGGACTATTAAATATAATAATCACTTTCTTAAAAATCTGTTTTAATTAATAAGCTAATCAGTGAAGAATATTATGTTAATTTAAATGAGTCAACACCACCAACACATACTAACACCCATATTCCCAGAAGCTGAGGCTGAGGAGGAGCTGTCGCAGCCATTTTTAATACCAGACTATTAACCAACACCAAGCTTAAACCTAAGTATGTATTATCTTTTGAAAGCCTTATCCTTAGTCTGTCTCATATAGTTTAAAGTCACAGAAACAATTTCTGATAGTTACTGTTTATCATCAACCTGGACCTTATTCATAATAAAAGATAATTCTTATCTTAACTCAAATTAATCTTTCCTTATTAACTGGATATGTACCCAAGCTTTTAAAGTTGCAGTTATTAAGCTCCTTCTCAAAAAAAGCAACCCTAAACCCAGATGTTTTAATTACCGGTCTGTATCAAATCTCCCCTTCATTTCCAAAATCCTAGAATAGGCATTTGCGAATCAGCAATGTGAATATCTGCATAGTAACAGCCTGTTTGAAGATTTTCAATCAGGATTTAGATCACATCATAGCACTGAAACAGCACTAGATAAAGTTACCAATGACCTGCTCTTGGCCTATAATGGTCTAGTCTTTATAAATGTCCTGTTGTGGTCATCATTTTTCTTGCAGAGACTGAAGCAAACTCTCAGGTACTGCCCTTGCTGGTTTCAATCATACTTATCTGATAGATTCCAGTTCGTTCACGTTAATAATAATGATTCGTTGAAAAAAGTTAATTATGGAGTTCCACAGGTCTTGGTGCTTGGGCCTATGCTTTTTACCTTATATAATGTATGCTTCCTTTCGGAAACATTATTAGAAAGCACAACATAAAATTTCATTGTTATGTAGCTGACACACAGCTTTATTTATCAATGAGGCCGGAAGAAATAAATCAGGTTGTTCAACTCCAGATTGTTCAAGTTCTGACAGGAACTATTAAGTGAGACCACTCCAGTGTTAACTTCTCTATACTGGCTCCCTGTACAGTTTAGATTTCAATGTAATTTTTGATCAGGCCCCATCATATCTTAAAAACCTAGTTTTACCATATCTTCCCAATACATCACTTCAGTCCCAAAATGCAGACTTATTTGTGGTTATCAGAGTCCATAAGATTAGAATGGGAGGCGGAGCCTTCAGTTACCAGGCTCCTCTCCTGTGGAACCAGCTCCCAGTGTCGGTTCGGGAGGCGGACACTCTCTTTTTTAAAGTTAAAATTAAAACCTTCCATTTTGATACATTTATAGTTAGAGCTGGCTCAGGGAAACCTGAACCATCTCTTAGTTATGCTGCTAAAGACCTAGACTGCTGGAGGATTTCCTGTGGTGCAGTCACACTCACTCTCTCACACTCAGGGTATGAATGTGACTTTATTACATGTCATAAACCTTGTTCTTTCACTCCTAATTTGTGCCCTTCTTTCCCGTCCTCTCTATTTCACACTGCGTCCTCATTTTGCAGGGAGCAGGATCAAGATCCAGTTTCCAGTATTATTATCACTAACTGTAGTATTATTTCCATTCTCATTATGCTATGATTAAAAGCTGATATCAGTAAAATTTCTTTTCTCTTATCTCAAAATCTATGCTGCTGCTTGTATAAATGACATCATAGTTGAAAATTGGGTCTACTCTGTGGCTGACTGGGTTTAGTCTCTCTCCATTCAATCATTATGCATAAGGACTACTGTCACTTCCCTCATGGGCAGTCTTTTGTTTGCAATAATGTGACATTGAGTTTGACTCAGTGGATGTGACATGATGGTGTAACTGCAGTATTGCAATAACCCTGACAACACCACAGTCATTTCATTTCATTTGAGATGTTGTACATGATAAAGTCACATAATTTCGTGGACCTAGAAAATCCCAGTAAGTGCAAATTGTAAAACTGGTAACAGTATGGTAGTAGTATATATATATATATCTGTTATTGTGGTAGTGCTACCTTATTTTTGAATGTATTTCCAAAGCTATATCACAGTTACAACTTACTAATAAGAATTATTATAGGTTACTATCAGTATAATGCCTTTATGAGAGAATCTTTGTGAATCAAACTTCTCCCTTATGTTCCACACACTTCTTTCAGCTGCTCCCTTTAGGGGTTGCCACAGTGGATTGTCTGCCTACATGTTGCCCTCTCCCTTGTATCTTTCTATGTTACACTAACTGTCCTCATGTCCTCCTTCACAACCCCCATGACCCTTCTCTGTGGCCTTCCTCTTCTCCTTTTGCAGCTCCATCTTCAACAACCTCTGTCCAGTATACAGTGATCACTATCCCTCCTCTGCATGTGGCCAAACAATCTCTATCTTAACTCTCTTACTTTATCTCCAAATTGTAAAACTCAAACTGTCACTTGAATCTTCTCATTTATAATCATATCCATCCTGGTCAATCCTAATGAAAAGCTCACCATCTTCAGCTCTGTTTCCTCCAGCTTGGCCTCCTGTCTTTTAGACAATTATATTGTCTCCAAGCCACACATCATACCTGGTCTCCCCACTGTCACTACACTTCCACTTTTGCTGTTGTTCCTTCTGTCATACGATCATTATTTATTTTATGTCCCACACAGAATCTTTAATTTTAAGATGATACTGTTCATATTATGTTTAACGTATAGACACAGAAAACACCTGTAGAGGTCTCTGTGTAACAACCATGAATCATCTACCAGTGATTGCCTGCAACTACATCGCATTACAGTGATGAGAGCCTATTGCTCTTCTCATTACCGTATCTGGTTAATACACGGATAACACCGTAAAAATAACATAGAATTACTCTAATTATGCTGGAAAACCTCTACGATGCATCATGTCAATTGTTCTATGTGGCCCAATTACAAGATAATAGGAACTGCAGACAATAATTTTTGAATTTATAGACATCTGAGGCAATACAGTATGTACTGTAGTGCCTCAAGTACACCCAAGGTACACTAATACATAGAATATTTAGCCAATCAACCCATTCAAACTGTATTTTAATTTTATTGTTTCCTCTGTACACGGTCAGTCAGACTAAGAGCTCACACTATCACCAAATACTCAGAAAAACAGCTTTGTCCTTCATCAAGTTTTATTTGCCACAACAGTAATGCTATCTCCTTATTTACGCACAATTGTTACTAACTTCTTACCTGGAAATTACATTAAGAAAATATGGAATACCACAATATTAAATTTTTGTGATGAAGTGTTACCATACTAATAATAAAGAGAAAAAGGGTTTCAGGTACAATGTGCAGATAGGAAATGCAAAGCAGTGGTGTGTTGAGTGGGGTAAATGGCTTGCTTTTTGGCAAAATTTGTTTGGATGCTCACAGTGTTTATGATTGTTGTTTTTTTTTTTGTTTTTTTTTCCCCACTGCTTCTAACTGTGTAAAACACCGCTGATAGCTGAACAGCGTGTCTGTGCGGGAGACCTTAGAGAGCCAGACAGCTGCCTTTCTTTGCAGCAGCAGCTTATGAAAAACTCCCACATGTGATCTGACACACCAGTGCACGTAGTTACCAAAGAGAGATGAGTGACAAAAATCCTACAGAGCATGAAACAAACACTGGGAAAAGCAAAGCCTCGCTGCCTCTGACTTTGATAGCAGCGACATTCAGCAATACTGTGAGCTTAAACTGTAGGTGTGTGTTACTGATGTCCCTGCTTTCATAACAGGCATGGGGAGTCTGAAAACACGCACCTGGTATCTGTTGTCATCCCGTAATGGCACGCCAAGGTATCTCTCGGAGAACGCTGATGCTGTGCAAATGAGAAGTGATACAATTTTAACAGTGTCAGCAGTCGAAGGTGTTTCAGCTACGGTTAAATGCCCAAACAAAGTGCTTTTGTTACTGAGAAATAACCCCTTCTCTAGGCTGAAGAGTCTAAAGAGTGGAATCTAAAGCTGTACAAGACTTGTTGGAGTCTTTAGATGTGGTTCTGTGTTAGTCAAAGTCTGATTAACCTTTAATTCAATACTTTCTGTCGGAGGAAAACAGATTCTTTACAGGTAAATGCACGTGAAAAAAATACTATCTTCACATTATGTTAAACGCTCTTTCAATCAAAAGATGGCCACCTCCAGACAAACACTGTCACTGTTATCGTTAGTGGTATATCTGTTGTATTTGTTTAAATCAGTTGTACATATATTACATTTAAATTTTACCTGTTACACTGTTTGTGCGAGCAAAATACCATGTACAGTGGCTAGCCTGAGATATGTGTTTGTGTCTATGTTTTTTTCCAACTGCTCAACTTGAATGTGGCTAACATGGATGTCATGTAACTTCCATTTCCGACTTCCGACTTTAGATGTACAGTAAATTTAAAGCAGCAATACCAGCAGTATTGAATATTTCCTTCTTCATCCTGATGTTTCATCAGACGTTGCCTCAGTTGTTATCGCTGTCATTTAGTATAGGCTTGTAAGCAAATGTGGTTGCACACTTCCTATGCACTTTACAGTAGACATGGAGATAACCTGAAACTGTACAGCTAGCGCAGTGTAATACACAGCAAAGACGTAGAAGTGCTCGTAGGAGAATGGAGTGTGTGTTATGGTGCTGATTAATTTAGGGCAAACCTCTGAAAAAATGTCCATGGTCATTTCACGACAACAGTGACGGTACAGCTGATGACATCGTTAAAAGGAGACAATGGCATCATTAAAAGGAGACAAAATTAAATGTCTGTCTGTTTCCTTGAATACAAATATGGAGTTCTATGGTTACTCAAAAACATGCAACATTGGTCTTGTCATTTTCAAGCACATTAATACAGAAATGTTACATTTTATCCCATTAAATGGCCCTGCCTCCACACAAACATCATAAGCAACGTTTGTGCCACATAAAACAACAAAGTGTCAGCTTTATGTAACATCAGAGCAGAAGTGTGCTTTAAATTTACTCTTGACTCACCGTAGAGTTTCCAGTCTGTCACTGGCGACATTGCACAAGAACATTTGAAGATGCTGTCAGTAGATTTGAGCATCATTAATGTGATGTAGGCTCCATAACCCTGAGCAAAGCAAACAAACAGACAAAGATTAGTCTCTCACTGTTTTAGTGACGTTTTCCCCCATCTTCCCTTTTATGTAACCTTTATTTATATCATTGAAACACACCAAGTCAAACCAGATATACAAAGGCAAGAAAAATGCATAAAGCAATAACTGTAATGTCGTGTTTCAAATGACATAAAAGCACTTTAAAATCTTCAAGCTAATTAGATTTACCTGCTGATGTTCCATGTTGATTAGGCAGAACACAATATGGCTTTTGTCCCTTTAACTTAAAGGCGGTAGCCATTAGTGTTAAATTTGTCACCCATTTCTTAATTTAGTCTTAGTGGTGTTTCAAATGTCCTTATTAATCTTTGTCACATACCATTTTTGTTTGAGTCGATTAAAAGTCTTGTTATTTTAGTTTAGTTTTAGTCACTAGGACGTTGTCTGCAAAAAGTAGAGACCCAATCCTGAGCCCACCAAACCAGACACCATCATTGTCCTGGCTGAGTCTAGAAATCCTGTCCATAAAAGTTATTAACAGGTGCGGTGACAAAGGGCAGCCCTGGCAGAGTCCAACCCCCACTGGAAACGGATCCGACTTACTGCTAGCAATGCAGACCAGGCTCTGACACTGGTCATACAGGGACCAAATGGCCCTTATTAAAGGGTCCGGTACCCCATATTCCCGGAGCACTCCCCATGGGACTCACAGAGGGACACAGACGAACGCCTTCTCCAAGTCCACAAACCACATGTAGACTGGTTGGGCGAACTCCCATGCACCCTCTAGGACCCAGCTGAGAGTGTAGAGCTGGTCCACCGTTCCACAAGCAGGACGAAAACCACACTGCTCCTTCTGAAACCAAGATTCGACTATCGGACAGACCCTCCTCTCCAAGACCTCTGAAAAGACCTTACCAGGGAGGCTGAGGAGTGGGATTTCCCCGTACTTGGAACACACCCTCTGGTCCCTCTTTTTTTAAGAAGAGGACCACCATCCCAGTCTGCCAATCCACAGGCACTGTCCTCGATGTCCACGCAATGTTGCAGAGGCGTGTCAGCCAAGACAGCCCTACAATATCCAGAACCTTGAGGAACTCCGGGGGGATCTCATCCACCCCCCCGGGCCCTGCCACCAAGAAGCTTTTTCACTACCTCCGTAACCTCAGCCCCAGAGATTAGGAGAGCCCACCTCTGAGTCCACAGACTCCGCTTCTTCGCGGGAGGGTGTGTTGGTGGGATTGAGGAAGTCTTCAAAGTCAGTGTGACTGACCAATACCTCCTTTTTTGACTCTCACCATCCACTACAACACAAGTTAGGGGTAATTCAGACCCTTCACCACCGAGCAATGAGGGTTCCCACCAGGACAGAAGGCAGGATGAAGGAACAGGAACACATCAGGGATGCACTCAGGAAGTGTGGCTATCCCAACTGGGCCTTCACAAAAACCTCAAAATCAAAAACAAACACATCAAAAGAGAAAAAGGAGCTCTCCCGCAAGAATGTTGTTATCCCCTACGTTGCCGGCGTGTCCGAAAACTTAAGAGGATTTTCAACAAACACAACATTCCAATACAATTGAAACCGGACAACACTCTCAGACAGAAACTGGTTCACCCCAAGGACAAAACACCTCACCACAAGAAAACCAACTTGGTATATGCTGCTCAGTGCAGTGAGGACTGCAACAATTTGTACATTGGAGAGACAAAACAACCTCTCCACAAACGCATGGCCCAACACAGAAGACAGACCCACTCAGGACAACACTCAGCAGTCTATCTACACCTACACCAGACAGGACATTCTTTTCAGGACAGTAATGTTCAGATTTTGGCCAGGGAGGACAGATGGTTTGAAAGAGGAGTAAAAGAAGCCATCTTTGCCAAACTGGAGAAACCAACCTTGAACAGGGGAGGTGGTCTAAGACACCAGCTATCAGCCACCTACAGTGCTGTTCTGGACTCCCTCCCCAGGAGGGTTCACACACATTCACACCTAAAGTCAAATACAGTTGATGACTCAGGTGAAACTAAACCAGACAATAGCCAATAACTAACGACTCAGGTGAAACTAAACCAGACAATAGCCAACTATCTAACTACCCTTTGATGACTTAATGACTCATCTAACCTTTTAGTTAACAACTCACACCCCCTTCCTGTCCAAACCACACCCCATGGACCAAGAACCTGACAGAGTTTATAAGTCCCAGACTCTCCACCAGTCAAACAGAACTGAAGAAGCCTCTTGGATGAGAGGCGAAACGTCTTCAAGAAATTCAACTAAGTCCAGTTGCCTTTTTTTACTACACTTTTGGATACCATGAGCTAGATGACTGAGAATCTTCACAGACACGTTATAATTAATCAGATTTTATGTCAGTGGTCATATTTAAAATGTGACCATATGTTGAGGGTATTCCTTCCCTCTAGTATGTCGTTAAGAAATCGCCGCTGTTCTTGCAGAATTAACACTGCTGCGCATGAACTTATTTGGAATTTTTTAAAGGCGTAACAGCTGAAAATCTGTCTCCTCAATTTGTTGACAAAAAGAGAGATGTTAGATATGTTTTTCTCTCATGAAATCTCTTTCATGTTAATCTCTTCTTTTTCCATCTACAATAATTCATGTTACTTTGTCTTAGTGTTTTAGGACATTGGTGCAGTCTTGTCATAATAATGAAAAGAAGGTTGTTGAAGAAAATATTTTGTCTCGTCTCGTCTGACGAAATGAACACTGATAGCCATTCAGTGGAACAAAGAATGAAGATTGCAACTTGAGAATCGTCAAAGCATCCAAGACTGCAAAAAGGAATTAGAAATATGCGGCAATATTTCAATAACTCATTAGAAAGGAAACACATTTTTTTATTTGTGAAAAATCAACACAGACTTTGCTTTCAGTGCATTTCCTTCAGGGACAACTATATAATTTGCAGACATTTGAGTTTGAAGATTGATAAGAAATTCTTCCCCTGTTTGACTCAGTTTTTAGATACACCTGTTCAGCTGTGTGTAACTGTACATACCCAATGGGCCAAAATATTAAGGTTACAACCTTACTTTCATTGTACAAACAATGTTTTCTTTTTTCTTTTTTTTTCTTTTATTTTTTTTATTGTTATCTTATTTTAACAGAATAGCAGACATGAAAAATTTCTTACCTTTCCAAACACTGCTATCCGTGTCCGATCAATATATGGGAATTTCATCATGTATCTGGAAAAAAAAAAATATAGATATTAAAAAAGCATGATCTTTTTAAAATACTTGAAAAGCACTTTTGTTACTAAGATTCAATTTCAATTGAAGATTCAATTTACTGCCTGAGCACTCAGTCAGTGTGCAAGGACTTATTGGAAATTATGGAATTATTCTTATTAATATTTTACTTTTTTGTGTATATTGGGATTGGCTCCAGTCCCCCCCTCCCCCCCCCCATCCCTCACCCCCCCCCCCCTCCCCACACTCCTCTCCCCCCCCCCCCCCCCCCCCCATCCCTCATGTGGAGGATAAAGCAGTAGAAAATGAAGGAATGAACTTTTATTAGTTGTGTTTGCACTTGTCACATAAGATTTCAAGGCAAGTGTGTATGAATGAAACCAGTTTGACCGCATACTCTACTGCTGCAATCTGGTCCTGGACATCGACTGTTCCCAGTCTGTGGTGAACCTCGTGCAAGATCCTCTGACCCTGGAAGCCACTGCCACGGCCGTCCATACGAGCTACGATGATGTTGTCAGAGCTGACCAGCACGGAGTCCCAGCTCAGAGAGAAGCGGTCACTCACCACCTGACCCCCAGGGGCACTGTCACTGAAGACAGTAAATAGCATGCTGTTAAGGCAAATTCTTAATATGTGAGTGAAATGATTAAGCGATGCATCAGTAAAATGATCTATATGTAGTAGTGTACACACCACAGATATATATATCATCTTTTTTTTTTTTTTACTTATATAACCAGCTTTATCCTATCACACCACTCTGTTTGATTTTCAAATCACAGGCCCAGCCAGCTTGTCCATGTGAACCCCATAATTGTTGTATTTGGATTGACATGATGGGTCCCAAGCTGTTTTGTCTGTGGTTTCATGGTGGCCTCATCCATGGATTAATGTGGCCAAATTATGCAGGTCCCATATGGTTTTAGTAACATGGGCCCCACATGTGAAGCCCATGTGAGCAACCACAGATGAAACTGTTACACTGCTTGCACTTGCAAAGATAGGTCCACATTAAGATAGCAAAGGCAGGTTGAGGTTGAGCTACGTTCACTCGATTTTTAGCATCATAGGATCCCTGTGTATCCCTAACTATAAATGATGATGTCTTTATTGTCATTTGCTGTCTAAATGGGAGCTTTATTAAAAAGAGAGACATCATGTGCTATTTGAGAAGCTGCAATTGAGACATTAGTCTCTGATGCAAATGTGTGCTGATGTAAAACGAGTTAGAAATAGGGCTCATTTTCACATAGACTTCCATTTAAATTGAGTTCTTTTGGCACCCAGAGGAGTCGCCCCCTGGTGGCTATTCAGTATAGAGTTACCTCTGGGTTGACGTCAGAAAGGACACTGGAGGACAACTATCAATATGTTTCAATTTATATATGGTCTCTGTTTAGATAGACATACAGTACTTAATATAAATATCTATTGGTCTCACATGAAGAGATATTCAAATGCAAGTGAAGAAGACCTTTGGTTTTGATTGAACCATTGATTACATTGATTACAATAATGATTACTTTGCAGCATATGTTCAAACTGTCAGGGTGTTATGATTATGATTGGGCCCTCATTCTCTCTATTGCTACTCGAAGAAAAGCATCAATCGAGGATTGTGCAAGAGATATAATTTTTCATGTAGGAACAAAAAGCATGAGGTGTCAGTAAACATTTGTGCTATACTCCGCAGTGCATGTGGTACATACATGAGCAGCAGTAGCCCATAGTGACGCGAATCAGAAAAGTCTGGTGGGTAAGAGATCTTCAAAGGTAAATCTGTGAAAAGGAAGTAAAGAAGAGTTCATGTACCTGCACCTGCAGTGATTTGTCTGTGTCACACAGTAGCAGAAGAGCAGAAAACAATACTTTACTCTCACCAAAATGCTCCATTTGAACTGTTCTGAAATCAGTCAGCTGGATCCTCTTGTACTTCAAAGCAGCCTTCAGCTGGGAGTTGTTCTCAAGAATGTAGTAATCTGTAAAAATGAGGCCAAAAGTTGCAATAAGACGGGATGGAAAGTGCAGGTAAGACAGATAAGATCTGAGAGCTCTGGTAAATTTAAAAAGTTCAGAAAGTTGGAATATTGGGGATAAAGTGTTGCACATACAAGAGACACGTCTACATTATAAAAGAGATGTAAAATATTCAGCTAAAGATATTAACCAAAAATATATATATATATTTTTAATTTTTACAAAAATAACTTGTTTTTCATATTTAAATCAAAGAGAAATACTTATGCGTCACCAAGCAAAAAGAAATTTGTAATTTGTGGCAGGAAATAGCATAATTTGCATAATTTGTGGCTGACTGACATTCAGAGCGTAATAGTTTGGTCACTGCCATTACTATTAGATTTGGATGGGAAATACAGTCAAAAGGTTCAATTTCTGAAAGGCATTTTTCTCATAGCTGCTTCCCTGAAAGAAAGAGGAGCGTCACAATTTTCTTCACATGTAATAAATAATGACTCTTTGATTCTGCCATTTTTTTTTTGCAATCGAGCCATCTGAGTAGCAGCTAAATGAAATGGAATTCATCCAGTATTTCTAATGGAAAACCCAAAATCAATAGCCGTCTCATTATGAAACCGCTAGAGGCCTTGAGTTCCCAGCTGTGGATGGAGAGTCTGTCCAAATAACCCTGGGCAAATTGCTTGCTTTTCTGTAGCACAGCTGTTAATTTCTCTCTCTCTCTGTGTGCCTGTATTTATGTCGGTGGAAAAGGAATTGTGACTGAACATTGACAGTTATTGGGAGAAAAAAAAAATCATAAATCAACTTCTTATATAAAGAAAGTCAAACTCAGTAAAAAAAAAATAAAAAAATAATAAAAAAAGTTTTCTACTGTCCATGCAACAACAAAAAAAAAATAAGTAATGGAGGACACTGGTAAAGATTTATAGACGCAATTTAAACAAACAGAACAGCTGGGACTAATAAAGATAATAATAACAATAACATTAAGAAATACATTTTTACACCTTAAAAGGCACAAAAGACAGAAACATAAAAAGATAATCAATAAATATCAGCAAATAAGCAAAATAAATAGTAAAACTGACAAAAAGTAAGTCTAAAAATGTGACCTTTCCTGATCTTTCCACAAATGAGGATGGAGAACTATATAGGACCTCACTGTAAATGTACAGTAAATGTACTGTATGATATATATGGCCTCTGTGTTCATGTGTACCGTAAGTGGGGGGGAATATTTTGCCATTATTTGTAGTGACAGTGTTTGTAAGCAAAGACAACCCATTCTCATTTCAATTCATTTGTTCATTTTCTCAGTTTCCCTTATGATTATAAGCCATTATTAAAGATTTTATAACATTTTATAACATCATAAAATGACCACATATACTGTACCTTCAGAGAGTAAGGAAACATGTGATGTAAACTTAATGTTCTGGTTGGGTGTTTGGTCTGTCGCTCCACTCATAAACAAACCAACCAACCACCCAATAATACAGTTTTATTCTTTATTAGGATCCCCATAGTCTCTAAAATAGGCAGCTAGTCTCACTGGTAATCCACATGAAATACAAATACAGAAGCTAGTATCACTTTATCACCCACATTACATCAACACCTATACCTATAGGTCAGAAATTCCATGTTACCAAACCTAAAAAGCCTCACCACCCCTGCCAAAAAAGGTGTTCTTTTTACTTTTTCGTTTTCATGATTTATCTTTTGATCACATGGAGTGTAGTAATTTTTTTCATTTTTATTTTTGTTTCGTGGTTATTTTAAATCTGCAGTGAAAATGTGTCAGTGAAAACGAAGCATGCCAGTATGAGAGCCTGTGTGTTTTTAATCAAAGTTACGGGTCGAGTCACAAGGCTTACGGGCGAGTGCGGTGTTGCATTAGGCATAATAACGGTTAACTAATTTCTTAATGAGTATGGGCGGGTGGAGGTTTTAAAAAAGTGGACCCATGTTTTTACAGTCTCTTATTGTCGTTGTGTTGTCTCATCATGTAATAATTCTCCCATGCTGCTCTAAAAAACACATATTTTAACTTTCAGTCCCCACCTGCTGTTGACATGGAAAAGGTGTTATAAATGAAACAGTTAGATATGTGTATGTGCATGAGCACAGTGTAACACTGCCCAAAAGCACAGCTTCTTTTTTCGTGTGACTCAATTTTCTTTGGCAGTCACTCTCTATTCTACTCTATTTAATTTGTGATTGCAGTGCCTGTTTGAAATGTAAAATTATATAGAGTTTCTATACATACTTTACATATATCCCATTTAATTTTTTAATCAATTCTAAAATGGGAAGGCAGCCAGTTGAGTGATTTTAAGACTGCAGAGGGGCATTTCCTCATGTTGGGAAGAATGGGCCAGGCTGATGCATTTAAAAAGATCGTTGGGTTTCATTTGCAGGTTGGAATCACAGCTCTCTGTCCTGAGCTCATCTCTTCAGATGAGCACAGACAGACACACTTGCACTTGAAATGCAAGGCAGTGGAAAAAGATTTAGTGTTCCAAACCATACTGGGGTGAGCAGTGCTCCAGTGCACTGCCTGGTGAAAAAGCAGCTTTATATACACTGTCTGTACCATCCAGGAGAAAACAGCTTAGGTTCATACAAAGGTGTTGTGTCATATCATATCCGAGATCTCCCAAGCCAAACACAGACAGCAAAGGAGTGAAGTATTTGCTGAAGTGAAGTCAACTGTCATATAGAGGCATCCAGATATGAAAGAGGAAAACTGTATTCACCCATTGCCACAAAGCAGATTGACCTGTACACTCTGTAAACCATGGCAGTCTGGTGTTAACTTTATTACTATCAGTGAAACTGTCACCTTCATCTTCAAGTAATCTTTAAGTCCCTTTGCCACTGATTTAATAACATTTGTATAACTGTGACCTGGGTCAATGAAAATCTACACAGACATCTTGTGGTCTACACCTTGTGAATTTAATTTTTTGTGTGGAAGGTGCTTTAGAAAATATTATTATCTTTATTATTATTAAAGCTGGTGTAGGCATCTTTTGAACCTCCAATAAGCTCCTTTAGTGGATAGAAGACATATTCTTTAAAAAAAGTCTCACTGCTAGATATCAGGCACTAGGAATAGAGACAGCATCACCTCCTCGCATGGACTTCCAATAAAAAACAGGGTTGTTTATGTCTATTTAAGGGTTTTAAAAGCTCTTAATTGCCTGGCAAGCAATTCAGTGGGTCCTGCTTTGCCTCTTTGCCACCCCCAGCTTTTTCATGCTCTGCTTTGTCACTGGGTGCATGAGACCTGTATATCTACTGTTATGTTTTACATCGGTTTTTGCCTTTGCAAAATATGTATTCGAATATGTACTCATCTACATATCAGGACTTTTCAGTATGAAGCTGTCTATCAGTTGGTCATACAAATTAACAATAATATTATGCAGAACCAATCAGTTCAGGAAACTGAAACCAGTGATTTTACTTTAAAACAAACATAAAACTTCAACAGGAAGTGTGCGACAGATGAAGGGTCTTACATCGTCGAAGAAAGATCATCCTTACTATTTTTGCTGTGTGAAACAAGTGGCTTGAGTGAAAAGAGGTGAGACATCTGTTTCCAAAAAGAGCCACATGGATGTGACACATGTTCTGAAGCCGTAATGCACTGAAAACACATCCAGGTTGAAACCATCCTTAGATCCTATAACCAACTAGTTACTCCTAACTGTTACTTGAATTAAGCTAAAAAAGGAAAATAATGATTGTTCATTTGAAATAATTTAAGTTTTTATTGCCCACTTATGTACAGTGAGGAAGAAAAATCTGCTTTTATGTTCTCTCAGGTGCCTCTTTTTATTGCATTCTATTTTCTTTATGTGAGTGTGCTCGAGTTAGTCTACTGCACTTTAATGTATCTTATTTTTCTTTTTTTTTGTCTACTGTGTTTTACTTTTATTTCTTCATATAATCTGCTTTTAATCTAGTTCATTTATTCTAGTCTTTCTGTGCAGAAGTTGAGTTGACCCTAGTTGTTTATAAATGCACCTAATACAGTTAATAAATCCAATTTGGGGCAGCCCATGGAAAAGCGGAAAGGAAACTTGGCTTACAACCAGAGGGTTGCTGATTTAAGTCCTCTCCAGGTTGACGAATACCCTTGAGCAAGGTACTCAATCCTTATTGCTCACATTTTTTGGAAACTCTACTCCTAGTGCCGGTCCTAAGTCAATATACCATAAATAGGAAGGTTGCGTCAAAAAGAACATCTGGCATAAAAAATACCAGCAAAATTAATGCAGATTATTCCCTGTGGTGAACCCAAAAAAGCAAAAAAAGAAGGAAAAGGAAATTCATTTGATTTGAATATGGGTGAAGTGTTTCAGGTATGGACAGATTGCCTCTGGTCATCTGTCGCATATAAAATGCATCCATCTGTCCATGTTCACTGGAGGGTGGGGTTTAAGACACAGAGCTGTGATCAAAAATGAGACTCAATTATCAACAATTTTTCAACTTATTCTGCTTCCTACACAATTGATTAACATGTTTTAGATGTTATAATGCAGTGAGTGATTGTCAGCCTTGAGGACAAGTAAATAAAATCTTAGATATTTCCTGGGACTCACCAGATAGTTGTAAAGGAAAGAATATGGATATTCAAAAATAAATAAATACAGTCGTTCAGACTGGGAATAGTTTTTCCAATGGACTTCGAATGGATGTTAATTGAGTTTGTGAGTCAAACTGCGCAGTCAGACAAAACAAAACAACAGACTTTTATTTTGTGTAATTGACGACTTGGGCAAAACATCTAGGCTCAGGGTTCTTGGTATCTTTATTAACCTCACTGCAAATGCCTGAGCAGCCAGTGATTATTCCATGGTAAGATAGAAAGATCACTTCCCCAAAAAAAAAAAAAATTATTCCAGCTCAGGAGTAACAAGAATCAGATCAGGTGTCTCAAGGTGGATGTGTTCTTGACAATCTGACAGCAGCACCATCAGCTGCAAAACAAAATGTGCCAGCAGAGCACTGCACTCACAACATACAGCGGCAATATCAGCAAGATATGACTTAAGGAGGGCTGTCACAGATTGTTTTCTTTTTCTTAGAGCACAAGTCTGATTCAGTTATAAGAAATCAGACAACACAATGTTTAGTGTGCTATAGTTTCTATAGCCATGAATTTGTGCCATGGTGTGACGGAAAGTACGAGACCTGACCGATCACCATAAACGACGTGATGACTTTGAGAGGAAGAGGGGCTGGTCCATGGGGTGGGGCAGAGCTCTCACGCATTTCAATAAGTTCACATGCTCGCATGCCGCACATGACATTTCTCACACTGAGAAGTGATAAAACTCACTGCATCTAAATTAATCATCTATGAATGGATGATGCGAAGGCATATTGATCCATGTACTCCATTCATGCAGGTGTCAACTAGGCTACTGCTGCAAGCACTCGTTCCACAAATGTGCACGAATGCACACAAATGGGCAACAAATGCTGTGAATGCACACACAGGTTTCAGACGAGATAGAAGTCAAAGAGCACGGTCAGGTAATCACTTCAATTATATCACTTAATTTATTATAATAGCGGCTCATGAAAGTGTACGTTTGAAGTGTAAACAGTTTGAAATTACTTGCGCTGTATTTTTTTTTAAATGTTTGTGACATCTATTTAGTTTTAAAGATGTCAGGAAAAAAGCAGAAAACTATTCTTTCATTCTGGACAGACAATGGCCAACATACTATACATATATCCCTCAAAGAGAACTGGAGGTAACTTCATCTCTCCTCTTTGCACTGTCATTTTGCTTGTTTATGGTTGTTACTTTTGCATGTGCCGAGTTCTCTGTGCTGTCATTTGTCAATGACATGACAAAACTCATTGTAGAAGGAAGAAAAAAAATCCAGAATCTCACTGTGAGGCATCCAAGGTACAAAGTACTAGTTGTGCTAAAACTTACTGTCTGGCCTGACCATTAGTAAGACGCAATGGGTTGTGCTGTAGTTGTGCCAGTGCTTGTTTTAGCCTAATTACATGCATGCGATTACCTCCACTGACTTCTCCACTGAACTGCTCCATCACCACAACCCCAACGAAACCTCCACTCATCTGATGCCAACCTTCTTGCAATAACAAAAATGACCAAGCACGGGACCTGGGGCAACAGAGCTTTCTCAATTGCTGACTGTTGTCTCTGGAACTCACTCCCCTAAACACATTCGTGAGCGCAATGACCTCATGCCTTTCAAAACTCTCATCAAAATACTCCTGACAGCTCCTGGACACTTTTTATTGTGTGTATCTTTAGTTGAGTTTATATTCGACACTGTTTTATTTCAAATGTGTATTTTCTTGCCTATGCTCATTTTATGACATTGTAATGTATGTAAAGCATCTTTAAGCATCCTTTAAAAGTGCTATATAAATTAAATGTATTATCATTATTATGTGCAGTATACAGTATATGACATTATATATATATATATATATATATAAAATAATTGGGGTGGCATGCCAAACCCTTATTGGTTTGGTGGGTCTCAGTATGATAGTGGTAGGATTTGCCACAATTAATGGTGTCAGAGCAGCAGTTTCTTCCGCTTGTGCTATAAGTTTGCTTATAAGCTTGCTATTAGATTAGCCTTTCATTTAGCCTCATCTAACTTTTGCCCAGGCAGCAGGTACAATTCCTCAGCCAATTCTCTACATCATCCTCCAAATTCATGATAGTAAAAATAGCATCATCATGTCCGTGCTGTATCAAAAAAGAAACACATGTGGGATGATGCTAGTAAACACTAGTACCTTTGGGATGAATGTTAACAGCTCACGTAACCAGGGCAACAGCTGGAGTCCTTAGAATGAAATATGCACTACAAGAATTATATGCCTAATAAAAACCCCTTTGATAACAGCCGCTTGTTGGGAACCATGCCGCTGCAGTTTCAGCAAGAACTTACTTGTTAAATCTTTACACATCATGACTTCAAGCCTCGGACCAGAACACACGTCTGGTGTGCTTGAGGAGTGTAAAGCTAATTGGTCCCTGAGATGTTTAGGAAGCAGTCGACTGGTGCAGCAAGTGTTTAGCTGCGACACGGCTGCTCACACAACTTCCAAGTGTGTTGTTTTGTTTTTTTTCACCATAGCATTTCCCAAACGGACTTTGTCTGGAAAAATTTGCCTTGTGCACTTAGCGGTATAATCCAAATAAACCTGCCCTCTCTCTTAAAAAAGTACTTCAGCTGCTTGCTGCAAAATGTTACACCAACATCCCATAGAGATGGGAAGTTTTCAAATATAGTATGAGTATGTATGATATATGAGGAATATTTTGCATATTTCGTTTTCTGTTTTTTTTTTTCCAGCTGCATCATCTTGACCAGCAACTGTGCAGCAGAAATAGATCAGTTTCAGCTTCCTCATCCTGTAGACAGTCATTAACATGATCAGTACAAACCAATGTTTCTCCCACAAGACTAAATGGCGTCCTTACTTGAATTATTGAGGCTATGTAAGATCACAGTAGGTGCTCCAGGGCCTGAAAGGATAAAAAGAAAAAGAGAGAGAAGCTCATGAGTAATGGAAACGTGAACTGGTTTCTCTGTGATCCTGATAGAAGGATTACCGTAGGTGTGCTCAGCACAGCTCGTGAAAGAAGTAAGTAAGATCTTTGGCACTGGTGTTCCAAATCCAAACAATAAAACCACGGTGAAAACAGCTTTTATATGTCTGACAGACACACCCCTGGCACCAGACTGATGGTGCTTATCTTTAAAAAAAATGGAAGTAACGATAATTGTGCATAAGTCACAAAATATTTTTCTTTTATTTTTTTTCATTAAAATTTGAGCCAAGCAAACTTTGAACTGTGACGTGTTTTCAAATTTTTACAAATGATATCAGATTTTTTAATTTTTTTCATACTTTTTGCTCAGGTAAGTTTATATACTTGATTTAAAAAAAAAAAAAAAAATATATATACATATATATATATATACGTATATATATATNNTATATATATGTATATATATATATATACGTATATATATATATAATTATTTCATTAAATTGCCTAGGTTGTGTTAAAAACAACTTTGACCACATTGAAGCTTATACATTAAGGATATAAGACGCATTGTATATTCTTGTAGCGTCTGTACATACATTTTAACATATAGAAAAAAAAAGCAGCCTAAATGCTCTGTTTAAGGCTTAAATAGAAATTATTATTATTTTTTTTTTTTCTGCATTGTTGGACTGGGAATGATAATAGATCCAGGCCAAGATGTTTAACATTTAAACGGGCAAGTGAATTTTCTGGCATCTTCTTTGTGTCAGTCAGACAGTGTAGCCCTATAATCACGTCAGAGAACAAAGAAAGAGAACCTCTGCTTTGTCATAAAATAAGTGGTCAAATATGGATGTTGCATTTACATTTCATTACTGAAAGTATGCTAGAACTTGATCAACTATGACTAGTTTGCTCAGAATCAACTGTTTATCTTACACATTTCCGTAGCAGCATGACGCATTAATACCAGTGGAAACTCAGTTTCTGATCTCTGTGAGACAGAATAGCAAAATTGTCACTTCTACTTTCAAATTCGACTGTGTTGTAGAAATGTACATGACAGTGGAGCGTTTTCTGTCTCAGTCCCTTGTGGGTTTTGCCAATGAAGTCTAGAAACAAATAGTAGCCCACCGTTTCCCATTCACATTTGTACATATTATACAATATAAATGAAATCACTATTTGATTGTTTCAGTTTTTCACAATTTACATAAGTGTCAATGTGAGTTTGGTTTTAGGGAGAAGAATGGAGGGCAGAATTTATCTAAGAATTTGTGTATAAATAACTGGGCCTGAAATGAGTTGAAGACCAGAAACTGCCACTGAAATACAAATATCTCTGCCATCATTTTTGATGTTTGTCAAAATGTGTTATTTTTTTCTGATTTTGGTGTCGTCTGGATTTACCTAAGTGACAAAAACATATCTGCAGTGGTAAACCAACAGCTGTTGAGGTCCAACAAGCTAATAAGAGAGATTTTCTCTGTGGACTTTGTTCTTGGAAAGTGCACACTTAAGATGACATGTATTTTATCGGCGTGAAGTTTCCTGTTAAGTGGCTTGAATCTTATTTTCCCAGTATCTCCACTGATGGAAACATTTTCATTGAAAATATGGCGTTTGTTCCACTCACGGGTCCTCATAACACCACACTTAGAAAAGCATGAACTATCCCTTTACTTGGATGGCAGGACAGCTCAAACAGTGAGATAGAGCTGCAAACCTTCTCCAAAATTATGCTTGACTTTTTACCACTATCTTGACTTTATTGAGCTCATCTGTTGATGGAAGACTTCAGTTGTTTACATGTTTGAAGCAGGAAACCAGTCTGAAATGTTTTATGAGTGGAATAAAACAGCTTGTGTAGCTCGTGATGAAAACAAGTGTCGGGACAAGCTTGTTAGGGTCATGCGAACTTGGCCCTCAGAAGACAATACGCCCTCTCTCCATTATTTTTATTGCTTTTGGGAGAGGGAGCGTTATTATGATTGCCCGATAAATCACCACACTAAAGCACAAATGCTTCAGAGCGCGACGTGATCTCATCAGCTCAAAATGAATTGAAATCACAAACAATAAGGAGAGTTAGTGTCTATTAAATAAGCTACCTAATAACTCTACCTAAAAGTAATTATACATAATAGAGTGGCTAATTGTTTTCATTTTATGCCTCTCATTTGGAGGTGATGAGGGAGACATGTAAAACTGAATTAGATGGAGGGTGACAGATTATGAGGGGTAAACATCGACATCTGCCAGACGATGGTGGCTTGACAGTAAACGCCTGACTGAATTATGGACTTCATATTCTTTTGCTGCATGAGGAACGGGAGGATTTCCACCACTATTGTAGCTAAGCTTACATCTATAACAAAGCAAAATTGGGAATTGATTATTCCAAAACCACTTGCAGAGGAGTAATTGCTCAAACTGAATGAAATTTGCTATGAGGAGAGATGTTACCTGATGATTCAGCAGAGTGCTTTTGTCAGATTATTTCAAGGAAATAATGCTTCTTAGCAGAGGTGTTCCAGGCACAAGAACAAGTCCAGTTTAAATATGCACTGTGTAACTTTTGAGGAGTTTTTTGTTTTTTTTTATAAACCTTATTTGTTTAGCACTTTTTGATTGAAGTGATTTACAAGGTTTAAAACAACTAAATCAAGACTGTAGTAAGTGCCAAAATCAATTAAGGCTTCTCTAAGAGGTGATTTTTCAAATGCGAGCACTTCAGAAAGTGTTGTCATTGATGTTATTATTCTGCCACTGTTTGATCATTAACAGAAACACTGAAAAATGATTGCTTTGTTTTGACCATATGAAAACAGGCTGTGCCAAGCAAAACTATGAGACCTGACTAGGGGAGCATTTGTGTGTACAGCACCAGAGCAGAGGTGGACGAAGACAAGATACATTTATCGCTCAACTTGCTAAACAACCAGGTTTACATGCAAATTGTGTAGGCAAAACAATGTATAACTGTTTATCCTTTAGTAAATTACTTGCAGAGGGAAATCTTTGGTGTACACTTTCGTGTAAAAAGAATAGTCAAGACAGAATGAAATAAAAGCATGTTTCATAATCTCCATCTTAGATCTTGGCAGGATTACAGGATTGATGCCGTTTATGAAAACTGACTTTCATGAGATGTTATGGGGCTTAAAGGAAATATATGCCTGAATTTCACCTGAATAACAATGGAATATCTGAAGATGCTTATTTACCCTAAGTGGATGGTAAAGTTTTCCATGAAAAAACCCTGGCTTAGTGGCAAAAACAAGATTTACACAGATCTTTTTAATCACCATATCATATCAGTTTAAAAAAAAAAAAAAAGCTTTCTGAGTATTTCGACTTGAACGGCAAAGTCTGAGTTTTCTTACCTTTACAGTGGAGGATGATGTGCTGGTTTGTGGGGCTGATGTCAGCATCAAAGTACAGACAGTGAGCTTTATTCAACTCGCATGTTAAACACCGCCGTGGGAACAGACCCACAGTTTTAACACTGAGGAGAAATGAAAAGAAGAGAAAGTAAGACGAGGTCCTCAGAACGACCTTTTTTTTTATTAATTTTCCAATTGAAAATCCTAGATTTCACAGATATGGCTGTAAGTTAGTTGCTAAGTTATGAACAAATTTGCTCTTGTCATGGTTTATACAGTGATTTAGGTCACAAGAGTTTCAAAGCCATTTTTAAAAAGAAGTATATACCATATGGAAAGTTTGGACGTGTGAGAGTCGAAATTTAATGGACACATAGTGTGGCTGCACTTTGATTCCAAAACAAACCTGAAAAGTTGTCGTCGCCGCGGCGAACCCTCTGTGCTGAGAAAATACCTGTCAAAGAAAGAGTTGAAATCAGACTGAAAGGATGACTTAGGTGAAGAGGTCACAGAGGTAACTGGCAGACAGAACCAGAACAAACTCACTGTGCTTCAGTGTGTGCAGGACATGGCCTCATCCAGTTCAAGATCAATAGCGTATCAAAGACTTTACAGAATATTCCTACAAACTGATCCTTCATTTGAGCACTGCAGGCTTTCACATTAGCACATTTCAATCTTATGAGGGATGTAATTAAATATTTAGAGCTTGAAAAGAAAAAAAAAAAAAAAAGATTGTCCCTTTAAAGCAAAAAGGGAAATTTTACAGTACTTGGCAACCTTTTATTGACCATTTCAACCAATCATTGGCTAGGAGTTAGGATGGTTCTTCTTCTTCAGAGTGTTTTTTTTTCATCCTCTTTTCTTAAATTTATTTACTGTATATATATTTGTGTGTGTACGGATTTGACTACCTGTATGTACTTTTCCAAACAAATATTATTTAAATAAATGTTTTCATTTTATTTATTAATATTAATGAACACAGAGAGTGAACTTGTGATCATCACCAAACCTCATAATGCTTTTATTATGCTTATCATCCAAGGCTGTGTTCATATTGCAGTCAGATCAGTCCACACTGGTAATTGCAAGTTATCAAAGTAGGTAACGACATAAGTGTGCCTATATTTGTGGAAAAATGGAGGTCATCTCACTCTCCAAAAAGAAGTCTGGATGCTGAACCTTCCCCCAAAATTACCAGCAGGTAATTTACAGTATCTCTCTCCACCAACTTGAGTTCTTTGCCATTGACTGTAGAATATGTGAATACTTCTAGCTCTTCCATTGCCAGTTTGGATGTCAGTGTTGTGTGTAAGAGTGACAGAAAAGACAATGTGAAGCCCAATTTGAGCAGCCAGAATGTTCAAAGTAAGATTTATCAGTTGAATTCTAATTTAATTCACTTTTCAAACCACCTCCAAATGTGGTTGGAGTCAGATTTGGGGCACAGGCAGAGTGAGTTGCCTTCCTCCAAGAAGATTCTGTTCCTGTTCCAACAGTCTACATGCTAATGTGTCCCCAATTTGCTCCTGTCGGCTGCACTGGCAGCATGTGAACATGGATGACAGATGTGGGACAGAAAAAGAGCTGCATATACATGTGCTGCAAAAAGTTGTGTGAATGGGTGAATGTCAAATGTGCTCTGAGTGGTCATCAAGACTAGAAAAGCAAATACAGACCCTTTACCATTTGAGAAAAATCTGATCTAATCTGCTTCCTAAACCTCAAAAGCAATCCGGATTTAATTCAAATTAAGAAAACCCAGAATCCTGGATTTTTTTCCCCTGGCAAACTACATAAGACCCCAGAAAGAAAAATATACAACATCCTTTATCGCCTTCATCATTGAAAAGAGTGGAGCTTTTATTTTGCGATCTCTTTGTAAAAAAAAAGTTTAGCCAAGATGTAAACTCAGTTATGCTTACAGGTTGTCGGTGTTCTCGTCATAGGCAATGATCCTGGTCACCTCCCAGTTTCCTGATGTGAGGTGTCGTACTTCGTTCTGATCTGCTCTGAACTGAAACAAACAAGACAAGATGAGGTTGGGGTTCTAAGAAACAACAGCACTGGGCATTTGCTCTAAAGATTTTCAGATGTGCATAATGTGAAGATGTATAAAGTTGATGAAAAATGTGGATAGCTGCAAATATTGCAAAATATTACATATACTATATTATATATACAGTATATATAAATAAATAAACTCAACTCATAAAAATAAACACAACTATTGCTATGGAACTAGACATAAGATTAGCTGGTTGAGACTAGACTAAAAACCTACAAACTATTAAGAGAAAATAATGTCAGGGTCCGGTTTTTCCCTGCTTCCTGTCTCTTATTTTGTTAAGTCATCTGTTTCCTGCGCAACCCTGTCTTTGTTTTATTATTTCAGGAGACTTGACCAGGCTGCTGGGCGGAGTCCCTCCTCACACACCTGCTGCTCATTTCCCTGATTTCCCCCCCGGTCTTTATCTGCTGGTTCCTCCTTGCAGCAGGTGTCAGCGCGTCACATTTGCAAACCGGTACTCACACGTACTAGTCTCCACTCTGCTCTGCTCGCCTCTATGCATTTTGATTCCTTTTTTTCTAATTCGTATTTTTCCTTTTTCCTAGTTACCCCGGGAGCAACTCGCCCAGCCAGCCTGTCAGTCTCCTCGCCTTTTGTTTGTTCTTAGTTGGCTCACCTCGTAGTAGTTTCTTTGTACCTTTTTGTTAATAAACCGCACGCACCTTGCCTTTTGCAACCTGGCTTCCGTTTCCTTCCTTTTGGTCCATACATGCCCAGTGTAAAACGTAACAAATAATTTGACTTGAAAAACAACAACAAAAATCACAGCAGAGCTATTCAGTAAAATTATATGAACAGTTTCTGGAGATATATTTTATTACCTAATAAAGTTAAGCACATCATAACTTAGTGAAAACAAAATTAAATTTAGAGCCGAAGAAGAGACTAGCACATGGTATTCTGAAGCCAAACCTTTTGTTTTCGACATATCAAATCTCAATCCTAAATTTCTCATTTTTAACCCTACCCCTTGTCATTTTCCACTTGAAAATTATGTTATATATAGTTATATAGTCATAGTTATATAGGTGGGACACCCCTTCAAGAATGACACATGTGAGCCTATAAATAAATGCAACTTCGGCATACATGTAGAATTTAGTGTTATGTACAAGAGACTGCAAGCAGGTTTTTGTTGTGTTTGGTTTAACTACATAACTGGCTGACCAATGACAGTAACATTAGTTTCATCTCAACAAGAATTAAGATGATGTAAACATCTAAAATGGAGGGCTAAATGTTAGAGACACTGGGTGAAATGGGATTGAGCCCAAGCGAGGTAACTTTAAAGGATCTGTGCAGCAATGACAGTGAACAAGCAGCTGACCACAGTTCCGAACCAAATAAACATGGGAAGTTTTGTGGTGGACAGTCATGAGGTTTACATGACATCAAAACTAAACATATTATTGTATTAGTCTGACAAAAACTGCACCTTTAAAATACACGTAAGCATGTTAGCCTGACTGAAACTGTACTCAATCAAATGTCTGAAAGTCTAACTAAGTAGTCAAACTACTGTCACAACACAGCATCCATCCTATGAGTGAAGGACAGAACTCCATTATATGTGTTTGAATACTGTTGCTAAACAATACATAAGGATTGGTTGAGAATAAATATGAGCCTCACCTGTGTGGTGAACATGGCGATATGATGAAACTCTCCGCGTCCTCCTTGTTTAACAGGGACAGTCAGGAAGAATCTGTTGCCGTCCTTTGAGAACACTGGTTCTTGGTTCTGCGAAAAAAGTAAACATAATAATACATAATACATCTGCATGAACATCAAACATCTACATGAAATGAATGTAGACGTTTGACCCTTTTTTTTTTTGTGGAGATCTTGAAAAATGCATTTGTACATCTCTGAGATCAACACCTTGAAAACACCGGCAGCTGTATGCGCCAAAATTGTCAAGATGTTAAATTACCAACAGCTAGAGCCAAACATGTATGGCTACATGGCTATACTGTATGTTCATACTCTGCCCAGGTTATTCTGCCTCCAAACTCAATGAATAAATAGTACATTTTATTGTTGAGAGTGAATTTAACTCACATTTGGCAGGAAATTGAATTAATGGAGCCCAAATGGTCAGGGAATTATAGTATAATCAATTTTCTGTCAAAAATGAAAAACTGGGAAAACAAACACATTTTTGGTTTCTGTAATGTCCATAAACACTGAAAATCAAGTGGAACAAATTGGGATAAAATGGCTCCTATTTTGATTTGGTGTTAATGTTTGCTAATACATGTAGAGCCCACAGGGTGACAGAAATAAAAAAGAGGCCTTATCCACACAGAAACAGACCTTTTAATATGTTTTCTGTAAACACGACATTGATTAAAAATATGTCTTCTGCGTGATGTTTCCCACTCTGGGACCTGTTTCCAGAAAGTCAGTGCTCCCAAAACATTGGTTCAGTGTGGACAAAAAGCCAATATGATAAAAACTTAAGTTGATTCTCCTGAACTTATTTTCGTGTGTACGGCCCCTAAATCAAATTAACCTAATAGAAGTTGCTCAGTATTTGCAACTGCTCAATATGAATGATGTTCTCACACGGACTGCCAGGCAAGTGTTGTGCAAAAAAGTGACCATTTTGCCTGAAATTGATTAATGGGAGCAGGTTACAGCTGTATTTCCCTACTTTATATTTGTCTCCAGCTGGTTTTATTTGGATCAAACATCATAACTTAAACATACATTTGACAATTATATCCTCGGCAACAGTGCACTGGTTTTCATACAATGGAATTCTCACATGTTGAAAGAGCAGAGAAAGTAATCGGTCATTATACTGTATCTAGACTATGTAATTAAAGGCATTGTTTTGGACAGAATTAGAAAGAGTTGTATTTGACTACATTTTAGTGTCATAACTTTGCCTAATGGATGTAGGACAGGGCCCCTAATCTGTGCAGTGGTAGAGATTAGGGTAGAAGTAGAGTAGAAGGAGGTTCTCCTGAAAAAGAAGAACTCAGAGCAGCCATTTTTTAAATTAAAAACGAGGACATTTTTGGGACTACAAACTTCAAAATTTAAGCAGTGATGTGTGAATGTCACCCACTCAACGCTAAAAATGAAAATGACTAATGATTAGGTTATCACCATTCTCTCAATTAAGATGAATGACTTACAGGCTTAAATAGCATAACAGTGACAAATAAAGTGGACGATGTCATGGAAAGGCAATCAAAATAAAAGCCTCTTCCCTCAAATTTAAAAATTTTAAATTTAAAAAGTGTTGGAAATGTATTTTTTTTGCGAATGTCAGTACACCTTTAGACTCAACAAAATAGAGAACATGATTTTGAGATTCATTTTAGTGAGTAAAATGAATCTTATATCAACAAACTATTTGTAAAGAGTTACTCTGCATCTTTAATTTATTTACCCCCATTATACATATGCAAATCTCTTTTATCTTCAAGGTGAGGCTCTGTTAGTTGCATCTAAATCCAACATGTGATCCTGAATTTACAGGCAGAACAGTAGGAAATGATTTGCCGGAGAGAACATTTTAATGAGTCCTTCTTGCTCTTACTCATCCTGAGTTTGCATCATCACAAGTTAGATATTGGGAGTGAGCAAAATCGTTCTTTGAAGATACACGAAGCACTGAGTCTGCAGATGTCCCACAGAGTTAAAACAAAATTGAACAAAACTTGGGGAGTGAGTGAGTGAAATTACGGGACTGGACACCTGCCTTTTATTAGTTTCATATATGACTTGTAAATTGCTGAGAAGTTTACCTGCTTGGAGAGCCAGAGCTCAGAGCTTTCTTCGTGTCTCTGAAAAAAAAAAAGATGACAAAGCAAAAAGTCAGACAGCTTTAATCTAACAAAATCATCAAAATTACAGCTAAAAATTACAGATGCTTAAAAAGGATTGTAGAAACAATACAATCACATTCTTTTTCCAGAGTTTTCTTTGAATGTCCCCAACACAGGTTGGAAAGAGTTATCATTCCTCCTCCTATACCTAGCACGTTAGTGTAATAATTTCTAAACAGAATCATCTGTCACATAATGGAGCCCTTATTTTGCTGTTTATTTTAACATGCCACTGGGGACGCCTTCCCCCAGACTAAACCCTCATTCCAAACCAATATTCATGAGCAGAGCCAGAGTTTTGGCAGTACACCCTGGACGCTGTGTCCAGGCCTGAGCTAAGCTGCCTCTTGGCTGCATAGGCAAAATGTTCATGCAAATCACACCAAATCAGGAAGCACAGCACTGGAAACCAGCCGCTTGACTCCCACAGTTCAACTGGATGGTTTGCCAATTGCCTTGTGCCATCCAAATAGGAATCAGAGAATATTGCAGATGTGCTGCGATTTCATCAAAGTTTGTTGGGAGCCAAATCGTGAGTAATTTAAAGCCAAGTTCACACTATGCAGCTTTCAATGCCATATGATTGCTGTGCATCTGACACTAATTGAAATGCTGTCGTAATACAGAGTCTGAAAAGATGTGGAAAATGACAAGGGGAATAGATGTGCAAAACCAGGCTTTATTTCGCTCAGTTTCATGTCTACGGTTTGACTGCTGACTTTTACAGCAGCAGTGATGTCCCTGATATTTTTGATGTTGCATTTCTCTTTCCTTTCTCTGAAGAACTTGGATCAAATTCCCAGCGTGTTTCATTTTTGAATTTTCATTAAAATAAAGTGAATGCCTATCCCGTGCTGATTAGTGGTGATTGACAACTTGAATTATACCCCATTCCCTTTAGTCATAAAACCTTAATAATAAGAACAGTATTCTTGTAACTGCTCCTTTCCAATCATGAAAAGAGTTGAGTTAAAATATGTATTGGGAATGTATGTATCAACTTCATATCGTATTATTGTGCACATTCATAAAAGGAACAAATAATAAAAAAATAAATAATAATTCCCATCATAATTCCACTTTTATGTTTTTGACCAGTAAATCAGCATTTATTCCTGGGTCAAATGACCATACAATCCATAGTTGTAAGGCTTTGACTTTGATCAGCATTAGTGGAAACCCAAAGCCAGGGTGCACATGTAATTTCATCTTCATCGGTTACATTTTTGGCACTGATACAAATTCCAGTAGCTGGAGTGAATTCAGCTACGTCTGCCAGTGATTTGATTTTGCTCTGCAGATACTGCTGGCAAAGATTCTGTTTTGTCAACTTCAGAATCTCCTAATAAAAAAGGGAATTAATCACAAATCCCTGCTGTGGAATGAACAACATAATGACAGAGAATTGATGTCTAACTACTTTTGTGTGCACCCAACATGGCGGTCAGCAAAAAGCAGACGCCTTTCGATTTTTAGCGAATTGCTCCGTGTGGCAAATGTCGTTAAACATATTAGTACAGATAGCTATCTTTCCTAGAAAACTATCCCAAGCACGCTTGTTGACGCATTATTTGTCACTCTGCATACATCACCCGGATTGTTGGTCTGACTGGTTGGTGATTGTGTACAGAGGCATTTTCGTCTACATCCACTGGTCACGCCTTTTGACAGAGGGAGATGACTACACCCTTTCCAGACCCACACTATTCTGGTACCATTACCATTTTTAGCAAACCTTACTTTTCACATCTTGGGGCAGCATTAGAGAGTTTTTTTTTTTTTTTTCATTTTATTTTATTTAATTTTATTAGCACCTTAATATTGTTCACTTGAAGAAGACTTTGAATGAGGGACTGAGTCACTGAGCTCTGTAGAACAGGCAACGGGAATGGTGTTAATGGCAAGTACATCAGAGTTCAAGGTGATTTGCCATGACTTGCTCAACCTAGTGACAAGCAGATTATTGGACCAAATATTATGTAGTGTGAATGAGACCAGACACCTGGTCAGGTCTGTATTGCTTAACTCAAAATTCTTATGCTTCTTCTTTTTTGTATTTACCAATGCTTTAAAAACCAAGCGGCGGCTGCTTTTTCTTCCCTTTTGCCCAAAACACATCATTTTGTAATCCATTTTATGCGAATAATCCACACGTTTGACTTGACAGAAATTTTTATGCCAGATGCCCCTCCTAAGTCATGTCTTGATTAATAAATTTAACAATCATTTTGGATCTTTATAGTGTCAGCCACTGACCATTGTAAAACGTCATAAACCTTTCACTAGCTTACTACAGTTAAAGTGCTCATTATAAGTATCAGAACATTAGAAAACTCCGCACTCACTGGCTTATAAGTAGAGTTTTTAGTGGTAAAGCCTATTACTTTGTATTGTATATACTGTATGCGCAGTGTGACAATAGAGAGCTAAATAGGCAGTGCAGCGGTAACAAAGGGGGTCAGGGCTGAGGCAATCTAGAATAACAGTCACTCTAAATCAATAGTTACTTCCACTGTGGCTGGAAATGCCACTGAGGTGACTCTGTACAAAGAGACTGATTTAAAGCAATATCCAACACTGTCAAATGCAAATTGTGTTACAGGCAGCGGTTAGCACTCATGCCTCACAGTTTGAATCCTTGCTCAACAAGGGCCTTTCCGTGTGGCGGTTACATGTTCTCACCATGTGACTGTGTGTGGGTTTTCTCCAGGTAGTCCAGCAGTATTTGAGAGTCTCTATTGACTGTAGGTGTACATGTGAATGTGAATTGTTGCAACTTTGATAACAGCCACCTTTTTTGGGTCATAAACAACAACAGAAAACAAATAAAATAACATTAGATGAACCCTTATTGATCCCCATATGAGAAATTCCAGGACCTATCGCAGCAATATCTATGTGAGATTTAGTTGCAGAAAAATGTGCTGGGTGAATGGATGAATGAGTGGTCATCAAGACTTGAAAAAGCACTATGTAAGTACAAACTATTTACTGTCATTAGACCACACCAAAACTACTTAATTTTTGTGCAGTATTGAACATTAAAATACTGTACACTTCATGTCTTCCCTGAGTGCACTTGTATATGCTATAGTCCTTTATCTTGTTTATCTTTTTCTTGCTCAACTCTTGCCCATATATAATACTCTTCTTCCCTTTCCTATTTCTTTCCTTGTTGTGATCGTGGCTGCTCTAAGAATGCAAATTTCCCATGTGGGACAAATAAAGGAATATCTTATCTTATCTTATCTTATCTTATCTTATCTTATCTTATCTTATCTTATCTCTCTTCAGTCTCTCCATCGCTTCTCCATCTTTCCTTCTCTGTCCCCCCATGTTTCCTTTCACCCCAGCTGACTGAAGCAGATGGCTGCACATCTTTAGTCTGGTTCTGCCTTCTTTCATCAGTGCTTGCTCATTGTGTGCACCGTTGGTTTTTCCCTTCTACTCTCTTTTTAGTATTGTAAGGTTACTATGTAAAGTGCTTTGAGATAATGTGTGTTGTCATTTGGCACAATACAAATAAAGGTGATTTGATTTTGATATGACCATAGTCACTCATGACACAGCTATATATCAGATATTGGGCAACATAGTGAAGAAACAGAAATCTGAATGGAAAATTGGGCATCTTTGTCCACAGCACCATAAAACATTAGATTTAAGTCACAATAAAGAAAAAAAGGAATATGAGTAATTTCAGCCCGGTAATCTGATTGAGTCCAGTCACTTACTGAAATTGGTACTCTCTTGACATAGCCATACATATTACATAAAATTAGGTCATTACAATGATGCGAAACTTTAATGTGTCACTGTGCAATGCTGGTAAGGCTATTTTTTATGTGATGTCCATCACAAAAATACTTTCTGTCTTACTTGAACATGACATGTCAATATGTATGCACAGGAACCGCATGGTGGACATAAAGGAGGAAATGATGGCAAATGAAAATAGGTACAGGAAATGAAAAGGCAAACAAAAGCATTACTCTGGGAGATTTTCTTATATAGTGATTCAGGAACTGTCACATGACCATCATATACAAATCTATACACAAAGTAATGTGTCATTTGCAACAATTGTTAGGCATCATGCTGCATCACAAAGAAATATGTCTATCTTTGCATCTAATAAGATGACTTTAAGATGAATATCCAGAGAAAACTAAGCACAAGTGCGGTGAAATGTTTTTTTTCAAGATTTCAGTCTCTTTACAAGGACACTCTTCTCATTCAACTCTCTCTCTCTCTCTCTCTCTCCCTCTGTCTCACAAACACAGAAATGAGAAACGCACCGTGACGCAGGCTCCTGTGGTCGTGTCGCACACGGTCAGGATGGAAATGTTCTGGGCACGGTTTAGCCACCTCACAGATGTCTTGGTCTTGCTGATCCACTTCACCATGGTCACATAATGCTCTCTATGGAAAACAGAACAATCACACTGGTTGGTAAATGCTCTGAATCAATATCTGATGGTATGGTTTGTTACAAAAGAATCCAATTTGTGTATCACAACAAATCATCTCGTCTTCAAGTCTTCAAGAGACGCTCATCAATCACCCACGCAAGTATTTTCACACACATGCGTAAACCGTCTGTATATGTGCAAGCGTGCATACAAACATACTATACATGTATCAATAGACACACACTATATGTACATGTATGTGTGTGCACATAGATACAGGCAGACCAATTACTCATGTATTAAATATTTATTTTATATTGTATTTTTATGCATGAGGGAGATGGATTATTTTATGCCATAAAATGACTATAATAGGTCATAAGTGATTAAAACCTGTGCTGCAGTCTAAATAGTCTACATATAGCCACTTCAAAATATATAAGAGTACAGCAGTGCAGACACAAAATGTAGATGGGAGTGTTCATAAATATTTAATTAGGATTTTTTTTTAAAATAAGTTATTTAAATGTTGTAGTTATGATTTCAGGTGGAAAAAAAAATTCCCCCTTAAAATTGGTGTGTTAAGTGATTTCCACTTAACCAGTTCCTCAGAAATTAGGTTCTGACTCATTAGGACCCAGTTTTAGTCTCCATAAGGAATATTGGTCCTGACAAGGACAGTCTTTAAGCCAGAGAAGCTCCTAAAAAGCTAACATATACAGGCACAAGGCACAGCCTCAAACACAGACATACAGTACATACTGTAGGTATTAAATAAAAGCCAGAATATGGAGTTATTATCCAATTGGTAGTGTTCACGTTTCATTCTCATCTTCTTGGTTCGTACATCTACACCACATGTCTTCAGTCTCAAGCTGCTATATGTCTTTTGTTGTGTCTAGTCTTCAACGAATTGTGCAAAGTTTCTTTAATATACAATTCACTGCAACAGCCTTTTGAGCACCTAACAAGGTGAACTAACTGGTGTCAGAGCCAACATCATATTAAAATATATATACGATATATTTTCTTCTTGATCTGCTGTGTCTCGCCTCCCGTTCCATATGCCGTGCCAAAAAAGTGTTTGTGTCAGTGTCTGTTTTGACTCTCTAGCTCGGAATTCATGTGTACTCCACAATCACAAGGTAGAACCAAAATCAATTTTTTGGCAACTTTAACTGTTTGCACTAACCTTTTACAGGGATTTCAGCAGGTAAATGGGGCTGAGTGGGCTATAATGCCCAAAATATGTCATACCTCAATCAAACCTAGTAGTTTTTAATTGCTGCTTTGTGCCACATGTAAGGTAGCCTAAAGTAGTTAATTAACTCTGATGGCTGCAATATCTCAACTATGTTACAATGATGCACACTCCACTGGTACAGGAGTGGGGGGAAAAAGAGAACCTCAGAATCAATGATAATCATTTGATTATCATTGTTTATCTATTATTCCCATGGCACTTCACTGAGCAGAACAGAAGGTGTAATATCCTGCTAGCATGACTGTAATACAGGGACGCAACCAGTCAAGAAAAAATGTCCATTGATGTCCAAAAAAAAAAAAATATCTCAACTATGTTACAATGATGCACACTCCACTGGTACAGGAGTGGGGGGAAAAAGAGAACCTCAGAATCAATGATAATCATTTGATTATCATTGTTTATCTATTATTCCCATGGCACTTCACTGAGCAGAACAGAAGGTGTAATATCCTGCTAGCATGACTGTAATACAGGGACACAACCAGTCAAGAAAAAATGTCCATTGATGTCCAAAAAAAAAAAAAATCCACCAAAGCGATAAATGTCCCAAGTGCAGCTTTGACCAGGAGGTCAGCAGATACAAAACACTGAGAGAAAAAAAAAAAAACAACATTGCTCCTCTCACCTTAGTTTGAGGGTCTCCGGAGGCATGAGTTCCAGCGTGTGTGTCGGCCCGTAAAGATTGACGACGTAGAGCTTCACTGCTGGGTTGGGTTGGCCAGCCTGCATGCAGAAACAAGTTGTCCTAAAACCAAAGCCTCACACAGGTGCAACTGTATTTATGCAACACTTTCAAATAGTTCTTTGATTTGGTTCACAAATAGTTGGTCAAACGTGTCTCAATTTAGGGGTTGCTTCTTTTGGAGGAGGTGGTGAGACATCAGAGTGTGGTACAGATCACAACCAAGCCTCTTTGGACTTTTAAAATGCATCAACTTGTGGCTGTGAAAAGAATCTTTTCCTAGAGATTCTGTAACTTTTTTAGACATTGCTTTTTGACTGCCAAATGATTCACTTTGGGTTTGTGGATGGGACAGTTTGATTTCACTTGTAAAGAAAATTTTCAATTCATATTTCTCTAGCAGGGCCACATAGCAGAGTAGTGGCAAGCACTGTTGCCTTGCAGCAAAAGGATCCAGGACCCGAATGAGGGCTTTTCTGCATTGAGTTTGCATGTTCCTTCAGCGTTTTCTCCTGGTTCCCCGGTTCCTTTCCACAGTCCAAAAACATGCACAGTTTAACTGGACACTCTGCATGACCATATGTGTGAATGAGAGAGTAAATTGTCATTCATCTCTATATGTTGGCCCTGCGATGAGCTTGTGTGGTAGACAACGAATGAACATTTATCAAGCTGTTTGTATTGACTGATAAAAACACCCACAAAAAAACAGTCGAACTGAGTCAAATCATATCTTTGACATGATAACTGTAATAGAATCGGATCATGAGACCAGTGAAGATTCACAGCCCAGAAATGACATTATTTGGACACTTTCCTTAATTGTCGTACACCCAATCTCTTGATTGGTTCAACTGCAGCATTGACCACCTCACTTTCTTGTATTCCCATTGTCAAATTTGCAGCATTACATTAAAAATATCTTCCCACTTATTACTATCAACAAGTACATGAAACCCATCAATGATCAAAGGATAGTGTGCGGTTACTATGGAGACCCCTGGAACCTTTCATTCAAGGTTGCACAACTCCTTAGTCGTTGAGTATAAATCAGGGTTAATATCACGTGCATTTATATATAAAAACATCATGTTTCAAGGCCTACGGTTTTACATGTGAAACATTATTTAAGTGTGTTCCTCAGTTTGTCACAGTATGTCTATCTCCAGTATACAATGAATCTCAGGATAGGCTGGGCTGCGAAGAATCGACTTTTCAGCTCCTTTGTTGCATGTAGATGGAAGGACACATTTATCGCAGCCTTGGAGATGTGACAGCCAAGTTGTGGCACTGTGACACAATAAGCCTCTTTCCAAGGCTGCATTTGAAGGCTGCTTCAGATGTTGGAAGATCAGTGGTCTAGGATGATAAATGAAATCTAGAGGTTGATTCATTATTCTGTGTTGACAGTTTCTTTTTCGCTCAGCTGCAACAGCCCAGACAGTGTTTTGTTTTGTTTTTGTTTTTTGTTTTTTTTAATTTCTGTTATTCTCCTAAGGATTATAATGTGGTTGTGTAATGTGTAATTTAATGAGGATGATGATGAAGCACACAGTGAGTGACACTACTCGTAGTTTGCTATGATTACTCAGGCATAATCTGTTCTCATGAAAGTAACGCCAAGGTTCTGTTTTCACTGTTCAAGAATATCATCCAATCCCCGGACTCTCTACTACCTCACCTATATTCAACTGATTTCTGTAACTCCCTCATGTCCATTTTTGTCGGAAAAAAATCCACAAGATACACCAGCATATCCATTCCTAACCCTCCCACAGTGTCCCCTCTGAATTGCCTCCACCGGATCATCTTTTTCCTCCTTCCAGCTCCCCACTGCCTCAGAAATTTCAGATCTCATCCACAAGTGCAAGCCGTCCAACTGTCAGCTGGCCCCCCTACAGTTCTGGTTAAAGCCTGCCTTCCTACTCTGGATCTCCTCATTTCTGCCATTATTGCTTCATTGGTGCAAAATCAACACTATCCACAACAGTTGTGGACAGTTTTACTGCTGTTATCAACAAAAGGCTAAGAGTCTGGATGTCATCCTCAACAGAAGTCAATCTTTTCAATCCTACATCGGTAACATTACCCGTTCTGTATACGCTGTATACGTTCTGTATACGCTATACTAGGGGTTAGCACAAATGTTCCTACGCTAATTACCTACTGCAGCAGGCAGTACTACTTTTGAACAACTTAAACTAAAATTGTTTATTTTACATGATCCATAATATTGTTATTTTGTATTTTCCACACTAGGGTAAATTAAACCACGGGGGCCGCAGCACCGTGGAGCAGTCAGTCCGCTGGTAGCTGGCCAATCACAAGAGAGTGGGAATGCACTTGGTAGCTGGCCAGTCACAAGAGACAGTATTCTGGGGGGCGGGCATTAGCTCAAAACAGAGTGCCTGTTCTGAGGCTGGCAGAGACAAGAGTAGACTGGCTTAATCTGAGTCCATGAGGTTTTTGACCATAAATATTGTTTAATTTATCTAAGTAGACATCAGAAGTAATCTCTGTTTTGATGGATGAAGTATACAGTTTAGCATTGTCCTGCTGAAAAATGCAAAGCATTCCTATGTACTTTCCAGCATTGATGGTGCCTTTCCAGACGTGTAAGCTGCCCATGCCATGGGCATTAATGCAACCCCATACCATCAGTGATGCAGGCTTTTGAACTGTGCACTGATAACGAACTGGATGGTCCCTCACCTCTTTGTCCACAGGACACAGAGTCCATGGTTTCTAAAAAGAATTTCAAATTTTGGTTTGTCTGTGGTTGTCTGACCACAGAGCAGTTTTCCATTTTGCCTCCAATCATTTTAAACTTTGGCCCAGAAAAGTCGAGATCGAGTTCACTTATGGCTTCTTCTTTGCATGATACAGCTTTAACTTGCCAGACAGTGCTTTCTGGAAGTGTTCCTGAGCCCATGAAGTGATTGCCAGACGAGAATCATGTCTGTTTCTAAAGCAATGCCGCCTCAGGGCCTTGTCCCTTTGTGCACAAAGATTCCTCCTAATTCTCTGAATCTTTTCATGATATTATACATCTGTAGATTGTTGCCCCAACGTTTTTGAGATTTGCTGCCATTAAATTAAAAATGTGATGTTTTCTATGAAATGGTAAAATGTCTCAGTTTCAACATCTGATATATTGTTTATATTCTCTTGGAATCAAATATGGTTTTATGAAATTTGACAATCACTGCATTCTGTTTCTATTAAAATTTTTTCACAATGGCCCAACCTTTTTGGAAATGGGGTTTGTACTGATATCATGGTACAGTGTGGTTTTAAAATAACATGTTTACCTTGGGGTATGGGTACTGCTTTCCTTTGGGGTATGTCATGCCAGTGAAGCGTGGTAAAACCATGTTGGGCACCAGACTGTCATTCAGAACCAGGAAGGCCAATCTCTCTCCATCAGGTGACCACCAGTGTGCCACATGGGTCTGAAGAATCTCCTCTGTTTGTAGGGACACAGGAAATGAAAAAAAAAAAGAAAAACCACTATAAACACTTTAGAAATCAACACTGCAACTTTTGCTGGATGTTCTGTCATTGTACAAAACACACTGTGATGAAAGCAGATGTTCAAAAACTTCAAATGTTTTTATTGCATTTACTTTGACAAGACGCCAAGGGTCTCTGTAACACCGGGACATCATAGACTAGTGTGGACTGTGGACTTTACAGACAAATGCATAAATACTGGTATGACAATTGCATCGTCTCTCGAGTTGTATGTAGGTGCACACTTTCAACTGAGACCAGTGGTGAAAAAGACACGAAAAAAAACAAAAAAAAAGAAAAACACACCAAAACACAGAAAAAATGCTCAGAGCAACCAGCTGCCACTTGTGAGGCTCCATCCTTAGAGAAAAAAAAAAAGTTTCCCTTTCCTTTCCCTGTCTATCTTTTCTACTAACATCAGCTCTTCAACATGCTAGGCCTGATGCTGGATTCACATGTGGTGCGAGGCATCAATTAAAAATGCTTCTCATTCACATTGAACGGAGCAGTATTAAACGTCGCTGAACTGCATTTGTGGGTATGTTGCTTTGCTTTGCTCACATTAAATGTGACAGATTTTAGGTAATGTTTAACTTTCCAACTGTCAGCTTGAGCACAAGTGCTCACTCACTCACTGTCTACCGTACACCCTGAACAGAAAAGGACAACCATGCACTGACCAGTTGTACTATAACTAGTACTATGACTGCATAGAAACATACAACTACACTACAGAAAAAAAAATCCATCACTAATAATGTTGATCTCTTTTTTAGTATGACAAATATTAGTGTTGTGTTTGCAGTTACTTGGTTGCAAGTGGTATTTTTACTGACACTGATCTGCAACACTTTAATTCAGGTTACTGTTAATATATGTGTTAATTAAAGGTATGTAAGTGTATTATACTTGTCATTAAACAGATAATGCAGTTTTTTTTCGAGTCCCTAATAGCAAACCATAACTTTCACTGTAGAACCAACATACTGAGGTAAAAACAACAACAAAGTTCATATTCAACAAAGTTCTGTTTTGGGGGTCATACATCACTGAATGCTTAACTGTGATACTTCATAAATTTAATTAACAACTAAGCAATAAAAATGAACACAAAACAGCAGCGCAGTCACTGGGGTCACTTACCCTTTTTTTTTAGATTTTAAGGAGATTTGCATAACTCCTCTTTCCCATTGATAAAGTGGCTATTTGCTCAAGTGTATGCAGTGTGTGTTCACTTAAAGCATATCACACCCAGTGGAAAATCTCTGCACTAGAAAAAACATGAATATTTAATCCTCGTCGTTTATAGGGTAAGGCCTTTAAACACAGGAGTTTTCAATTTAAGGAGACAGTGTGTCAACACATTGAAAATAATGTCACATATTATCATTAAGTGAACCTCAGCAGTGTTTAAAATCCAGGGTGGCAAAGCAGTTTCTCAACAGATCGTTATCTGATCTTGTTCACTGAGGTTTCTTCAAACTACTTTCAGGAAAAATCTAAAGTGCAGTGTGTTCCTGTTGCTGTGTACCTTCATAGAGCCAGTCAGCGATTCCATTGAAGATGACCCCATCCTTCCCTGAGGATGTCAGTCTGAGGGAGTTGCTCTTGACATCAGATTGGTAGTAGATGTTATTTTCAAATATGTAGATCTATAGAGACAAAGCACACAGAGTCACATATTTAATGTGAAGACTTTATCCCCATGTCTGATTAAACATTTTGAACAAATGGACAAAATGAGGCAGAAAAAAAATTATTATGAACGATTTCCATAGATCTCCAACCCAGCTGTTAAGACCCACGTATAGAGAAGGTTGACTTCACTGAAATGTCACAGAACATATAAAAAATGGACATAGTCTTCAGGCTGCAAAATGAACTTGCATTTTAAAACCTCAACGTTTGTTATCCGTGTCAGTTTTTGAAACTAGAATTTCACAGACATCACCTTTACCCAGGCTCCCACTGTGCAAGAAAGCAGTGAGACAGTTGTATAATCAATGAAATAGTTTTTGGTGGTCATTGTAATCCCCCCCCCCCAGCCCTATTCTCTAACACTGGGTGAAGGTCATAGTTTCCATTGCATGCATGTCCTTGACTATGTCCATCCATTGTGTGAGGTTTGATGATTCAGGTTTATGGCAAGAGGCAACTGGTTAAGATGTCAGTCATAAGAATATGAAGTGCTCTTTAGAAGCCTGCAGATTGCAGTTTGGCCAGTGCTATATTCATGGTTCACAGACCTTACATACAACCAGGCTATTATTTGACAATACCAGCTGTCAATCACACTGTATCCACTCATGTGTTGTGGCTTATCATCCAATTTCCTCTAAAGTGGAACATAATTTATTAAATTAACCTCATGATTCATTGAGAAACTAGTGGTTGAGATAGTTAACTGTTTTCTGACATTATAACACTGACAGGCTCATTTTCTAATAGACCTGAAATCAGATTTAATTCTTTACGCAACCAGTGGAGTTGCCCCCTAGTCGCTAACTGCTACCTACCTACTACTTTTCACACATGAAGGCTACATTTCTACAATTAATAGAGTCTCTTTTTACTTACCAAAGTTGAGTAAATGGAAACGTATGAAAATGGAGTGTGTTGTCAGCCTCCGCAAACTGCTAGACATGGCCCATAATGTGCTCTTACATCAAAAAGCCATAATCAAAGGGTCTCTCCCTACCCTGACACAAACTCACAGTGAGCACATTCGGCCTTCTGCTGTCTGATTATCATCACTCTCAATGCATGTGCTGAAAGGATCACACAGATCAGAGAGATGGTGAGTTATCTGCAGAAATACTTTAAATGCACCATCTGCAAGTGGTAATTTTCCCTCTGAAGTGGCGATTCATTTCTACAACTGAGAAAGGAAGACAACCAGAGAAGTTATAGGTTTTTATTAATGCTACAGTTTTCACCAAATTATAGAACAATGTGCCCAGATATCTTGGAGATCTGGGAACTGGATGCTTGTTCATTTTCATGTTAAACCACAAAGGCATTGAGATAGTATGTCTCTTTTAAAAAGACTACTACAATAACATGCCTAATAATAATAATAATAATAATAATAATAATAATGATGATAATGATGATGACAATTTCCACTGAAGACATGTTGAAATTATATGGTTTAGGATTTACCTCTACGTTTCCAACATAAAGAGATACCACTTATTTATATTGATAATTTTCTGGTATCTTTCAGTGACAATTATTAATTCCAGAACACCAACGGCTCTCACTTCAGCCATTTAATGATACTGTGTGTGCCACTCGAAAGCTAAAAAGCCCTCAGATCTCTCAACAGCCCTTCTTACCACTATAATGGCTTATTACTGTCATTATAGTGGTTTACTTACACAAACACACCCACCCACACACACACTGTACATACTATATATATAGGTGGATTTATTTATTTATTTTATAGGAATTCTGAATAAGGTGATGTGGGATGTTGGACTCAGCATTAAATATACTGCAGTCACCAGCATCATATCATTGCATATTTCTCAAACCACATACGCATGTGAGTTCACATCTTCGATACAATTGTTCCCATAAAAGAAATGGACCACGTTTATTCAGTAACTAGGGATGCGCCCATGATATACTTATGAATATGAATAGGGGTAGGTTTTATATATATATATATATATAAAATAGGTTATATTACAACCAAACTGAAGTAAAAGCTAAATTAAAAGTCAAAAAAGAGGAGGAAAAAAGAAAATGTAGTTTTATTTAAGTGAGCCTGTATCCTTATGACTCTATGTATGCAATTTTAATGAATTTAAAATGCACTAATAAAGCTCAATGAGTGTTATTGAAAGGCAATTTGAAGGTTATTGCTTTTTGAAATGCCATCAGGGATTTGATTGTATTTAATTGAATCAAATTCAATTACATATACACATATACTACCTGAATCACACAAACAAATGAAAAGCATCACACTCACACATGAAAACTAAAGACACAACACTGAGAAGCTTTCACACATACATATAAGTTGGGTTCATACATGACAAGACAAAACAAATTATTGATAGTCTGATTAACACCGGACCTTTACAATACATGTAAACATGTTAGTTCAACTAATTGTCATATTAAATATCTCACTTTCAGACTAACATTCAAATAATGTGATTGGGAGTAGAGATGCATGTATATCTTCAGTTGGACCAAAGTCAAATTCAAGCTGGCCTGGGCGCTCAGTGCATGCACTACAGTTTCCACCCCTGGCTAATGGTGCGTTTCATTTACATCGGAACTCAGAAGTTAGAACCTGGAGTGTCATAAACCCATGCTTCAGTTGAGAAGTCATGAAAAATCATGGATCTTAGGCTAGCCATTATAAACAATACCAGCCGATAACAACACTTTACATGGTATTTTGTGCACACAAACAGCGCAACTACATGTCTGGAGTTAAAAGTTTAACTGACTGATTTACTTGGAAACAAATACAACAGATGTCCTCTCAGCAGTAAAAGTACCAGTGTTTGTAAAGTTTCCTCATTTGGAAATCTGAGTACAGGGGGTTTTCCATTGACCTCAGAAATTCTGAGTTCTGACTACAAATGGAACACACCATAATACCTGGAGAAAACAGAAGAAGCCGGTACATTAAGTTGACAAATGAGGAGATGGACTTTATGCACTGTCAGCTAAAATAATATGATATTTTAATATGATATTCCCTATTGGTGCTTGTATACTGGGGCAAAGACAGCAGGTCCAGATGAAATGTGTTGTCAACCTAACTGGGCATGAAAACATACAGACTGTTTTAATTTGCATTTGTAATTCTAGTTAAGTAAAAGCTTCTTCACTTGTATGAGCAGGTTTACATTACAGTATCTGACTGACTCTATTGTCATCATATATATGCTTGTTTCTTCGGAATAATGATGACGATGATGAACCCTCATAGATTTTCACTGTTTACTCACCAGTTGTTGACCCTGCACCCCCCATGCGGCATACTGCAGCACCGAGTTCACCACCTCAGGAGGGTCCAGCTCCCAAACCTCCCTGAAAAAAATATATAAAAGACAAAAAGCAATGTCATTACTAATATGCGCAGTTGGATTTAATAGGGCCACTTTATATAATTCATAAACTCAGCCTCAGCTCTGCTATATATGATAGCACAGATGTGCATGCATGCATGAGCACACACTGGTCTGCTTTTATATAAAAAAACGGCTTTCGCTTTTCCATTTCCTTCGACACTTATTTCAAAGTTCTCAGAGTGGAATTTATATCATATTTACATAAAAGAAGACATTTAATGGAATCGCCTTTCCATCTATTACAACACGTTATATGATATTTGATCTTCGTTCAGATGATGACATGGTACACATTCAGGTAAAAGGAAAATGGCAGAGTGGTTTCCTGAAATGCCACAATATATATCCAAAGAATTTGAAACAAAACCTGCTCAACTGTGTTAAGTTCTAATCCTCTCCTATTAGTGATTGGAATTCTGACTGACAGTTGTAGCAGGATGTCAGCACCACAGCGTGTCTGGGATTAATGCTTTAGCCTCTGTGACATCCGTTTTTTTTAGCAGCAGAGCCCCGAACAGCTGCAAACTGATCTGCAGATAATCTCGAAACCTTTGTTACATCTAAACATGAAATTTTTCACAAAGTGAAATTTTTCACAGGTCTGTATGACAACTGGATCATCATTTTCAACTCACGAATTCACACATCCTCCCATAACATCACCTTCTATGAATCAATGTAGAATAAAAACAGGTGGAAAGTAATGTATAAATGTGGCATAAGCTCAGTGAGTGACTAGAGTGAGTTGTCTTTTAACTCGAGGGCCATGGGTTTGATACTGCATGAAATTGTAAATGAATGTGTGAATATATATATATATAATATATATTATACGGTAGGGGTGAATGGCCACTTTCTCCTGTTTATCTGGCTAGGGATCTGTGTGTGTCTTTGCTTTCTGATTTGTTTGGTAGGGTTCAGTCAGCTGCTGGTTTTTGGGAAAGTGGGATTTTTGTAGGTTATTTTTTTGTAAATATACTATCACAAGCACTGTCACTTTATACTGTAAATTATAATAAATGATTCACTGTTGGACAGATGGCCTGCATTAATTATACCTTCCTGAATGTTTGAAATGTTGTATATAAAAATGTTTTATTTAGGTATTGCACTTCATCTGTAAAGGTGTTCCTGTAATTAAAAAAAAACAAACTATGTTTGACAACTGTATCCATTGTTCATTTTGCACTACACATCTTTTTAAAGGTGAACTAAACTCCCTCCCGCCAACTGTCCTTCGAGTGATAAGTGAGGGAGAGGAGTAGTTAGGGAGAATCGAATCAGTGCAGTGGGTGTGGCCTGGTGGTGAATCTTACATTGATTTAAAGCTCTGTGGAAATATATATTTTTAGTATATTTTTAGTTCAGTAATATTACTTGTACTGAAGTAAAATCTAATCTATAAGCAACAACATTTTTACTTAAGTAGAATAACTCTTTCCACTTCTGTGTACAAGACGAATGGTCCACTGTAATATGATTAATGTATTTATTTATCTGTAAATACAGACAGGTTTCCAATATTAAATTATAAAACACATTTGAAAATCACTTTAACTTACATCTTGGGAGGAAGGTTTTTTCAAGTGGAAGGTAGGAGGCATAAAACATGAAATCTTTATAAATCCTGGAATGATGCAGTCTCCCTTTGTGGCACAAAATAAATTTATATTGTTTATTAGCAAGATATACAAGTAACTAATGAGAAACAATTTCCCCAGTCACTATTGTCCTGATAAGGCAGAATTTGACATAAAAAGTTTTTAGCTATAGTTGCAGTAAGTCATTTCACACCTCGATGCCAGTAAATCCTACATACTGATCCTTTAAATCATTACAAGGACCATACAAAAGGAAAGTGATGAGTCTATTGACCTCAGGAATACTGATGGACCATCACCTGTCTCACATTAAAAATCAAAGGCTATCATTAACTTTAAAAAAAGAAAAAAAAATCATTGCAATATATTATTTTTAAATGAGCAAGCTTTTTGTGAAACAGTAAGTGAATAAAATGCATAATCTGCAGATAAAATGTACATTTTAAATGTTCTCTATTGCCTAGAGCTGCTGGGACATGATGTACATCTGGTCCGGGGAACTTAAATCGTTGGCCACATATTCTTATGAGAAAGTGTGCATGTGCAGTTCACCCCACTGCAGACAGGAGCTGACTGATGATTTTCTGTGCCTCAAACAACATTTATGTTTTTTTGAGTCTTTTGAGACATGAGACAGAGTTGGTGGAATGTTGTTGAGAGAAAGGGAGAGAGAGAAATAGTTATGAAGAACAGAAGGAAGATGGAGAAAGAAAAGTCAGTTAAGTCATCAATAGCAACAGTGAGAGAAAAAACACTGCAGGAAAAGTGAAAGAGTGGAGGAGATTGGACCCAACCAGCCTGACATTAAACATCTGCTGTTTCCAGCTTTTTATTTTCATTTATTTGACATCCCTAGACTTGGTCAGGAGCCACAAATGAAAATACAAAAACAAATTTGATGATTTTCTTTTTCCCCAACCCATTACTTTAAGATTTATTAACATATGCATCAAATTGCAAAAATGTCTTCATTTACTACACACACATCTCTTGAAAATGTCTTGTTTACCTTTTCAAAATGATAGTGTTGTGTTGTTATATATTTGTTGCACTAAGCACTAAATTTATATATGGAAATACAATAATCTTACTACATTTTTCTCAGTTTCTGAATTGAACCGACCTAGGACCATACTGTACCAAACTGATGTTGGAAACACAGAATAGCACACTGTGTCCTTCCAAAGTAAAGGGATATTTATAAGGGATGTATATAAGGGCTAGTCCTCAGGGATATTTGTTGGTACTATATATTTAAATTTAAATAGCCTTTGTACACAATTTTTAATGCCAATATCTTTCTTGATCCAAATATATAAGAACATTACCTACCTTTCCCTTCATGCATGTCTCAACATGCAAATTACCGTTCATTACTCTCAGTTCTCACTGACTGATCTTTATAGTATCAAACTGGTTGGCTCACAGTTATTTATTTTCACTGATAACAGGTGTTTCTAACATGCAGGTCATCTTACAGCAACTGCCGAGGACGACACAAACACCTACCGCGTGTGAATATTGTAGATGCTGTAGGAGGCCATGTAGGAGTGACGGTAAACCTGGAGCAAAAATAAAGACACAGAGAGGGAAGTATTAAAGGATGAAACATTAACAAGTGAAGCAGCAGTGCCATAGATAATGACATGATGACAAAAAGAAAAAAATAAATAAAAAGGAGGAAGGCATCAAACAAAACAGTGACGGCTGGCGGTTTGCAGCGATATAATCTCTAGACAATGCAATTTGCATGGGTGACAGCTGTATAGGACGAGACATTTTAATTCCATCAAAGGAATACATAATCACCCGAAAGCCTGGGAGAGAGAGAGAGAGATACAAAGTGACAGGGGTGCACATAAAGCTGCCTGAACCCCCCCCCCCCGCTCCCTCCCTCCCTGAGAAGTTATCATGCCTGACATGATAATAAACCTGTGAACGTGGCAGGTGATTGGACACAGAAACAGGCCAATGATTTGCATTCCATCATCGAGATGACACTTACGTATTCGACTCTGACAGAAAGCAAAGGAATCTATGGCTACTCTGACTCAAACTACAGCTCTACCACAATAAACACACACACACGGCATATATGCTTCATTAGTCTCTCTTTAAACTTGCCCTTGGTGGAGGACAGACCGACCAGACAGACAGACAGATAGACAGACAGAGAGAGAGAGAGAGAGAGAGACATCCAATACTGTGGGATACATAGTGTCGTAGAGTTTCCATTTATATAGCAGACCAAGAAGAAGGAACACAAGAAACTTGTGAAAAACCGAGGGCTGACAGAGGAGCTAGTGAAGATTTGGGCAACTGCAACCTCCAAACTAGAAAGTGGCTCCAAGAGATTGCAGACGCAACATCTTAGATCTCTGTCCAGATACTGCACATATCCCACAGGATCTCAAGCCTCTGGTAGAAGACCTGAGCTTGGAGGAGGAGACACAAGACTGCCCAAGTGGGCAAGTGGTTAGAGGCCACATGTGGTTAGAGGTTCACAGAACTGCAGTAGACAATAAATGAGTGAGCAGCCATTGTCTGATATGTGGTGGCAGTTTTCTTTGGTCTGCACTGTTTTGAACTATTTTAAATATAAAAAGAATGTATAGCAGCCTTATCAAGTCTTTTTATATTTATTGTAAGAGAAGACTATATGTTATGTGAAATGAAAACAGACCTGTTACAAAAGACTGGGGGCTTTTATGGATGATTTGGAACTCAAGAACTCATAATGTTAATCATGGGTCAAGGGAGAAATTTTTGCTTAATACTAAATGCTGATTGTATGGTGGGCTAAAAGAGGATGCTGATGGTTAAAACTCACTCACTCATTTTCTACCGCTTTATCCGCTGAGGGGGGGGGGCGCTGGTGCCTAACTCCAGATGACATAGGGCGAGAGGCAGGGTACACCCTGGACAGGTCACCTGTCCATCACAGGGCATGGTTAAAACAATTTTTCTTTTGTGCATTTATATTTAAGGTATTTTATATATTATACTCAATGACTGAAAAAGAAGTAAAGAAAACAAATGGATAATTCACACACATTATCAAAAACCTTTGGGTGAGTGTGTTTTCACACTGAAACTGACCTTCCAACCTATCATAAGTTAAAAAGAAAAGAAAAGAAACCAACCCTGAAAAACCACTATCAGCACTTTTTTCATTTTATCAAGGATGTTATAAGAGGGAGTAATGCACACGCCAGTGGCACAAATGAGCTCTTCAAGTGCTCCCTGCTACACCTCGAGGAGCTGAGCCAGAGGCTACAAGTGCTCTACATCATTTCGCAAGGTGTTGTCCAAGATGGAGTTCATTTTGTACCGTTCCTTCAGGCTGTCCAGACCCACAGAGGCGATAAGCCTTTTTATTTTACCCCTTTTCACTTTACAATGGTATTGTGCCTGCTGGCATGTGGGCTTCCCAGCACACAACAGCAAGAACATGACTTGACTTTCTCAGTAAATTACTGGGCTTGGTAGCTGCCATCTGTCTTACATACACAGAGCTGGTCATATACCGCTGTGCCATGCAGGCACACTAAGTAAAAGTAGTACAGGACCAGGAAAAAAATACAAATTTGTCATCATATGCCTTTTCACTATGTTATCAAGTTATTTATGACAAGTTATTTCTATGAATATAATTCAAGAAAAAAAAAATGGGTTTGTGAAGTAAGGTGTATGAGTTGTTTATCATGTGGTTGCTACTATAATAGAGTAAAATATTATAAAATATTATAAACTGATGCTCAGTAATGAATCTGACTATGGGTGTTATAAAAGATATGTCACCTTGCATTCCTTCTGCACCTGGATCCATGCATGCACTTAGTGAAAACATGGCTGCAAAGTAGGCAATCTGCCATTTAACAAAAGCTTCGCCTGAAAAAAAAAATCCTGGGTTAGCATAAGCATCTGCTATTTTAGGAGTAGGTTTGACTCTTTATTTTGCTATTAGACAACCCCGTCCCTTCGTAAACCATTCATTCTCCTCGTACCAAAGCCCAAAGAGAAAATTTCACATTATGGCAGACTGCTGCCTTTATCAGTAAGCACAAATGTGCTATTTTGTGACTTCTGTGTTAGAAATCCTTCTCTCAGATTTACTTAAAGAGGACATCCACTGGAAAATCAAATTTCTCATGTTTTTTGGTGTGTCCTTGTGTCCTTCCCGTATCTAAACATCACCAAAGTGTCACAATAAACACTTCAGCCACTTCTGAGAAAGAGCAGCAATAAACTGGCTTAATCTGAAGAGACTAAGAGGTTTTTGACCATAAATATAATTAAATTTATCTAAGTAGACATCAGTAATCTTGATTTTTGGTTCAAAAAAGACCATTCTATGTGACCTTTACGTGACAAAAACATACTGAATGACTGGCAACGTCTGTTTACAAAACATACCAATCTGCTTTTCTTTACGGCTCCGAACGACACAATAAAAATTAAATAAAAAAATATGACTTGCTTTTATCCAACAAACAGTAAATTTGAGCGTCTTCCCCCAGGACTGAGGTTTACAGTCCTGAGATGTAACACAAAGCAAGATAAAAGTAGCTGTGTTCCAGTTGAACAAGTAATATTGCACATTATATATTTTTTTTTATTATTTTGTTAGTTTTTATAGTTTTCATTTATTCATGCTAATACTGGTCCAGTGGTTTCGTTACTTATTTATTATTTATTTTAAGTCTTTAGTTTTAGTTGTTTTAGATTAGTGGAGCCTTTAGCACATTTATCTCACTCTATTTACTTTGTTTTCTAATTTTTTTTTATTATTTCACGTTTCATAACATTTGGCATGTTAGTATGACGATGTCTGTTTCTTGAAAGTGCAAAACAAATGGGGGGGCAAATAAAGTGACTTGACTCAGGAGTTATAAAACCAATTTTACTACTCAGTGTAAGTGTGTATTTTCCTTATTTTATTATTGTGTGAGAGACAAATTATATAATGAATGAATTAGCCCTTTTTAGGTAACAAGCCAATAGACTTCCCTCCTTTCAGTGTCACGCTTGCCGTTTGACAGGAGAATAAATGGTCATGAGTCATATTCCTGCAGAACTAAACCCCCCCACCAAACAAAGAACTTTAGTTTCCTTTTGTGCTGTTGGTTTCTACCACAGCAGACAGTTGTTTCCATTAGGTTTTAACAATAAACTGTACTATAGATGACCAAACAGCAGGCAGACACAGCCTGTAGCTAGCCAACTTGAATAAACTGGCGCATTTACCAGCTAGAAAGAAACTTAGTTGTCCTTGAAGAAGCTATTTCTTTTGAAATGTGGCCACAGTGGATTTGGGAGCAGCCACATCTCCCACAGTGAAGATCGGCCACTGGAGATTAACCTTGGGCCACAAATTAAATTATTATTTTCTTTCTATCGTTTGACTTGAGTTTTATGTGAATATGCTTTGAAACTTTGAAAATTTGAAACCAATTTGTGACATAAATCGGGAATTTACTGTATATTACTGAAATAAGATTAATAATTACATGTCCTTTCTAATCAGATATTACTACAGGTATAACTAGTTCTTATTATTTAACCCATGTTAATTTTGCTTATTTGTTCTGTTCATATATGTATGTACATATACAATATATACTGTATATATCATTGATATTAATATTAATATTTTATTATTTTATTATCATTTACAGTTGTTTCACCTTAATTAATCATCTTTACTTACTACATTTTATTTTACCTTTTACTTACAGGTAAGGGACCATACAAGATTTTTTTTAAAGCACATGAATATGTTTAAATTTGAAAATGGTTTAAATATGTACTGTATATATTTCCTTTAGTGTGTGTTTTATTGAATGCCACTGCTTTGTTCATGAAGTAAAACATACCAATCTGCTTTGCTTTATGGCTCTGAAAAATACAATAAAAATAAAAAAGAAACAAAAAAAAAAAATATATGACAGACAGTAAATTTGAGTGTCTTCTGTCAGGACTGAGGTTTACAGTTCTGAGATATAACACAAGGAAACATAAAAGTAGTTGTGTTCCAGCAGCCACTGCCCAGTTGAACATTATATTTAGTTAGGTTTTATAGTTTTCATTTAGTACTGGTCCATTTATTTATTATTTATTATTTAGGTCTTGATTAGTGGAGCCTGTAGCACATTTATCTCACTCTATTTACTTTGTTTTCTCATGTTTCTATTTCACACTTCATAACGTTTGGCATGTCTGTAACACTCTGTCTTGAAAGTGCAAAACAAATATGGGCAAATCAAATGCCTTGACTCATGAGTTATGAAACCATTATGGGTGAAAAATGACACTGAAAGAAACTGCAACATCCAGGAAGTATAAATAGTTACATTTTCCGCAGGGGCTATAGTAGAGAAGAAAGGAAAAGTGATCATCGGAGTTGTGATTGCCAAGTAAAAAACTAAAATCCCAACTTTTCTCTGTGTCAAATGTGAACACTTGCAGCAGTTTCCTAACAATGTCACCAAATCAGCATATCAAAGGCAGTAATGTGTAACTGTTGTGTTCTCGGCTTGTTTCCAATGCCACCGAGATGCTGGAAACAATGTGTAGGTGTATATATAACTGCTTTATCTCCCATAAATGTGAAATATTATCCACCCCCTTTAAAGATTACTATCCTCCAGAGTGCCTTAATTAAAACAAAACAGACTTTAATGAGGCTTATAGTAATTAATAAGACATTAACAAGAAAAACTATAAGGTTCAGCATAAGTACCAGCCCATAACAATAAGGTGGGACATCAATAGTGAAGATTATTGTACACACTGAAAGTTAATTTCTGTTTAAAGAGAAGTGGATTCACACCGCTCGCACTGACTTCATGCATAGTGCAAGCAAACTGAATGTACTGCGGCTGACACAGGGGTCACATGTGCTTTTTAGCTTTAGATGCAAAGCTCAAAAGGTGGTGACATTTTCAACACCCCCAACAGTAAAAGCATATGAGCAATAACATGTCAAAATGACAAGGGCATTTATTGAACATTGTTGACGGGATGAAACGGGATGAAAGGTCCAGTGTGTAAGAATTATTGATATCTAATGGTAAGATGGGAGAATGTAACGAACAAAAGACTCCTCTACTCGCCCTATACTTTTCCTCAAGCCCATCAGGAAACTATGGTGGCCCTCACATTCCAGAAAGAATGTCTTTCTTGTCTGTTTGCTTACTAAGCTTCTGCTTCCAAATGCAAAATGAATGCTATGTGTGGCACAAGATGGTGGCCTCTGTAAAGCAAGCCCCATTGTCTAAAGTCTACATAAAGTATAAAATGCTTACAATAAGGCTATAAAAAAACAAACAATTGTACTTAAATTAATGAAACACATAGACAAACAGTGCTGATTGGTAGTATATTCAATTTCTGCCAATAAATCTTCAAAAATTACACACTAGAGATTGAAATTTCACAAAGCATTTAAAATGTATTGTTTCCACCCATCTCTACTTGTCATTTTAAAATGAAAACACACAATGTTCAATAAATGCCCTTTTCATTTCAATGTGGTGTTGTGATTGTTTGCTGTTTACTGACTCTGACTGGATTTAGACTCCATAGCAATATTCCGAACATCCTGATGTCAGTGAAATGCGGTGATCCTCAGTGATGTGACGGCAGATAACCAGTCCTCGTCCAGGGCTAGGTTTCTGTTCCAGTGAAGCCACAGGTCTCTCCATTGTGTGTTAAATTTGAGGTTCACTCTTTGCCTCCTATTTGACAGTATCCAATACAGTACAACAAAAGTTACAATATATTCAGAGCCAAACAGCTGCCATCAGCTTTTAACTATTAACTAAAAATCAAAGTCACTTGTAACCCTACACTTCCACAGTCTGATCATTTACTTTCATGTTGTGCCCTCAAAAGGAACTGCCAAAAAAACACATTCATCTTTGTTTCATTCCCTTCACTCTGTGAATGTTTTAAACCCAATAACAATAATATGAATTAACTTAATCCCTTATTTTTAGCAAAAAAATTAACTTGGCACACACATAAAATCAGTTTATACAACACATTTATACACCATTTCATGGCTTTCTAACATTAATATAAGTGCCCCAGATGTTAACCAGCAGATGTTATGTAGTTTGGATTCAAACAACAGCTGCAGCTTTTTTCCCCCACCACATGATATTAAATCGCTTTCTCTTTCCTATCATTCTTATCTTTGCCCTCTTCTCTGCTTTGGAACTGTCTTTAAAGATTAAGATAAGTTAAGAAATGTGTACTGTTTCTCCAGCTACAGAAGGACCAACAGGTCAAACCTAATCTGCAATTTTATGCCGCAACCATTCAGTGAGCCTCAGTCTGCAAAGAGGGTGATATTCTTAGAGCTGGTGATCTGATCTGAAAGTGACAATTAATCAAAATTCCTGACACCTTTCTGTGGAAAGATTTAAGTCAGGTTTAAATTTGTGGTTTAGCAGACTAAGGCAAATCCCAGTTTCTTACATTTTGTTGCTTAGATGTTGAAATAAAAAACATCATACTTGAGCCTAAGTTCTGTTCAGTCACAGAGAAAAATAAGGTTTTTTGGAGAACTTTCTGTGGTCCTCCTCAGAGGTAACTTGATGTTACATGTGACGTGTCTTGCTTCCTGTTTTATGCAAATTTGTCCTACTTAGGACAGCAGAAGGTGGTGTTTCTGGATCGTGTTCACATATGGCTTGTTCTTTGCATATATACAGTTTTTACTTTTTTGCACGGCAAACTGTGTTCACAGACTGTCATTTCTGAAAGTGTTTCTGAGCCCATGCAGTGATTTCCAGTAGGAAATCACTGCATGGGCTCCTGCTGCATGGGCTCCTGCACCAGCATGCTCCTGCTGATTCTCTGAATCTGTTAATGATATTATACACTGGAGATGGTGGGATCTTCAAAGTCTTGAAGCAATTTTATATCGAGGAACATTTTTTTCTGAAATTGCATTCTGTCTTTATTTACTTTATTTACACAGCGTCCCAACTTATCTGGAACTGGGGTTTTATTTTGACTTTTTGCTTGACTTCCATTATCCTGCTTTAGTTTCTGTTTTGTCTTGCATGCTTTATTTTGTTATTTTATTTTATTCATATTATTATTATTATTTTTTTTTTTATGTTGTATTATACCTGTTTATTATCTAGGTTTGATATACTCTCACTGCACTGTCACTCACTGCATCAGCCATGTTCCTTTGCATTTCTTGGTGTTTTTGACCTCCATTGTAATTGTTTAGTCTCTGCCTTTCCCTGTTCATGTGTTGTCCTGCACTTGGGTCAAATTTGAAATCTGCATGATGGGGGCTTTTAAAGCAACACCATGTAGTATCTCGACCCTCTAATAATGTCTCCATATATATATATATATAATGTCTCCTTATATATACATACATATATATATATATATATATTTTGAACTGATTGTCTACTTATAACAGTTTGATGCCGGACAAGGGTGAATATAGGTCCTGCTTTCACTTGCTGGCATCAGCTGAGAGATGACAAGGGATGTTGGAGTCATTGCGAACTGGTTCTACTGTTGGACTAGTAAGTAAACATTGTAAACTTACAAACTAAAGGTAGTGCGTTGGAGCTTGCTGTGTGTCAGGTGGTGTTATTGTATTGTCAATTGTACTGAAGTCATGTCTTTCCCTGTTCATGTTCGGAATTCAAAGTTATTCACATAGAACATCCGTAGAACATATTATTCCCTCATATAATTCCTACAAAAGAGCTGTATGATTTTAGATTCACAGATTACAGGAAACTGTGTCAAAAAACTGATTGTTTCACATGTACTGTAAGAAACAGGCATTCAGTGTTGGTCTGTCATGAAGCATAATATAGGGGCTTAGACTCATAAGAGCCTCCATTATATCTGTGTTTCCTGTGTTAAATTTGATTTGCAGATCATTGGCGGAGCCTTTACTGAAAAAAAAAAACAAAAAAAACAGGGCATTTACCTGACATTTGATAAAATCATCCTTGAAATACATTTTTTTTACAATGGTTTTTTTACAATTAATATTTGTTATTTGCTTCACATTCAACTACAAGATTTCGCTCACTGACAAATTAAAAGAGAAAAGCAGCAAACACACCAAGAGTGGCTGAGGAGAAGACAAACAACATCATGCTTCAAACATTAGGCCACCAAGAACCGTATGTAATGAATGTACAAAATATGTTCCCTAACAGTACACAGTATCATGAAACTATGCAGTTGCCATGGTAATGTTGGGTCACTGAACTTTGCATCCTTATGTTTGAGACATAAAATCATCTTTATGCAAGGGACTACATGAAGGGTCTTTTTTAGAGCACACAAAGAAAAAAAAAAATATTCTGCTTCTAGGACATCTGGAACTATTATATCTTCATCCAAGGTTATTTTCAAGGTAATTTCAAACTTTAAAACACTGCAACTGGTAACCCTCTTCTTTGATTGAGCTATGGGAAATACAACTCTTTGGAGTAAAAAAGCCTTTAAAGATTGCTCTAACTTCAATCAATAACTTAAAACCTGCAACAGCACTGGCATTTTTTAGGGGGTCAGCTATTTAAGGTTACATAGAATGGTCTTTTTGAACAAAGAAAAAAAAAACCAAGATTACTGGTGTCTACTTAGATAAATTTAATTATATTTATGGTCAAAAACCTCATAGTCTCTTCAGGTTAAGCCAGTTTAATGCTGCTCTCTGCCAGCCTCTAAACAGGCGCTCTGTTTCCGAGCTAATGCCCGCCCCCCAGAACACTGAGTCTCTTATGATTGGCCAGCTACCAGCTGACTGACTGCTCTGTGGTGCTGCTTCTTCTTCTTCTTCAGGTTGAAAGAATCTTAGTAAATACTGTGTAATAATAAAGTTTCCAGAGGTGCGACTTAGTTGGCAACCAGGCTTTAGTGCCTTTTTACGTTTTATGATTTAATTGTGTGATTTAATTGTTAATTTGTGTCTTTTGTTTGCTTTCAAATGTGTTTTATTATTGTTTTTTTTGGACATCCTTTGTAAGCTTTACCTCTGTCATGCTATGTATTTTTGCCCAAGCAAAATGTTATCTTTTTGACATCAAAGTACATTTGAGACTTATAGTCACTGTAATAATTGTAGTGCTATACATTTGTAGGTAAACAGATCATGATGGATCAAAATTCTATTAAAACAATCACAAGGCAGACAATGGCAATGTCCTGTGAATAATTTAATTTTTTAACACAGATATGGCAGGTGACTGTAGTTGACTTAAATACAGTCAGTAAGTAGTTCTCAGTATTTTTCTAAATGTATAAAGTTTCAGAATGATTGGAAAAGGGGGACAGATAAATTGAACTGTTGTCCCCCTGAGATTCCAGATACATGTTTCTGTTTCTTTTGTGTGTGGGATAAACAAGTATTGGGAATTAGCTATTCAAACTATAACAGGCATTGTTGGAGTGACTGTGCCCCATCAAGTAAAATGATTTTACTGGGTCTGGATGATAGCACTGTCCTTGAGGAAAACAGAAGTACATCCATTTCATATATGGATGAATGCAATTGGTTATTCTGTTGTACTGGAATGACTGACTTACATAACCAGAAAAAGAGTACAGTGTTTGAAAAATTGTGGAAACTTCCTCCGGACTTTAGTGAATAAAATGAAAACCAACAGTATGGTACCATAAATGATTTACTGTATTAAGATAATTTTTTAATGTTATGATTTTCTTACTGATTGTGATTGTTTTTGCTTTATGTATAAACATTTGTTTGTCATTTAAATAAAAAAAAATGTTTAAGCAAAAGTATAGTTCGGGATGTACAACCGAGAACATGTCACTTAATACTCCTTGTCGTGCCAGGCTATGGTCAGGGTGACTACCAAACAACATTTCAGTAAATTGTATATGACATTATTTAGAAAATGACAGTTGACTGACCGTTCGTGATTACAGTGATGGGAAATCATTCAAATGCCAACCTCAAATAAAAACTGCTTCTAATTGTCTAAAAAGTGTGTGAGAGTGAGGCAGCCAGTTACCAAGAACAGGAGTGGCACTTCAATAACAGACATATTATTGTTTGTATCTTGTTGACATAATTAGAGAGAGGCTCATATAAATCAGATGTTATTACAATTCACTTCAGCAGTTGCCATTCAAACAAAGGACAACAGAATGTAGATGAGTAGTTTCAGGTTTTGCAGGTGCTTGTTTTCCAGCTGTAAAATCCCAAACAGCAAAGTTGGAGGAAAATAGATTTTATGAACATTTTTGCACTGACTGCCAGAAGCAAACACAACATTTGCACTGGTATAAGCAAGGCAAGATGCTACAGAGTGAATGCACGCATCCCAATTCATTCATGCATTGGGAATGCAAACAATGGAGGCTGTCACTCACAGTCAATGGGAAGCCAGTCAACTTTACTTCCACACATGACTATACCTTTATGCTAACACACACATATATATATATATATATATATATATATATTGTATTTCTTCACTTCAATGGCAATGAAACAGAAAACATGCATATAAGGTGAGGGAGAGGATATGTCACAGATCTCTAACCATCACATGAAAAACAAAGTATGAATTTGGAAACCTGTCCATTTTTAAATTCACATATTTATGTGGAGCAGGTCTTCTTTCACATGAACTACATACATTCCAAATGCCATTTGCCAATTTAAAGCTATTAGGCTACAACTATATTTTATTTACTTATTTGTTTATTACAAATTTTCCATAAATAAGGGAAGAACTCAAACAGGTCTGCATTGTTCCATCTTTAATTTCAAAGCAGGCCAACACATGCCAGTCTTTTTTCTCCACTTCATAAGGGTTTGGTGTGGTACTTTGCCATAACAGGCAAAAAATAGCATTACAATGCCCACATCTTTCCGTCCTGGTAGTTCTTTACTTCTATGATGTAACAATCTATAGTTCTTTTACAGTACTTTGATAACAACCAACCTGTTCACATGCTGGGGCCAAGGAACATGGCCATAACTGTAGCTCACTGCAATGTATACTTGCATTTCAGGGGAGTGTTATAAACATCCAATACTCGCATATAAGAAGTAACATTCCGCACAAATCTTGCACCAATTCAGGCATCACATGCAATACGGATTATGCAAGTAAACCTAAGTGTGTCCTAAAGAGATGCCTAGATTGTTTTGTTAAAAAAAAAAAAAGCAAGAAGACTGTAAGTGTGAGTTTGCTGCTCTCACTTCTTTGCCAACTTCCACCAACTGTTTTATGACCAGGAGGGTTTTGTGCATCTCTTAAGCTGCTGTGCAGGGATTAAATGTTCAGCACATTTTGTCTTCATTTGTATCACTAGCTAAGGGCTAGTCATAAATAAGGTTCACACTCTTGTCAGCTATTTTCATAGCTGTCTCCACACATACACACACACACACACACACACACTGAACTGAAACATTATAAATGATACAGACAACATGAACACCTCTCCACTCACAAGAAGAGTCATTAAGGGAGTCAATCTGCAGTGCACTCTCATGGCTCTATGCTGATTTACCACAGAACAGACTGTGCAGAGTGAAAACCATTTTACCTTGCTGTTATCATGATCTGAATTCATTAATATTACTCATGAGGAACACAAAACTCCAAAGTGTTGACCTGACTAATAGAGACACCAGGACAGGAAATTAGTCAGGGCTCGGGATTAAAGACCCTTGAAATGTATGAAATAGTCCTTAAAATTCACATTACATTAAAAAAAAAAGATACAAAAGTTACCAATTACATGCCAGACAATCAAAAGTATTGTCTTGATTAAAGATTAGATTAGTGTTACAAATAGAAGGATTTTTTTTCTAGAAATGAATGTTAAAAAAAGATATATGAAACTCACACACACACACACACATATATATATATATATATATATATATATATATATACATACACATATAGTAGTGCCCTTACATTAGCCATAATGTTTTCAACACTACAAAACCCACAGCCACCCTAACAGCCACCCTTAGCCACCCTTTAATGTCATCATCTGCTTTGTGGAGCTAATGCATTCTTTTAAATAGGTTTTGCCACCATAAATAATACACTTTTAGACTCTCCAAATGCTCCGTTGCACTCACTAAAATGCAAGGACTTTTTATTGTGAACTGATGGAAAAGGGGAACAGAAATGCTGGAATGCTTTTACTTTGAAACAAATGCTGGGCATGTTGTGTTTGCAACAAATGTGACCTGCTGAGATTTGTCAGCTGAGCAAAGTATAATCATGCTCTTCAGTAGAGAGTAGAGAGGGAGAGTAGGTCTGTCAGTGTCACACATTTTTAAAACAGCACATTTTGGTGAGGCATATGCAACTTAAATAAAAAAAAAAAAAAAAAAAAAAAAAGCTGGAATACAAAGTGACACTCAACAAGGAAATGAGCTGAGGCTCATGATACCATGCTGCTCCCTAACATCGTGGAAGTAGGTCTTCGTTATTGTTTTGATTGACAGAGAGACCTCCAGTGGTAGAACCTACATACTGTACTACATTTTATGAGGTGCCAGTGGCCTTGGGTAGGGCTTGGAATCCACACTGATCCTCCATTATATATTTTAAACTGTTATGTACATGAATGTGGCATTCCATTTAATTCACACTGATTGTAAAAGCTCTTGGGGATGGTTAAAAATTGATTTGGAGAGAGCTTGCTGTATCCTGACAAGATGAAGTATCTCCCAAGATTTGATAAAATTGCTCTGGAAATGATCCCAAATGGCCTTAAAACATATATAAAACCTATATTTATGAGATATGCATTTTGAAACCTATGATCTGTGCATGACAATCTTAAAAATTATCTCTGTAAATTAATTAACTGACAAGAAATCAACCTTACTATAAAGTACTAGTATGGCCAGTCTTATATTCCACACCTTATGAAAAACAATATGAAAATCATGACTGGGTTACTCTTCAGCACAGGGTGATTTGGTCTGCATATAGAGTCCAACCCTCAATGCAATACCTGCACATGACATGCAGCAAACAGCAAAGTCAGAGGCAAGTTGCTGTCAATCACAGTGCATTTGTCGCAAAAAAAGTCATGTATTTCTTCCAGAACAGGGACAAGAGACCAAATACCAAGCAAAAAGGGATTTTAGCCACAAACTCCAGGCAAATTATATTCTGATTCTTATAACAGCAAGAAGAAAAACAGTAAATTGCTTAGATATTGCCAACATTTTGGCATCCAGAGCTTCTAACTTGAGCCCCTCCAATGAGATAAGTACCAAAAGTTGGATGCACTTCATACATGACACATGACCCAAGGCAATCTGTCCATCTCTGAAACATGCTGCCCACATTTTCCTTTCCTTTAGACACATTTCTGTTGATTTGCAGTATAGGCAGTTCTTACACATCCTGACATTGTCAAAGTTTCACCAGACAGAAAGGTCTGTCCAGGTACTTAGTAGAAAAGTCAATAAGAGCACAGTCTCTATAAACTGTCTCTATGAACTCATCTTGTCTCCACAACTTACCCGGGTTAGGATTAGTCAAGTGAACATGCAGAAGTCTAGTCCTCTCTCAGATTATTTGATTTAAATTTAAATTTAAACCTAAATGCCCAAGGTTACTGTGAAATTATTGATAGATAATGACATAAATGTTTGTTACCTAACCTATCTTCCTATCTATAAGCAATTTTAATTTTATTCATACTGTGTTTTGGCAGGTTCCATGTGGCCGCTTCCTTCAGTCAACAAAGCCACTCTACTTTTTCTTGGTTGCAGAATTTATCCAGCATTTAAAGCCACCACATACTGCACTCAGGCAGTTCCGTTGTATCAGAAAGTGACAACGCATAAAAGCAGTTTTATATCCTCTAAATGAAATGCTTTCAAGCCTAAGACTTATGTGAATTTACAAAAAAAAAAAAAAAAAAGAATTAATTACTCACTCAACTCAAAAGGAAAAAGCTTGTCAAATACACACAGACAAGAGCAGGAGGAGAAAATCAAGATATCAAAGAGCATGGCTGAGCACATTACGGAAATCAATGCACAGTGCACAGAAAACATTTAATAAACACCATAAATAATCAGATGTCAGAGTTATGGAGTAAAGCCTGAGAGCGGTTCAGCTGTTCCAGGTTCATATGCCACAGATAATCATGTACTGCTAATACAAACTAAACCTGACCTGAACTAAACAGGTTTTCTGTTTTTTGTATATACCTGAACCCAAACTGAAGTGTTGCAGATCTCAACCTGTTCATTCTGAAGTTTGGGCTTATCTATTTTGCAACGAAACAGAGAGTAAAGTATCAAAAAATAAAAGGTATTTTTGGCTATTAGTACCAGCTCAATCCAAGGTTGATTTAAATTTGAACTGTACGTGTCCCGAGAGACATATAAGATTGATGGGGAATAATGTTTTACATGGGATGGAATCAGTTCAAACTCAAAACCATTGAGTGACAAATAATAAAACAAAATGTAATATCTGGAACAAAACAAATCAAATATAAGATTTAGAGAGAGGAAAAAAAAGACAATCTTACTGTCACTGCCTCACGCCTCTGCTAATGACTATTTTATATGTAATATCAGCAGCACTCCGTGCCTCAGAATAATTAGAGCTACATGAAGAGATGTGAAGGGAGGAAGTCTTCCATGAGTGTACGCTTACTAATGTGCACTAATTGTTTCCATTTAATGTGGACTTTTTCCTTCATTTTCTTCATTTTATATGGAAGCTGCACCAATGTGTTTAGGTTTATGGTTTCATGCATCCTGGTTGTGTTATTAATTATTCATCACAAGTTTGGCGGTGCTTCAAATGTAGAAATGCACAACAGAGCGCTTTTCCTCAGCCTTTTGCCTTCAGAACAGCCGACACGTCAAGGCTCGAGGCAGAGGAGTCTCAGGTGAACTGAATCTTACAGAACCATGATTGCAAGCTGCAAGTGCTCATCTTTGAATTTACAACTAACTCTAAAATGGAGTTATCCAAAGAGTTATATGTGTATGAATGAACTAACTGGGGGGGGGGGTGTTCAGTTTAGCTCAGACCTCAAGGGCAAATTTATTTTGCAGAATGAATTAAAAAAAAAGCAGATTTAACAGAAGGTAAAACATCTATTTCATTCATTTTTCATTTTCCTTTATTTAACCATATTAAAACCCATTGAGATCAAGATCTCTTTCACAAGGGTGACCTGGCCAAGAAGTCAGCAGCAGAAGTCATAAAAAATTACATAGGACAGATTAATACAAACAATTTTAGAGATACAATAGTGTTTTGAAATAAGAAATGTGGGGGCTATAACACAGTGGAAAAAACTAAGATTTAAAACATAAGCACTGTTCTATGGTCTCACGCTGTCCATCCCTCAAGATTGAACGGAAAACTCCAGGTGGGAGTTTGAAATATTGCAGAAAACTGTCTTTTAAAACAGATTTGTAATGCACTGTTTTTACAGTGGCAGCCATTCAAGGTTCCCATTCCAGCTGAATTCCAGTGGCTGGAGTAACCCCCCTCTTCTCCTGGGCATGTTTATTTTTTACTGTAAAGTCATCCATTCATTGAATTAAAGTATGACCAAAAGATGGCGCTTCTCTCTCACACAGTAGCCAACAGTCATTCTGATAATTTGAGAAGTGAAATTATTACAGGCCTATTCGAGATACGCTGGCCACTGTTTTATCTAGACTCTGCGGGTACTTATTACAAAAGAAAATGAACATGTACCTTATTGAGGGCATGTTTTCCATGCATTTTTGAATCAGATACTTCAAAAACAAATTTGCAAAGCAGAACATAATTTAATAATCATTATAAATGAGGGTGAGGAGTACAATAAATATTACAAGGGAACAACTAGTGAGGAAAGAAATGGGTGCATGAAAACCACAAAATAGAAACATTGTTACAGCTGGTAACATTTTATATATTTGTGTCTTGTCAAATAAACATGGAGATGGAGAGAAACAAGAACACTTGACTTACACCCAAACAGGTGTAGGTGAATACACATCCCATCCACACAGAAACAACATTTTGGGAGATTTTAGGTCCTATTTAGATCCCGGAAACGGACAAGTTGTTTTTGTTATTTTTCAAGTAACTGCCATATAAAATGATAATAAAGGCATTTTATCTTCCAGTGTTTCTTTAATTGTTTTTGAAGGAGACTTGCATTTTTATTTTTATTTTTTTTACAGAGAACGATCTTTTCACTCCAGCAATAAGACTTTCTCAAGTTTAAAAATGTGCTACACTTTAAACAACTTTGTGTGACTTTGTCCAAATAATGCATTTCTATATAATTTCTGAGACAATAGTAGGTAATAACTCCTTTCAAATATTTGAGCACAATTTGATCATTGTGAATTTTGATTAAAAAATGAAGAATTACAATTGCTTAACAGCCTTGCATGATTTAGCCCAGACAAGCCCATCCCCACTTCTTTTCATTGCTCAACCTTTTGTTGCTGCTTAAGCCTATTGCTCTTCAGCTGGTCTCCCATTCTCTCACAAATCATCCACAGAGCCAAAATGTAGCTGGTGTGCATCAAATGTATGCACAACTAGAGCCTTATTTAGTCTTTTTATCTGCAACTTTTACTGCCTGTGTACAAACACACAACAGACACACACAGTGTGCTCTGCGCTCTGAGCGTCTGAGTCTTCTCATCCACGGATAATATTGCTAAAAGCTTTAAAAGAAGCCTTTGCATTAAAAAAAGCATAACATTAATAGAGTTTAGATAAAGAAAGGAGGAGGAATTCGAAGGTCCCCGCTGTTGTCAGTGTTTTTTGTTCACGGACATGGGGCATTGATTCCATTCTTCTTTGCTGACTGACATGTATTTCATGAATACACTAACACTAGCAGCACTGTTAATAATGTTACAGTTATTAAATTGTTAATAAAAAGAAAACCATGACATTTGTGGAGCAAAGCAGCGGAAGTGGTGTGGGGATTTGGATTAATTTTCACGAATTACGGGCCGTTACAAATTTGTTCAAATTTCATTTTTGGGAAAAGTGACAGTCCAAATGAGACTTGCACATTGTAAAGACTTGAACAGCTTTGCAAAAGCAGTGGAATACTTCAGTTCAATGAAACTGCTGCACACTGACATAAAAAGAACCGCAACATGTGGACAAACTTGTTTTTCATATTCATATATTGCACCTATTTCCTTCTTTTTAGTAGTCGTCTAGACTTGAAGGATAGTGCATTTATTTATAATTCATAACAGCGGGGTTTGCATTGTTCATTTTCTCTTTATTTAGTAATAATTTGATTTTGTTTGCCCATTTTACACTATGTGGAATGTTCATCCAGCTGAATTCATTGGAACTAGTGAATCTTAGCTAATGTGGGGATTTATATGTATGTGCTCCTTGTTTTTAATGTTGGGTCTATTTAAAAATATGCCATTAAAATATGGCATTTAAGAATAAAAAAAATCCAGACTGTCAAAAAAAGTCAAATGTAAACTAATTTGGACCATGGTTTTGAGAACAGAACATGATCACTGCTCCTCCACGTGGACAAATGAGGCATTGCAGCTGGTTTTCACACAGGCTGCTATGCTAGCTGGAGATAGGCACCAGCCCCCCCGCGACCCCTAGTGGATAAAGCGGTTGAAAATGAGTGAGTGAGAGTGCTTAAGGGAGTTACTAGTGAGGGCTTCATTGACTATGCCATTACAGGGGATCATATTATCCCCGGTGATTCAGCAGGAACCAATCAAGATCCAGCCAAGGATCCTTTGGCGTAGCCTTTGGCATGAAATTGTAACTGCGCCAAGCTGAATCTGTCGACACCTCCCCCACACCCATTTCAGCACACCTCGGTCTAACAAATTGCCAAATTCGTTCGGACAAATTTACCACTGTACCACCTTGTGCTGCGCCACAAAAGTAGAGCCCTAGGTGTGAACATGAGAATGAATGGTAGATAATCTCTGCAACAGACTGGTAACCTGTCCAGGGCGTACCCTGCCTTTTGCCCTGGACAGCTGGGCTTGGCTCCAGTCCCCTCATGACCATCATGTTGAAGATAAAGTGGTCGACCATAAAGTGGTCCAAAGAGGAGTGAATAACTACATTAGCTTTAAAGTTCTACCCTGCTATTCTGAGTGGTTTTGCTAGGTATCAGTGGATGAAGATTATTGAGACTTTTTTTTTTTTTTTTTTTTAAATCCTCAATCTCTACTGACTGTGGCATTATATGAAACACTAAATAATAAGGCATGATTACTGGGATTATGTTGGCTGTATTCCCCATATACAGTAGACGTTGTGTATATGGGGCAGCATTAGAGCATGGAACCTGTGTGATCACCAAACAATTTGTGAGTTAGTCGTTACAGACAAAACCACTCACTTAAAAATTAAGACCATATTTCTTACATACTTAATTTACACTGACTACATTAAATAGAGCATTTTTAATCAGTGTTATTAAAGCATTTTGACTTTACTTTTAGTAATCACTCCTTAAGAGTAGTAATTACTGTACTAAGTAATTATTTATGCAGGGAAAGCTCATGGCCAAGTAGTTAATGGTGGTGAAATACTTTCATGCAGAATACAACATAAAAGAAATACTTCTGTCTTTTTCAAAGTGTGCTTATATGAGGTGTTGACGTATCTGTACCACCAGCCTGGAAGCTGGACTTGCTCTTGATGATGCCTTGGCTGCAATCAAGATAAGAATGAAAAACTGATTTGTGCCACTGAACAAAAGGCTCACCTCAAAATTTCTATGCCTACTTAAGTCTGACAGGTCATAATAATGTTTTCCTGCCATTAGACAGCTACTTCTGACTGTAAACTTAAGTTTGTAATTGCTCTGTCCTCACACAACCAGTTTTCATACATTTTTAATACACTGTTAATACACTGAATAATAATACACTGAATAACACACTGGAACTCAGTAATGGAGGCACCATTAGTTCCAATGTGTTATTTTGTGACTTCATTGTTTGAAGTCCTTTAATCAGATTAAAATTAGTGGCACAAACTTGCCAAATGATCCAGAAGGTAGAGCATTAGCATCCCCACAAACTAAAAATGCTGATTTTTATCAATGTTGCAGAAGAGTAAGGATTGTTTTAGAAAATTTAAAGGAAAAAAAATGACAAAAATATGTTCTTCCTTCCGTCCTGACATGGCCTGTGTTGATAAATTGTTGATACCCTTTACAACCACATTTGAAAAAAAAAAAAGAAACCTGAAATGTGCCTTAAATGTACACTTATTGATGCTCAACAAAGAACCAATATACATTAATCCTAAAATGGATATTAAAGGCCTGGTCCTATGATACACACTGTGTTTGCCAAGAACTGTGTATTTTGGTCACATGAAGATGCCTACAATGTTGTAAATATACAATCCTACATTCTATTCCATTACAATACTTTGTCACATGTCACATGAAACATGTATCATTTCCATTTTTCCAATCAATATAATTTCTATTGTATTGTTCCTTCAACATATCCTTGTGCTGAAAATAAACTGGGTTTTTGGCTTTGGGCTGAACTGCTCCAAATGCAACTGTGACCCTTCCTGCAAAATATGCAAATAACTTCTGATTAATTGCATTGTCACTAATCCTCAGAGTTGATCCCTTCCAGAGTGAAGGGTTTTAATTTGCATATCTCATTTTGCATCGACTCTTTCTTTTGATGGAAAGCTGGTAATTATGGTTCAGGCCTGCCCCGCTGCCCTGTCAGTGAATGAATTGTGACCTGCCACTCACACACTGGCCACCAAGGAATTTTAACCACCCCTGACCCTGGCCTTCATCACAATGTGTGAAGCAGTTAACAACTCTGTGACAATGTTTATTCAGCCTGGACAATATACACTATTTCAGCATGAGTTTGTATTTGTAACCCTATGCTCTGTCATTATGAGTTAATGCAAGAAAGCGTGAAATCAAATAATATTTTTGCCACCATACAACAAACCCTCTCCTACTGTTGCTGCCATTGTTGAACTTTAATTGATTCAGTTTATACTTTTTCCAGCAGGTGTCATTGTGATGTTAATTTATGTATCGAGGTGTGGATCGGGCTGCTCATAGAATTTTTTATTTATTAAATATTTGTGCCTGTTACTCACTATACAGAACATACTGTATATTTTGAGAAGTTATCTCGGCAGGTTTCCTACTTGCTGTACACGGGGTTGACACTTGTCCCTTCTGTCAGAACAGAAATAGGTAAACCAAGCCATTAATTCCATGGCCCCTGCTACTAGAATGATCCCAATTTCAAACTCAAAATTAAAATATTGAATACTTGAAATTCTTGTAAACAGTGAATAAAAGGAAGATACTACAATCTTATACTAAATATCAATATTTATCATGATAAAATATCAGACAGTTAAAGATTTAAGTTTTGCTATTAAGTGAAATTTGGCCACACAGTAACATAAAGTCTGTTACTGTGCCCGGTATCCAGTATTCCGTCCTGGTTTGGTCAAAAAATGTGGCTGAGGGTGGAGCCTGGCTAAATGCAGCATTGACACGGAATGTGCCATCAGCTAAGCTGTGTGATCTTAGGAAAGATAGTCTTTACTTTAATAAATCAAGTATCCCTAACCTGAGACAGTAAGTTTGGGCTTATCTTTGTCATTTTATGTATAATAGCTTGACACTGAGCCTACAACTCGGAATTATTATTCCTAATTTTCAATATCAGTCATATTGTCGTAGTGCGAGTTCCACGCACTGATCTAAGGGGCTGACCAATGGCATAAAAGAAGAAGCTCTTTTCTTTTCTTTGGTGGTAAAAAAATAAAGAAAAGGTGCTTTCAGACCTCAGACAACTTCCTGAAATAATCTAGAATAGCTTTACGTGGGTGCAACAGCCACAAAAATCTCCTACCTGCCTAAACTCAAATTTCCAGATAGTGTCAGAGTAAGAAAACAGAAGAACATGCTCTAGCAGTTGTTAAAAGGTCTGACCCAGACAATCTTTTGCTGTGTTCACCATATGTTAACACCTAACTCTGCAAGGTCTCAATTCTTTATGTATGAAAGCTGCTACGGAAACAAACATCGACCTTCTACACTTCGAGTCTCCAGTTATCCTTATCCTGAACTTGAAAGTCTTTGGACTCTGGGGGGAATGTTGGAGTATGAGAAGAAAACCTACTTACAATCCACATGAGGAGAACGTGCAAACTCCACACAGCAGGGATTTGATCTATGTGTGTGTGTGTGATGGACATACATTGTACGCAGAAAGGCCAGATTGGGAATAAATATATGCAGAATGTTTCCTTATTGCATTTACTATTATTGACCTGGTCTTAGCTTAGATTTAAAAATGCTTTTTGTCCCTCTGGAAATATTGTCTTTTCTTAGAATTTAATGCATCTAATATTTGGTCCAGCCACATATATGCGCAGTTCAAGCAAATGCAAGGAAGTTACACAAAAACCAACATAAAGATTCCTTAGGAATCATCTGTTTATGAGTGTGGACACAGTTCAGTGACAGTATACATAATAACAAAGAGGTTTGCCGGTTTACTTGGAGATTAAAAACTTACCTGTTTCACGTCATAAGCAAAGAGGACATACTTCAAGTCAGGGGAGAGAGAATACTTGGCCACATTGAAATTTACCTAAAGGGAAGTGGATATAAAAGACATAAGACAGTTGTACTATGATAATTACACATAATATATTACAGCAAAGACAGTAGGGCTGCAAGAATGAACTGACTGATAATCAACATCAATTTTTGCATTCAGGACACGTCTAAATCAACAAACATTTTCGTCTCATTTCCTTCTCTATTTTTTAAAGTTGTCCTTCCCTCTTCCTTTGGTCTATATTGACCACCGATGAGGCAACTGTTCACACGTTTTTGTGTGAATCTTAACCATGCTGGTGTGAAACCCCTATTAGAGAGTCATTAAAACACATATTTATATCAGCTGAGAATTTAACAGATGTGGAGATTGAAAGTCTTTACTCATTGGATGAGAGGTATCCCGCCTACTGCAGCTTTGCAGATTGCTGAGAAAACAATCAATACTTTAATCAACAATAAAAATAATTCATATGTGCAGCCCCAAAGTACAGAGTGCGTATTGTATTGTGTAAAATCTACTTACGAAGGTTGTGTTCGTCAGGACAATCTCTGTTTCATTGGTGAGGATGTTGAACTTGATAACATGGCCATCACTGTTCCTGTAGATGACCTCAGAGTCTGGGGAAAAGTGAAAAAAAAAAAGAAAAGAAAGACACAGCTGTATGAAAGAAATGTTTAAGGGGCAATCAAAAATACAGAATACAGATAAAAATCTTTAAAGCAAAAGCAGGCTTAAGCAGTTGCCCTGAAATCTATTAAGAACTGCAAAGATGCCATTGAAACAAATGTTTCTTAATTTATCTGTTGCCAAAAACAGTACAAAATACAGCAGACAGTGAAAGAGATTTCCCAGCAGAAGCGACACAGAGGGAAGACGTACAACTTTGCACATACTGGGTAACAGCATGGTGTTCTGTATTAACGAGGAGACAGCAGTGTGCTGCACAGGCAGGAAAACAGCTTTTATACCAAGCTGGGCCACTTGTATGTGACTGTATTGTTTGTTTTGTGTCAAAGGCAAACAATCTGAAAACAAAGCCCACCTTTAATGTCACAGAATGAGGAATTGTGACGAGCAACAAAAGCTCGGTGTCCAGACAACAGCACACGCCAACACACTTGGACGAATGCATGCATCTGCATGTGTTATATACATGCTGTCAGATTAAAAGATGCACATCAAAAACTATGTCAAGCCAGGAGTCCATCTCATATTAAATGACAATTTTGTGGTGGCTTTTTCACAATTAATTGATTGTGAACAATTGCATAATAATGAATTGCCTTAAAAAATGCCATGAGCCAATTGTATTGGCTGTAATTGAATCTATTTTGCTCTTCCATATTCTATGTCATTTTCTATAAAAAAAAAAAAAAAAAAAAAAGCAGACCATACAAAACAATGTATATCTTCACTGCAGGTTGTCATTTTTTCATTAATATAAAGGAGTTGAAATTTTTTTGGTGTATCTGAATCATTTAGCCTGATATATAATGTAGTTGATCTAAGAAGAGATTCTGGTTCCCTTGTCATTAAAACACATTGAAATGTCCTTTCACTGCAGTAACAAATCTTTCATTTGGTCTCAACATTTGGTCATGAACTGTGGTCTGCACCTGGGAGGACATCCCGCTGTGTTTCAGACCATCACCAATTTGTCCTCCAGGTAAGAATTTTCCTCAACTATGAAATAGGACATTGCAAAGTCAAACCTGACCAATACCAACACCAATAATTCCTATAAAAATGTTTCCTATTGTTTGCAGGAAATAAATTTATAAGACTGGAATTTCATAAATAATGTAAACGAGTTAATAACACTGTGAATAATAGAGTTCTAAAAATAAAACAATATATATTCTTAAATAATAACAGTTTAGACAGAAGTAGATGTGTAAATAAGGACTGGCACAATATCACTTTTTCGTGTCCGATTTGATATTGATATTGCAATCTCAAGTATCTATCGATACATATATCAGTCATTTTAGACTTTTTCAACTATGAAGCTTTAAAAGAAAAACTTATACATATTCTGCTCCTTTAAAGAAGAAATAAATTGTTGCTGAGTTTCACAGTCAGTGCATAGAGAAGTATGTGATATGTAGGATATTGGATTGTTTTGGGTTAAACATTTTTCTCTTTTTGATATGAGATCCACTGATTTCGATACCAATACTCTGTACTGTGTGGGCTCATCCTGAGCATGAACATTAGCTTTATAGCTGAATGAAACTGTAGATGTGTAATTAAAGTATATTAATATTTAAAAACAATGAGCGTGGACCAATAGAGTGAGTCACAAAAAAAAAACAAAAAACACAAAAACAACTAAAAATAAGATCCGCTTAAACTCAAATAGCAATAACTCAAATCAAATACAAGTTAGATAAAACAAAAATAAGCCATTCATTGTTCTTAGTCACGACCAGATATGAGTCAAAGAGTGCTCTTTTGATCAGCGCTGTCATGCTCCCACACGTGACTGTTCCTTTAATGACCTTGTGTGCCCATCACAGTGATATATCACACCAGACAGGTGGTGTATATAAATCTGTGGTGTAGGGACTACAAGCCAAAGATCACTCTTAATGAGGATGCTCAGAGGCCAATGAAAAATACTCGCCATAACTCCTGATCTCACACTGACACAGGAGCTCTGTCTCACACACTGCAGTCACTAGTGCACTCTGGAAATACAACAACAAAAGGATTACACCTTCACCTCAAATGCAGCTTTTCTCTCAGCCCTCATGCCTAGTTTCCACATATTTTTGTTTCAAGTTCATTTACAGACTCCATCTTTTTTATCTCTGTATTAGGTGCCACTTTTTGTCAGTTTTTCACTGCCTGGTTCTTTGGAATATCAGATGTGCTTGATAATTCATGATCACTGTGGCTAAATCATTTATCATTTATTTAAACATTTAAGTCAATGCTATCATGATCAATACAGCTTTACATTTATAGACATAGACAGTCTTTGCAAATGTACTTATGGACTCGGCAACATTTATTTCATTTATATATTTTTTTTTTTCAACACAATATCATTATTGACAAAGAAATGAGGTCTAAAAAAAATATATATATGCAATTAGTTTGACTATCAACATCACTTCAATCGAATTTTACATTTGTTTTATACTAGGTTTCATGGAAATCCTCCATTCATATTTGAGCTTGAATGAAGGAACCATGTAAAAAGTACAAAACAAGAAATACCTAATTTTAGTATTCACTAATCCCCCCCCAATGTGTTGTTGTGTTTTCTTCCTCCAAATTGTTTTGTTTCCAACATGTTTGTGACTATTCATACATGGATATGAAAAACATCAAAGAGCAGATCAACTACTGGCAGCGGGATGGGTTCAGACAGGGTCCAAAACCCTAGGTATACCTGCCAATGTCAGTAGTTGTAAGAATAAGTGACATCTATTAGTGAGACCAGATAACTAGACTATTGTATTTGTTGTAGGTAATGTGATTTTGGACTTCGAAATGTGATTGAGGGGTTGGAGCTAAGAGCAGCATTGCAGTTTTTAGCACGCAGCCTGTTGGAGCTTACTAAATCCAGAAGGATTAATGAACAAGGATTTGGATAAAATAATGGGAATGAAAATGATGGTCAACTGAACTGTGATAAAAGACTTTTAACTGCGGAGGGCAGCAGTGCATCTCTCAGTGTACAGAATGCCAGAAATTAGTAGAAGAAAACCCATTTCTTTCCCGAGCATGTCAGGGAACTATGGTGGCCTTTACCTACCAGAAAGTGTGTAAATGTTCTTTCACAACCTCACTCTCCCACTCCATCTGCAGTTGCCTTCATCCTTTTCATTGATGTGGACAGAGCCATTCCCAATGTCTGTTTGGGCTGCTGTAGAAACATATCAGCACAAGAGGCTCTTTTGCCATAAAATGCTAATTCTTAGGCTACAAACCCCTCACAAATGTTTTATTTCGAAGCAATATACAAGAATATACAACATTATACTGATACACACATTCTTAAAGTCAGTAAATTCAGTTTCTGCCAGTGATTCCTCCTTAATGCTTCACACAGGACCTTTAAAACTGCACTTACATTTTTGTTCTGCCAGTTATATTATTGCAAAATAATTCCTCTCTTTTTGTCTTCTTGCCCATACTTGTTACTGGCTAACTCCAGTGTAATTACTTTTAATTGTGCAATGTGCCTGGAAAAATAAACCATAAAACAAATCTGTTCTTTCTCCTCACTTTCCCTATACACTAACAATGCAGTCCTAAGAGATTATCTTTGCTGGACCACTGGCTATGTGCGTAAACTCTGGACATACCATTGAGTCATGGTCAATACTGTAATTTGAACTATAGGAAACTTCTTCATCAGGATAAACCTATAGTTTGGGTGTAGGTTTAAGAAAGAAATGTGGTTTAGGTCAAAATGAGTACTTGCTTTATAGGTTAGAGAACTTTAATAGTCATTTGCTGTGACCACTAGAGGTTGTTTAGCAGTAAAACATAACAATGGTTCATCATACGGTTGGTGGAACAGATGACCTATGGACTTGGTTGTTACAGGAGGACAGGTTATGAGAGGTCAAACAATCATACACACAATAATAACCTGCTTCCACGGTCGACCTATGGGCTGATTTTGTTTCTATACTGCAGAAGGGTATAAAGAATTAAGTGTGAGTGTTTTTGTCTGGGCGTTAGGGTCATGTCTGGGTTTTCCAGTGCCACTATAACAGTCATATACACTGCAGTAATGAACAGCTTCACAAGTAATCACAGCTGTCTTTGCCGAACTCAGTCTAATCCCAAGCAGCTGGTGAGGCTGTGTTTGGATGGTGCTGTGTCTGCACCCTGAGGAATGGCTGAGTCCAGCTTCAGCTTCAACAATAATCCACAGAGTTCTTTCTGGTGTTTTCTCCATCAGTTGCATAACAACGAAACAAAAGCATGATAAAACCCAGGTTAAAAAAAAATAAAATAAATCATTGGACTTTGAATTGATGTTTATAGTACATTTTTATCTCTAATATGCTTACATGTAATGCATTTAAAGGTATATTGAGTAAAATTTTGCATTTATTGGTGAGGTTGCATGTGGCAGCCGAATATCCAAAACGGTGGCCTCTGTAAAGCTGACCCAGCTGTCATTCTCCGATTTGTACTGAAAAACCTGATTCGTTCTGAAATCCCACTCTTTCTCCTGTGTTGTTCTGTTTCAGATCATGCCCATTCAGAGCTCCTCCACCAGTGCCACGCTGTCCACAAAAGCACCAACACAGTAAATTTTGATTTAACCTTTCCCTCGTCTTGGTGTCAGCATAAGGGTCCATTTTACAAGACCTAACATAATTATAATGTTTTGTTACATGATATACTTCTGGCTTTCAAAACAAGAACCATTGGCTTTGGCTTTTTATGTATTTATTTGCCACTTTTATCTCCATTAGTTAACTTTACAAAATAAAATGCAAATCTTTGTGTTCCTAATCATTTCACACATGCTGTAATACATTAACAATAACAGGAACTAGTCACACTTGCACAAGGTCTGGGTAAAAAATGTTTAAAGGCTCACACTGGCATAATGAAAAATAACAATTTATACAATCATATAGATTTTACACATTATTGGAGTCATAGTACTTTACTTCCCTCTCTGCATGAAGAAAATCAGCTATTTTAAAGGCTAAAGCATTTAAAATTTCAAGTGTAAATCATGGCACACTTGAAATTTATTATTTTGTGACTATCATTTTAATATATTTTAATAAAGCAAGTTCACTCACACTCACATAAAATCAGTACAAGTGCAGTTTTCATAATTAATTTAATCAAGAATTTTTCATACATTTTCAAGAAAGATCGAAGGTCAAAACATTCCTTTTTTTTTAAGTACAATAAATTACTCATCCACACAATCTTAATTTAATTCGCAATGGTTTTAAATCTCAAATGAGTGAATGGGCCATTTTGATTAGGGTTAAGTTTTAGGGCTAAGAAATAGCAAGTTATTTGTGTGATTTCTAAAACATTATCATAAGTCTCTGCACTGCTCTGCACTTGTCTCCCCTAAATAATTAAACACCTGTAGCAGGAAAAGAAAAAGCTAAGGCTCTTATATATAAGTAATGATCTACGCCTGTGACGTCATGAGCCTTTATTTAACCAGACTAAGAGATGGGTAGTGTACCGAAAAGTCCACACCATGTGCTTACTCTGCAGCTTCATCAAGGTCATACAGGATGTTCTTCTGATGTTTGGGTCAGTACAACTACATTTAGGATAATTACATCGAAACTCTGCCATTTCAGTAGTATGTCATCCCCTACCATGTTCGAGCCTGTCAGAAAAAATGCAATACGGCGTTACAGTCGGTGGCAGGATTGAATAAAAAAGATAAATGCTCAGTATTTTAAGTGAAGACCAGCATCAGTGACAAATAAAAGCTGTGTCTTCTCTTTAAAACCTGATCTCTCAACACTGTTGAGAGTGTTGTGTTGAAAAGAACAGGGAGCCCTAAAAGAGAAGGTAGTGTCCTTGTATGAGACAATTACCCTCAATCAAGTGCTGCACCAGTTTAGCGTAGGGGAGATGACGCGCGTCAGAGAAACACTCCAGTGGACGCATCTGTGTCGTGAAACAATGGTTTGCGACAAATCTCTGGTGTTTATTCTTTCACTATAGAGTGTGTCTGCACAAAATGTATTTTTCAGTTGCCATTTCATAGCCTTTCATATTTCACGCAGCACCGTGTCACATTTTAGAAGAACTCTTATTTGAAGAGCAGTAGTGGGCGTGTCCACTGCACCTGCAACCATGCACCTGTTACAAGGTAGCTGTCAATCGCAGTGTCCATACCTCAATACAAGCTGGGCTTTATGGCTATTTGACTCTCATGAGCTACATTTTTTCTTTCTTTTACTTTAATGGAAATGCTATTTCCGCAGTAGACATAAAATGTACTTGAAGTGATTAAAAAAATAAATAAATAAAATCTTGTGAGCCAGATCTTATCGTACAACATCGGAACAACTTAGTGCGAACAATAAGCACATTTCAGCCATGAGTGAAAGCCACAGCCCCTGGTGAAGACGAACAGCTGATAGAGTGCAAAGCCCGTGGGCCAAAAGGGAATTCTCTCCATATGATATGCACAGCACACACAAATTATTTAGCCAAGGTTGCGTAATGCTTGAATGCTGCATCTGCGGTCCCAGAGGTTCGAGCAGATGTCACAGCTGGTCAAGCTCAAAGCCAACTTGTTATAGATAGAACAAAAGTGCAGGCTTCTGCAGATGCTGCGAGAAAATATGGTCACATTAGCTAGAAGAAATGAATCGGCCACAGCTAGTGCAGATTTGTTGTTGTTGTTGTTCTTAAAGTTGTCATTGCCCAGACACTTTTGTTTCCTTGTTGTTATAAGGAGCCGAATGCTGTCTATCAGCCCTGACAGTAATAATGTATATTGTCTGCCTTCTGTTTGGTACTTGCTGTAAGTAGGGCACCTCCAGATATTCTTTTGCTGCAAACACACAGTGCAGGGCAAACACTATACTATGAAATTCAAAAATCCATCTCTTCATTCATATAATTATTTAAATCAATGTAAAGTTAAAGTTCAGTCTTTATTGTCACGTGTACAGTAAGAAAACATGTTGCTCCATGCAATGAAATTCTTCCTTTGCTGTCCACGTGAGTGCCAAACTGACAAGAGTCAAAAGAACTAGATAAATAGTAAAAACAATAATAATGAAAAAAGAACACACAATAAGGGCAGTAGGCAGCATGTAAAAACTACAACTGAATACAACATGAAAAGGAATAAAAATAAACATCTGACGTATCCAGTGTGATAGAAATATAGCAGCGAAATGTACTATGCAGGCAAAAACGGTAATGGAACTTAACGTGCAAAATTACAACAGGGGTCAGGTGCAGTGTAATGAGGTAGTGAGATGCGTGACCATGATTATGACCATGAGTCCTGTCAGCAGGATAGGACTCATTTAGGAGTCTGATGGGAAAGAGTTTTTAAGCTATTAATGTACAGTATTTCTTGAAAGTAACTTTAATAGTGCAAGTAATTTAATAGCTCAGAAACTGTTTAAATTAACTAAATGGATTAATTAAATGAAAATTAAATTGAATTTCATATATACTCTAAATATATGCTATACTCATATAATTTTTTCAGTATTGTAAATTGACATAATTAGTCAATTACTTAATACATTATTATTATTTACTAAATCGTAGAAAACAACTTTGTATTCTTTGCATGTTTCTCTTGGAGGATGTAGGTTTTGTAATATTGCCATGTGTGCTCTGTGTATTATGTCCATATGAATACTAAGAATACAGAAGAAGAAGTAGAAGAAGAAACATGGAATTATTCAGTAATTATTTCATAAGTTATGGTGAAATACTGTAAACATTACAGCAAGTATCATCACATGATACTTGCTAAGCTAATGGTACTCTAGTTGACTGAAGATTTTCAACAATGCAATTGCATGGAGAGAAAAAAAAAATTAAACACAAGAGGAGAGTAATGATGAAGGAGCTCATTAAGTGCTGCATGACTGCAACATCATGAATATAACAACCACTCAGAGCAAAAACTGGTAACGGAGGCCGATGTGTGGCGCTTTGACCCTAAAGATGAAAATTCTTCAGGCCTCTGAGAATATTCTGGCCTCCCTAAAAAAATGTTGCTAATTCACTTTTCTTAAAACCTTGTGAAACCATACATTTGTAAATTCTGGATAGGATGTATGTGTGTCATATCAGGATTTCTAAACCGACATGGTTTGAGCACAGAATTTGAGGCAAATTTTTTACTGGGAGAAGGAAGGAGGAAGGGTTGGTGATGACTGTGAAACATAATGAGCGAGACACCCACAAGACAGCAGTTCAAGACCAATGAGCAACTAGTACTGCAGGTCGTTGTACATTTAACAGTGTGCTTTAATGGAAAATGTCCAACACAGTCTGTCCATAGCCCTAATGAGCTGCTTTCTGAGGTTAAACCTAACCACCTTCCCAACCAGAAATGGTTATCATCACCCACATTTTGTTCAAAAAAAAACAAAAAAAAAAAACACCACGAGTAGTTAAATCAGTAGCATGATGACATGCATGTCTGTAGATAAGTAACGTCATTGTGGTTCAAAAATGTGAGCTCCTAAGTCTGGCTCCATATTGGATGTGTGTGCAGTGTGTGACACCTGCTGTGCTTATCTACAGCAGCTTGTGCAGCTGCGTTTTACAGTAGAGAGGATGTCTGTTGCAGAGCTGCTGTGGAATTTCTGCGATGTGTTACATCACTTTTGCCTTTTTTAAAATGCTTAAAACATACATTTAACGATACACTATCTCAGATGTTCTAGAAGCAGTTTATTGCTCATATATATTCATATTTTACAATCATTTTAAAATCACGGTAATTTAAACTCCACATCAGTATAAAAATGTAGCAATGCTTGGTTTGGACAGGACAGTAGTCCTAGCCATGCTCTTTTCCGAAGCTTTTTATAGATGACAAACCATCGCAGCACTTTTCAAAATATACCGCAAATTGTGACAAAAGCACATGTGTGCATCACGTTTCCGGCTTTTGTGTTTCTACTGCCATTTCTGCCATTATTTTTGAATGGATAAATCAGACTTTGCCAAAATATATGCATTATATTTGATGAAAGAATCCTTAAATTTTATATTTGTTATTTCAATACCCTAAGTAAATGGCTAGGGAAAAAAAAATCAACACATGTATTTGCATGTGTAACTGGTAGCAGGGTGACTTAATGGTTAGCACTGGTAGTGCTTAGCACTCTTGCCTTACAGCAGTGCTTCTCAGTTATTTTCTGTAACGCTCCCCCAGAAAGAAGAAAACAATTTGCGCCCCCCCCACTCTCCGTCACGACTATAAATAGTATCATTTGTCTATAAAATTGTTACACCTCCACACAACATTGTATCCTTATTAACATTAAAGAAAACAAAGAAAGAAAGAAATAGAGTTTAATTTACAACAAAGAATAACTATTAACTTTTTTTTTTTTTTAGTCTGTAACAGAAAATATTTAAAGTGCATCAATATGTCTATAATATAAAAAATAAATCCTTATTCAAACTGTTTTGCACCATTTGATTTAGGAAAATTGAAGAAAATCAACAAATAATAATCAGCGTGATTGGGGTGTAATACCTTTAGGTGGCGCCTTAATTTATTTGGCTTCATGCTGTCCGCTGCGAGCATTTTTAGATGCAGCAAACACACCGGTCTTTCCTCGTCTCCCACCATAGTCACAGTGAAGCCAAACGCTAAATACACTCTCCTCATCTTAGCTTTCAGATGATTCTGTTTTATCTCATTATCTCCACCTTTCTCCGCCTTTCTTTTCATACCTGTTAAAATTTTTTCCATGTTGTCCCTTAAGGGTTTGTATACTGCACTTTGCTTGCTTGGTGCAAAAATAACCCTACACCATAGAGCTAATACTCCCTGCGCACAATTTGACAATGAGAGCGCCACTGCCAACTACTGTAATGGATGTGCAATTACACTTTATTCTAGTACGGCAAAAAAAAGCATGTTCCCCAGGGTCACACTTCCCCCCCCCAGCATCGCACCGCGCCCCCTCGACTATTTGAGAAGTACTGCCTTACAGCAAGAAGGTGCTGGGTTCAATTCTGTTCAGAGTTTGCATGTTTTCGCCGTGTCTGCGTGGGTTTCCCCCGGGCTCTCCGGTTTCCTCCCACCATAAAAAAAACATGTGCAGCTCGATCAGGTTCCATTGTGTGGCGGCACACTCAGTCACAGCTGCTCTGATCAGCCCTCCATCTGACCTCATAATGTAATTGTGCAATTTCTGTTATATAATGAAAATAAAGATTATTTCCTTCCTTTTTTTGACTCAGGCAGTCAAATGAAGCTACATTTTAATATCCCTAAAACTCACCTCACATACACTCCCTCTCAATTTAGTGAGGATATTTAAACTGCAGAGTTCCCCCCTCTCTCCCTCTGCCTGCCACTACTACTGCTATCCTGGATTGGTGTTGCGGCGTGTGCGTTAAGCCTTGCCTTCACCCCAGTATCCACCTGCAGGCTTCAACTGGGGGCTTTAAGATACTTACTCATCATGCTCCAACATGTGTAAACATATCTGTGGGGAGTGATTAAGTCGGTGCCTGGACACCAAAACGATTTTTTTATTGTGACGCAATAAACATTCTAACATTCAAACGTGAGTTGTCTGACTGAACTGCTTTATAATGGTAGGTTTCTGTGTCAGGTTTGTGTCCAGTGTGTTGGTAATTTCAATTACAGGGAAATTTCAAATATACTGTTAAGCTCATTGTTGAACTACATCAGTCCTGAAAATGTTTATTCCACCGGCACATGGCCCTTGAACATTGTACACAACATAATTACATCCAATTAGGATGATTTACATTTACTTATCAAATGAGGTTCAGTAATTATTTCAATGTCTTTATTGGGGAATCCAAAGGGTTCATGGTGCAGAGATGTGCTGTAATCTACATTATCTTCTAATATAATCAGAGAGAATGTTAGTTGTTTATTTCTCTGGTGATTAAAAGCAAAATAATGAAGTCAGGGACTGGAGAGATAGCAGAGATGTACTCACATGTCTGCTCCTGTTTCGTCAATAACAGTACTCTGTTAGATCCAAAGCAACAGAACTGTTAGTTGTGGCCAGTGAAGTGATAGAGATTTGACAGGTGTACAAATTCAGAGAAAAATGGCAGTGAACTTCTGTTGTACTGTCATGCAGAATGACACGCTATGCAGGAAAACTGAGGCAAGACAAATGGAGGGGAATGGTTCGACAGAAGAACACAGAGCGGTGTTTGTTGTGACTTGCAAAGGTGGGAAAGGAGGCTAAAAACCTGCGTTTGACAGTCATTAGCACTGCTTTCCCCAGAGATCAGGGGGATTTCACGTTGCTTTTGCATACAGTTACTGTTTCAGTTTGATTCTCTCTGTAAAATACAGGTACACTTGTTTTATTTTACCTGAAAATCAACCCTCATTTTTAGTGACGCCGAGCATGGACAAAGACGTCAAACAACATTCAGGCAAAACCAACGAATACAAGCATTTTGTATATCTTGCCTGGTTGTAACTGCATTTTAGCTGATTTTTCTTTTTCTGCCCGAAGTCGTCCCTCATGCACTCCAAATTGCATGTATTGGTATGATTCAGGCCTTTATTTTATTTAAATAATCTTGAAAGAATTTAAATATCTTCCTGAGAAGTTTACTCAGTTTTAAACCTTCTCTCTCTCTCTCTCTTGCTCATTCGATAATGCATACAGTATGTGGTTTGCAAAGAAATTCAGAGGGTAAGGATCCTGTAGGATACCTTGGGCTGATGTGCTGTAATTTTCTGTTCATTATCATCAGAATAACCTGATAAACAACCTATCAAATGTTGATTCTCCCCCGTCCCTCTACAATAGAACGCACAAACACACATAAACATCCTTGCACATACAGCACAAGTATGTGTGTGTGAGGAAAGAATGGAGATTCTAGCCAACATTTTAAGCAAGCCGTTGTATTTCTCCAAACAAGAGTAAGGTTGCTGCACATCTGCGATGCATAACGTTGCATTTTTTGTGTGTTTACTTTAATAATCCCCGTACCAAAATTCCTCTTTGCATTTATCCCATTGTCTACTAGGAATGTATTGGTTATTTGAATTCACCCTATTTTACTCTATGTTTCGCTGAAGGTATGTGAAATTACCACGTCAACTGATGTGACCAAGCCTAACATTCATTTGTGGATTTATTTTGTCCAACCTATGCAAGATTCCATGCAGGACTGAGCAGTTTTATACTAAAGAGTCCTGGCATTTTGTTGAGTAGAGAGGAGGATTTAGAGTATTTAACTCCCCTATTTTTCTGTACATGATCTGTGCATTATTGTCCTCTTTGTCATCGTCACCTTCATCTCAAACAATGACGGCAACAAAAGCAAACTTCCCTCTGAGAATAAAGCTACAAAACCAGTGGTTCCTGTGAAGCAAAGAGAGGGCTTTTGCAGTAAAATTCAGCATGACCTTGCAACATACTGTACATCTGGATGCCGCATTGTTCCTGTACAGTCAGCAGTTATGCCTGAAACATGCAGTTCCCCTGTGACTCTGACAGGAACATTTCCATTAACACAAGGTGTTTCAACACTAAGGTCACCAAAGACACACTGTAACATCGTGTGCACCACTGTTTAAACATAATGAACAGAACCTAAAGAAATTGAAATGTGATCCAAACAATGACGTCAGCAGAGCTGCCTAAACTGACTCCAAACAGGCAGTCATCAAGCTCAAAAATAAATACAAAACTACATTTACCTATACCTAAAACTAGGGAGAATCATTAAAGAAAAAGAAAAAAAAATGTACTTCCCCTCAGGATTTTGAACTATTCAAGTTTTTTCCATAAAGGTGTAGACAAAAAAAGATGAATATGCTAAGGATTAAAAACACTGAATGGAGCATGTGAATGTTATGCACTAAATGTTAAACTTGATCTAATATTTACGCATCTTGATCTTCCTTCCAGTTTTCCTTGATTAAACATTTTATTTTCTGTGACCTTTAGAACAACAACTTACACCTTAATCCAAATCCCCTTTTTTTCTAAAGATCTCTAATAGTTTTAATTAATTATTCATTCGTTAATTTTCTACTGCTTTATCCCCCACATGATGGTCACAAGGAGGTGGAGCCTATTTCACCAGACATAGTACAAAAGGCAATTGAGGCAACAATGCTAGCCACTACATCACTCAAAATGTGATCAAAATCAAAAAGTATTGTTGGCATCATATTGCTGTAACAATCATTGGGTCCTATTGTGCCAGTTTGGAAACAGACTAATACATGAATTTAGCATTGCAGTGACAGTCACTGTATTGGTTTGACAGCAACAAAAACAATGTGGACAAATCGACACTAAAAAAAAAAAAAAAAAAAAAAAAAACATCAATCATTAAATTTTATGTCATAAAAGCAGCTGATGTTGGTTTGAATCAACTTAATTTGTGTATTACCTGTTGGAATCATTTCTTTAAAGTCTAAAATAGAGTTGTAGCTAAGCTGCACCGTATATCTATTTATACATCATTATCTCACCTTCATGACTAATGTACAAAATACAGCAAGTCTGCCTGATATAACATCACTCAAAACTGTAGAACATGACTTTTAAATATAAATGAATATCAGTCACAATAAAGCCATTGCCAGATGAGTTCATCCAACGCCAATTAATCAGTTCCACACGACTCTTACTGTGTCTCTGTCATTCGATGTCATTTCGGCACTTCACATATATAATATGTGTTAATACAGACAAGGAGGAAGCACAACAGGCAAAGAGAACAAGTAAAACAAGTCAGCTGCAACAGGGTGGAGTTTGGATGAAAACACTAAGAAGTGCCAACAAAATCTTTTAGAAGTCAATTCTACTGCTGGAAAAAATGGATGTTAAGCAGTTTGATTGGATAAATGCCTCTTGAAACTGGGTCGTGGAGGAGTGGGGGAGGCGGGAAATCACGTAAATCCTGGTTTCCTGCTTCCTGGTATCAGTGTGTCTTGTCAGTTCACCCGGTAACCCACGTCACATCCATTGGCTATATGCTCGTTTTTGGTCATCTACCTATTCCTTGTTTTTTTTTCAGTTTTCGTAACGTTCGCCTTTTGTTCACTTTTTCTAGTTCCCAGTTTTCTTCTGAGCTCCACCTCACCAGCCGACCAGCCTCAACATTTTGTGTTTGTCATTCGTGGACTGTTTTTTGCTGTAGTTTTCTTTAGTAAATTATGTTACTGCTTTTTACAAACGTTTCCCCTTCTTGGTTCTTCTAGTCCTAGTTTGATTTTTCCCAAAATCATTACAATATCATCATAATATACAACTACAATGCGCCTTCATCACATAAAGACATAATATCACAATGTCAATTGTGCAGCCTTAGCCACAATTACTAATACTGACTATTAGTTACTGCTGCCTTCCTTATGCTGTATAACTGTGTAGATAAGGAATAATTCCAAACATGTAAGCAACATCAAATCTGAAAGGTGCTAACATTGTAATGCTTCCTATTTACCTACTTGGCACTATTTTGAGCTGTGGAATCACATGCATATATGCTGCTGTATTGATTATTGTACCTAGCAGAATGGTGCATGTAGGACTGTGTTCAAATGCACTACAGTGTGTTTCTTCATGGTAATAAAGGAACATGCAAGCAATAAGCTTTATTAGGCTTTGATTCACATAAAAGTTGCTCTTGAGATTCATTGTTTGTTTTAGTGATTTTTTTAAAATAAACCTTCAAATGTATTCTTCAAGTGAGGTGATAATGTCAGAAGAGGCTGGGGAGAGGACATGCTATCTTTGTCCCAAGGGCTATATATAAACTTGCTATGTTGAATTCATTGTCAACCACCATCCTGTATCTGAGATAGAATATCAAAAGTACAGAGGACTTAATGAAGTGAAATGTCAGAGCCTTATGGCAGGGTTGTGCAGGTTAGAGATGGAATATGAATGTCACTCCATAATGCATTGGCTCTTATGACCCAAGGGGAAGGCAGCACAGAGGTGTGTGAATAAAGAGAATCTATATTAAAAATCACACCACAACTACACAGCTTCTACCACAGATCCATACTAAGCGGCAACATGTCATGTTCAAGGACATGTTTTAATGGACACTAATTGCATTTGTAATGTGTGTTTGAATATTAATAATAATAATACTAAGGGCACACTTTTAGTTTATCCACCTTTTCCTCCCTTCACATTAAATTAAATGTATTATATCCTGCACATATAAGTTTAGTTAGAGAAAAATAAAGATGTGGTGTTAATCAATCTTGAGGATTTTACTTTGGGGAAATGTGTTTAATAAATAAAAACTTTAAATTACATGATCAAATTGTTCAAAATCGGCAAATTATGTGATCAATGTTTTCTCTCTCTTTACTTTGCACCTTTTAAAACAATACAACAACAAAATGCTATGTCCTCCTCTAATGAGCCAAAACAGAATTTCTAATAACTGGAGAGGGTCACAAATTATAACAATCTTACTTAGTTAAAACTAGTCTGGCATCCTACATGATGACATTGATATTGCATCAAAAATCATTCAAAATTCATTCAACGTAGAAATGTATATATCCATGTATCAACCCACTATGACTGCTTGAGTGTTATGTTGTTTTTTTTGGTTTTTTTTTTTTTTGGAAAAAAAGGGGGTGGAGCCTTAAAGAGATCTGATCTACAGGCATGTCCACTCACACCTGCAACCATGCTCCGATTGTACACTACTAGCTGTCAGTCACACAGTGTCCATGTGCCAAAACATGCCATGCTTCATTGTCTATTAAACAACAAGTAATTTGAATGGACAATAGGGATTCCATAATAACACAACACTATCTGTCAATCATGAGCTTAACACTACACTGTAAAAAATAACTATGACATTAAATTAAATTATATCTTGAGAGTGAAGGACACTTTTTTATGTAAACTACACAGACCACAAAAATGAAAACAAAAATGTGGTCTTTCCAGCAGGTCTATAAGCTTGCTTAAAATTTACTGAATAAAATCCACTAGGAGCAGGAGCAGAAACTATGTAGAAACCATCAGTAGAGATGTTGTTTTATGTAGTTGCACAATAAAAGGTAACATACAGGGCGTATTTGACTGAAGTAAAATAGTTCTGCATTATTTTACAGACAATCGATCAATTTAATCACCTATCTACTATCTAAAGATGGATTTGCCTCCCTGTTGTGTTTCTTCAAATTTAAGTAGTCAGTCAGGTAATACAACATGAAGCTGTAGCTACTGAAGCCACAGTCAGTATTAAGGCACAAGTCTAATAGTTGTAATAGTCTACAAAGAGAAACCTAATTTAACCTAACCACCATCATGGTTATTTTTTTGTTTGTATAACTTTGAAAAGACTTAAAAAAAGAACATGCTGTACTGTAATGATTTTTTTCATTATTTATTGATGCATCTATTTGTTTTATTCTTCTTTCATTCTAGGAAAGGTTTCCATATGTTCTGTTAGTCTTACAGTCTGGAATACGACAACACAAATGCCTCAAGTCATTTTCTAACACTTTTATTGAATTCATTATGTTAATTACTAATTAATTAGCAATTTGTTGTTAATTAAACAGATCAACCAATCATCAACCAATCATTTCAGCTTGATAAAATTACTACATGATGTGTATAATATGCTTTACATCTCACTTGCTCACTTACTAATTCTATTATACCATTTCCTGAGGTGTTACACTTTCCAGTCCCTTGGAAAATGTTCACTACCTCCTTTCAAGGACAAGGACCCTATTGTCTTTCCTGCAGCTGTAAATTAGCTGTGAGACCACCTGGCACCTGAAGACTAGACATTGAACCTGGACTGGTGTTTACATCCAAGACAAATCAAAGCTATCTGGGAGGAAGCAGGAGACTGGCCCAAATGAACAAGTAAAGTGCTACCATCCCCTGTGGGCTCCTGAAACAACAGGGGAGCTGTAGCCCCGCTGGGTTGACCTCAACCTGACAACTTTCCTCTAGCCTTCTATACAGTAAAAGTGTTGTTTTTCAAGATGGAATTTGATAGAAAAGGAATCAAGTTAACAGTCAGACAAAAAGTCTGGAGAATGCAGCTGCCTCACTAAAACATGGATGAGAGGACACAACATAATAACAGAGAGTCGAGCTAAGTTTGGCAGTTTTATCACGTACCATCCATCCATCCATCCATCCATCTTTACCGCTTTTTCCTCCGCATGAGGTTCGGGGCCAGTGCAACACAGGGCCAACATACAGACAAGAAGAACAATTTACTCTCACATTTACAACTATGGTCATTTTAAAGTGTCTAACTAACCCAATATCCAATCTGCATTTTATTGTCTGTGGGAGGAAGCCAGCGTACTGAGAGAGCCCACACACAACTGAAGAGCATGTCAATTCCACACAGAAAGGTCCTCGGTTGGACCAGGATCTGAACCAGTGCCCTTTTTTGCTCTGAGGCAACAGTACTTATGCAATGTTTTGCAGTGTCTTATTTGTTAATCAGTACTGGAAGTAAGGCATACACTGTACACTGTATATAATGACATGGTTAGACTGCCAGAAAAAGGGCAGTTTCTGAGAGGGACGTTTCTCTAGATGTCTGGAGATGCATCTCATTCTGAATGCAATGATCATTTTTCAATGATGTCTGTGAAGATTCTCAGTCATCCAGGTCATGGTATCCAAAGTGTAGTAAAAAAAGGCAACTGGACTTAGTTGAATTTCTTGAAGACGTTTCGCCTCTCATCCAAGAGGCTTCTTCAGTTCTGTTTGACTGGTGGAGAGTCTGGGACTTATAAACTCTGTCAGGTTCTTGGTCCATGGGGTGTGGTTTGGATAGGAAAGGGGTTGTGAGTTGTTAACTAAAAGGTTAGATGAGTCGTTAGGTCGTCAAAGGGTCGTTAGATATTGGCTATTTGTCCCTTTGACGACCTAACGACTCATCTAACCTTTTAGTTAACAACTCACAACCCCTTTCCTATCCAAACCACACCCCATGGACCAAGAACCTGACAGAGTTTAAAGTCCCAGACTCTCCACCAGTCAAACAGAACTGAAGAAGCCTCTTGGATGAGAGGCGAAACGTCTTCAAGAAATTCAACTAAGTCCAGTTGCCTTTTTTTACTACACTTTGGATTTTTCAATGATCTTTTGCATCAGCATTAACAACATTAACACAGCACAATGACAACATCAAAAGTGGCATTAAAAGTCACCATAACTACAGCAGGAAACATTGGTGTATATACAGTATATTGGTCTCTTTCATTGCACAAGAAAAACAGAAACACAGTTCTGCACCATGACTAGACAGGACAATTGTTTGGAGAGCGAGATGATATCGCCATTCATCCAGCATCCATTTTTGAAAAAGGGAAGCTCACACCATTAAAAAAAAGAAAAAGAAAAAGAAAACACTGGCAATAAATTGGTTGTGGCTGGACACACAGCAGTTACAATGTCCTGTCACACCGAGCGAGTTAGATTAATTATCATATCACATTCCCCATTCAATGATGGCAGTAATTCACACTGTCCCCCACTTTTTTTATTGAAACTTGAAGCTGTACCTAATAAATCTTCATTTAAATATCTAGACATGTTGTTTGTGAGTTCAGCATGATTCTTCACATGAAAGTGATGATTCTTAACTTAATGATTTTATCCTATTCCACTTTAACTGTTTTGTTTATGACATTATTGCACGTGTAAATGATGCAGACTGACCCATTGTCCTTTTTCTCAGTGCCAAACCTTAGATCTCCAGACCATTTCAATACAAACCTTAACTGTTTATAAGCTTATACCTGATCCATACATAATGAAACCAATCAAAAACAGAGGTCAGGAACTGGCTGAAATTGGGCACTGATGTTTAATCTCATTGCAGTCACCTGGGTAACAGATTTGTATGCACAAAAGTTAACATAAATTAACTATTCCTCCACGTCATTTCCAACACTGCTCACGGTTGGTTTTGTTCTTTGTCCAGCTATTGTGACTGGTAAAACTGATACATAGATTGTCCCAACATCAACATAATTTATAAACCAGTTGGCCATCATTAGTAAAGGGCAGAATGCAACATTGCAGGGAACATTTTTCTCTATTATTAATCTATTTAAATTATGAAATCCTTAAAAACTTTCTTAAAACTAAACCCCCTCTTCTGAAGCTTAATGGCCAATGCCTGATTTTGAAAAATGCCAAGAAGTGGGCTGTTAGCTGAGTTGGGGGGGTTGGATCAGTGCAGGGGGCGTGGTGTGGTAGACGAGACGAGTCTTACAGTTGCTAACACAACAAGCCTCATGGTGGTTGGACAAGAGGGTGATGAAAGAAGTCAAATGCATGAACTGGAGTTTGACCAGAGATGCAGTAGATGCACCAATTTTATCACAACATGTAGTATGAGTATACAGTATGAGATCGGATGGGCACCCATAGGAAATTTGCTAAGGCATCTTATAGTGCACTGCATCACTTTTATCCACCGTAAAAGCACTCCTTTAGAAACAATCAATTCCTTGAATTTATATTTTGCTTCAGAGGCCACATATGAATGGCAGCCATTAGGGTACTCATGTTTTTTTTTTTTTAGTATCCAGGGATTTTGTCCAATGTGTAATGTGATATTCCACCATTTTACCTTGAGATGATTCATTTTTAGCTGCTTATGGTCTGTTTTTTTCCCCTACAGATATGAAAACAGAGAGACATCTGACTGTATTGATTTTGAGATGCTCACATCTGAATTCTCCTTCCTTCATATGAAATCAGCTTTGGTCAGAGTCACAAAGCTGAGTCCTCTCAGCATGAATGGGCTGTGACTGGTAGTTTGAACCCACAGCAGACCTGCTGCTGAGACCTGTCAGCTATTCACCTCCATCCAATACATCACTGTCTTCCCTCCACAGCCAGTTACGAGCCAATCAATATCCTGCCACTAAGTATTACACTGCATTGTCATTAAGGCCAATATACAGATAACAGAGATGCTGTCTCTTTCAGGAGGAAGAAATTAACACCTTTTTTTTTTAAATAAAACCTTAACAAATTCAAAACATGCACAGGACTTGGCCTGAAATATTTGTCTCTGTATTTGTGGTGAATTTAATTTGTTGAACATCTTATTTTGTCTGAACTAATTAAAAAGACAAACCTCTGTATTGTCATTATCATTTTATTTTACAAGGCTTGCGTTACCTCAGTGCACCTCCCACAGGTTGGCTCACTAGGGATAAATCATCGAGTGGTTCATGGTGAACAATGGTAATTACATGATTATCATTGCAGCTTCATCCACCTACAAACTGAGTAGACACCATTGGGGACTGAGTGTCCTTTGATAGGAATAAATCTTAAAACCATTTTCTGGATGCTGTGGTTTATATTTTAAAGAGAAATACAGAAATCAAATTGACATCTTTATGTTTTGTGTGAAGTGGGGGCATTAAAATACACAAGAAATACCAAAATATTCCAGAGAAGGAAATTCAAAAAAATCTTTTTGTTCCTATATGTGGAGAAATTATATCATACATTGGTCCAATTTTACAATAACAATATCCTTATAGGACCCGTCCAGGGTGTTGCCCACCTCTCAAAGGTTCTATGCTTGCTCTTTCTTTTTTCATTCTTTACACACTCCCAATACGCAACACCATTTGCTGCCATGGCCTCCATTTCCATTGCTGATCTACATCACACCCTATTCCATCACCTCCACAACCCCCTCCACCCTCACCAACTACCTCTCAGAAATAAAATCCTGCAAGCAAACTTTCTGCAACTTAACTACAATAAATATGACATGCCCAGTCCACATAGACCCCCCTCAGCACACACCTGCAACCTTGGAATCATTTTCCACCTTACTTTTAAAACCACATCAATAACATCACCAAAGCCACCTTCTTTCACCTCTGGCCATCACTCTCCTTCTCTGCTGCTGAAACCCTAATTCCTGCATTCATTGCTTCCAAAATCAACCACTGCAACAGCATTCACTATGGTTCACCAGCAAAGCTCCTCAGTAAACTGTCCAGAACTCTGTTGCACGCCTACTCACTAACTCCCACTCCAGAGATCACGTTACCCCTATCCTCCAGTACCTGCACTGGCTTCCCATCCCACAACACATCCAGTTCACCTCGTCCTCCTCACCTTCAAAGCCCTTCATAACCAGGCACCCTCTTAACTCACAGAACTACTCCACCCCTACACAGCCTCCAGTCCTCAGACTCCAATCTGCTAAAGCCACCACTCAGGACCAAACAAAAAATGTGGAGGGACAGAGCCCCCCCCGCAGTCTCTTCACTCTGGACCTCAGTACTCCAATCCATCAGTGACTGTTCTGACCTCTCATCATTCAAACCACTCCTCAAAACTCACCTTTTCAATACTGCTTTTAATGTTTAATGGTTTTAACTTATTCATGTCTTTTTCTTTTTCATTCTTGTGCTTTTATGTAAAATGATTTCAAGATCATTAAAATCACTATAAAAATACAATGTATAATAATAATAATAATAATTCAAATGAGCCATTTAGAGCTTGTGCACTGACAGGACTTGGTGATGTCCACATCACCATTTGCAAAAAATGTCAAGTGTCAATATATTAATTTCATATGATAAATAAAACTACTCTACAACTAAACCATGCAGCTGGATGAAAAACCTTTGAATTTAATAGCAGGATGAACTTCTGTTATCCTCCATGACCTAAAACCTCAGACCTGCATGTATATATTGTTTTGGAGCAAACTCTAACTAAACGTTATACTAATCCCAATCCTAGAACCAAAGTTGTACACTCAAAAAGCTATTCATTGGATGAGGACCAGTCAAAATGTCAGTGTCTTTACAAAGATAGACATGAATGAAAACAGCCAACTAGATAAATATACATACACACATGGAGGACTTAAGTTTATGACTGTCCTATAGGGACCTCTACTTGTGGATTTCAGTTGGCTGTAGAGGCTGAGACATGATCCTGGGCATGGTAAAGAAGAAGCTGTGAGTGGTGGTGGATCCTGGTGGTGGTGGTGTCGTTGCTTTGTCTCTGCTGTAATGCAAAGTTCCATTTCATGATGTGCACATTCCTGCACAGCTTTTTTACAACAGTGTTGGTTCATTGTCGTATGCAGGGCATGATGTTAAATATTTTCAGACTGGTTTTTAGTTCACCAACTGCTGTAGGTGGTGCAAAATTTAAAAAGTGTGAGTCGCCACAGAAGGAAAAAAAGTAGAGATTGATGAAGTAAATAAGTCTTGCAATTCACCCATTCACTCACACATTCATACAGCACATCTATATGCAGCACATATTGGGAATTAAACCTGGATCTTCCAGTTAAAAGTGGAAGCTCTTCCACTCACCCACGATCAACCATTTTTTTGTTTTAATCTTGTATGCCATTTTTAAAGACTAGTTTTCTAGATTTCTGTCTTTCCATTTGTTCCATTTTTATGTGTCAATTGAAAATACACATACAAACAAGCTGATAGGAACACACCTTTTGTTGTGCTCTATCATTGTGGATGCAGATACTGTATGATTAGAATGTGACAAATGTGTATAGTTTTCAATTTGTACTATGTATTATCCGAGTACCAATGGATTTTTTTCCACTAGCACAAACTCTCTCCCTTTGTGTCCTTCAAGCACATGCACACACATACTGTAAGAAAAGAAGAGATCTTCTCAGAGAGTGTGACAGGCATTGTATTTCTTCTCCTGATTGCTACAGTTTTTTATACTGGCTGCCCTCCTTTTCTCAAGCCTAAACATCATGTGCTTTGACATGACAGCTTCCTGACAGTCGTGTTGTTATGGTTCAGTGTTCTTATGATCTTCTATTCTGGTAGCTTAGCTTTGGAATGTTGGGGATTTTGCACAAATTACAAATTCCCCATTCATTGTCAAAATGTTGCTGATGAATAGCTGTTGCTGTATGGCTTGACTCCTGACACATTAATGGCTTTGCTCATTTGTGACCTTCAGCAAGAAAAAAAAAAAAAAATTAATTAAAAAAAAACATTTAGGGTGTGCAAAAAGAAAAAAAAGGAAGAATTCAATTTCTCCCTTTTGATCAGTGTCTTCTGCCGCACTGAGCAGCGATAATTGCTATCTCAGGAGCTGTAAAAATAGGATGCGCTAACAGGAGCTTAATGGAAGATGGAGAAGAGTGTGAGATGTGTTAGGCTTATAACAGTGAGCTCATAGTCCAACAACCCGCCTGAGACAGGGAGGCTCGCTGTCATCGAAGGCATGGCCGCCAGAAGGGGATGCAAGGGAAAAAAAAAAAAAAAAAGAATGCATTGATATACTGAAAATATTCTGCAGCACACACTTTTCATTTTTAATCTTAAAACCACCACTGCATTACACAATAATGAGTTACAAGAGTGTTCCAGTGTGAATGTCAACAAAGGTGGGGTAGGACAGATAAAATTACATTCAATAATTCATTGTCTACCTCTTTATCCTCCATATGAGGGTCACGGCACCACTGGAGTGAATCCCAAATGACATGAAAGGCAGGGTACTGTACACCCTGGACAGACTGCCAGTCCATCACAGGGCAAATACTGCATATAGAGATGAACAATTAATCATGTTTTTGGACTGTGGAAGAAAACTGTGGGAGAACCCAGAGAAAACCCACATGCCAATGGGAAGAACATGCCAACTCCATATGAAAAGGCTCGGTCGGCTTGGTGGGACCAGATCACGAACCTGGGTATTTTTGCTGTAAGGCAACAGCGCTAGCCACAACTTTGCTATGTAGCACAGATAAAAGTACAAAAAAACATTTTTCCACTAAGTAGAACAGCCCTAACTGTTCCATTATTTGGTACACTTCCCCTGGGGTACCAGAGTAAAATGTATACGGCACGGTCAGGTTAGCTCTGTCCACAACACTCAACAACACTGCAGGCAAATGCCTGCAGTCTATTCTCATGCAAGGCTTGACATCTTGTTTAGACAAACATCCAAAAACTATGCATGGAAAACAAGAGCTACTTTGTTGTGTTGTCGCTACATTGTCACACTACGTGGAAACAGCCCACATTCCGCCTACCAAGTCAAGGCACTGTTCACAATCGAAACGTAAGCCTGCCACCAGGGAGCTGTGAAACATATTGTGAAAATTTGTTGTCTAGGCTAAAGAAAGCTTTTTACTGCTGTAAACTGAAAACTGTAAACTGCACACTCCCGACACCAAATTTCATATAGAAAATGACTGTTTTTAGTTCATTGGGAAACAGAAACTGCTGGTCTACTACTGCCTCACTTTGTAAGTTTGTGTCTCTATCAAGAACATTGTTCAAAATACAATTCAAATTTGAATTTAATGATGGGGGGATGAAAAAGTATTGCATGCAGTGACATAAAATTGTAAATTTTCTCTATGGAATCTGGTGCAGGGGTGTATGCACTTCACAAAGAGATAGAAACAGTTACCACAATAAAATGGCTGTCTAAACACATCATTTCAAAAGTAGTCTATGTGTCCCTGCATAGGGGGTGCACCTAACACAGTCGGCACCAAATAAAGTATGTATCAATACCTGAAATACCCCATTAAGGCAGCTACCAGGTAGCATCATGCACCCATTAATAATTTTTATGCTCTGATAAACATACTGTATTTTCTATGTCCCACACATTTGCATCTCAGTCAAGAAACACTTCTGCAGCCAGTCTCTTGCACAGCTTGGTGAGTCTCTAATGTTAATTAATCGGAGGTGCTGAAGTATGCAAATCTTAATTAACCCCTGAGAACTATCCTGCACACAAGTGATATAAAGATATAAAGTCTAAAAGAGAATGTGATTCATATTTTCAAGACTCTTACTCTACTGGTCCATACGTTGCAAACCACATTGCACATAATTGGCAGCCGATGACAGCAAGCCTGATCTTTCCCTCCCTTTTTGCCACCACACTGAGTGGCACAGGGATAAAGATTAATTGGCATGATTATGTAGCTAATTAGGGAAATGAAAGAAAATCAAGGTGAGTTCATGGCTCAATGCAAAGTGACCCAGTGAACTGAACAGCAGAGTGATTAGTCATCCAACAAAGAAAACACGTCTGCTTGTACATAAACATCATTTGAAAATCAGACCATTATTTGGCATTTAAGTACATTTACTTTATGTTTATTTGCTAATTAAGGAAATCTACGAGCTCTCTAAACTGTTCCATAGAGTCAGCTATGTTGTGCCAGAATACAATTGGCAATATACAAGTCAACCCCTGGATGACACTGAATCCAACATGTTTTGATGGTGACATGTTGCAAATCTATGACTGAAGGAATGTTGAACTGAGGCAGACACATTAGCAGTATTTAAGCATTTAGGAGTTTTGTGTATATGTTTCAAATAACATGAAACTTTAGTTTTTCCTTTACCAATTTAAAAATATCTTAGCTCTGACAGGTATAACTGGAAAGTAGTTACATTTCACACAGATTTGCTCTTGTGAGGATTTGGGTCTTGATTGTTTGCCATATTTGAAAAGCGGGTCCTCATATAGAAAGTTTGAGAAACACTGTGTACACCATTCTCAATTGAGAATAAAATGTGTGGAAGAAAACCAATAGTTCACCAAATACTGTCCCACAGTCAGAGTAATGGGATCTGTCAGTGCCAAGGTAAATGGTTCACCCAGCAGGAACATTGGTGGCAAAGATCAACTGTTCTGCTTCTGTGGATACAAATAAGCATCAAAGGGAACGGCACTTATTTCCTGTGCTGCTGCAAACCCATAGTTAAGTTCGAGGACATAATTTCCATTAAGGATGATGGAGACTGCAAGCCCTTCAATCTGTTCTCACACTTGTTAAATACTGTTCATTTTTAATATACACTCTAAAACAATCAATTTTTATTTTAGTCTCTGTAAGCTTGTTTTAGAGAGCTGGGTTATTTGTTTTAAAGGGGCTATATGTAAAATTTGCTACTAAAAAATTAAAAATATTTCCAGAGGCTTGCAAGGTAGATTTAAAGACCAATTGTGCACAAACCAACTGACAAATCTACGAGGAACTACACTTATGCTCTTCCTTATCCACAACTTAAACAGAACTAGTAGGAACTAGTAGGCTGTGAAAGTAAATTGCAAATGATAGCTGTTACATTGTTATGAGTAAAGCCAGTTGTTCAATTTAATGTCTATGGCCACTTTATAACAAACAACTCCTACAATGTTTGTTTCATTCTTAAAAAAAAAAAGTCTTATCAGGAGCAAGGTTTGCATGTTTGTCTGCTGCCTCTTAAATTAAAAGATAATTGGGAAGATTTAAAGATTCACAAACATGCACATGAAGTGTGGCTGTGAATGGATACAGTTTTGAGAGACATCAAGGTTCACTGGTTCATAAATGATTAAAACCCAATCTATTTGATGATTAGCTGTTTTATGCATTTATTTAGAAATGTGATTGAGACATGATAACAATTTCACATTTTATTACCCCTGAACTAGACCCCCTTTCACATTGTTGCGGCCTAAATCATATTATAATGCACTAGTTGCTCCATATGTGACTGTATCGCCACTCACACTAGAAATGACCCACCCTAATAAACAGTTCCCCACTGATGAAAATACAGTTCGTAGCAAGCATGTCCACATGTGCCACATTTGGGTTATATTTGGGGTGTATATTTGTATTTGTATTGTATTCTTATATTTGGGTTATATTGGAAAAATTAGGTTGTCCATGGTGACCACTTAGGTTTCCATGGTGTAAACAAGTCGAATCTATTCTATTGAAGGACTCTTAAGGATGTCAACCCAGTCGCAGTTGCGAGCCGTTTGTTTGCCAGCCATTCTTTTTATAAAGAATTGTCCATGTTGCCTTCACGTGGCATGCATATGCCCTGTGAGTACACATTACCCTCATCTTAAATTTGACAAAGGATAAGGAAAGTTAGTAGAACCCACAAAACATGCAACTGCTTTGTTATTTCAGGGACCTCAATTATTTTGCAATGGGGATATGGCACCACCTTATGGAATGTTTATAATGAAAACACTAGCCAAATGAAAATATAATCAATATTTCACCAATAAAGTACATATTGGTGGGATGTGTAAGTTCAAATCATACTGTTTCAAGCCTTACCTTACAATTGCAACCAGTGATTATTTTCCTGAAGAAAATGTGTTACCCCAAGTTAGCTTCTAAAAAAACAATTAAATATAACAACGAGGCAGTCTTTTAAACAGCTCTTTGAAAGGAACACTTCCTCAAGATCTGGCTCCCTTCAAAGATCCATAAATTCCAGCTCTACTTTCCTGGCAACCTGAGTACTCAGTGGGCATGGACTTGGAGTGAGCAAATATAAAGTTCCCTTTTAGTTTTTTTAACATACACTAAGGAAGCCATGTACAAACCCACTTGGGATCCATATTGCCAGCCCAAATATAACCCTTATGAGGCTGAAATGGACATGGACATAATAGCTATAGAAATGTTGGGCTTATTATTAGCTTATCTTGTTTTATTTCACAAAGGAAACAACACATCATTTTCACTGTTCACTTGATCAAGAAAATTAAAATGACAAAAACAGAACAAATGGTATTAATACAGGTATAATTTGAAATTGCAGAAGACTTGCACGTCCTAAAAGACTAATGAGAAAGTACTGAGACATGACACTGAGGGTGAGCAAGGACACTGCACTCTATAATGATGTGTTGGACGAAAATCTGGATTCTCTGTTCGCTGAATCAGTATTAGTCAGCTTATGATAGTAATTAGCCAGAGGGGGAAAGTATTTATCACCGTCAAGGACACACACTGGACTGAAGCTACTGTATATGACTCTCCTTCAGCAAATGTCAGCTCCCATTATTCCATTAATGCCTCCATGGTATCATTAGAGACATTTAATCAGTTTAATAATAAAGAAGCTGTGAACAGAGGATCATGGGTTAAGCTGAGATGTGGCTAACTTTTATTATATACGTAGTTACAGTTATATATTAAGATAGTGTTGCTAAGAGGAGGCAACTTTTAATGAAGATGTCTCAATGGGAGCCACACAGCTTTAGTTTGACAAGTGAATTCATGGGAAACAAAATCTAATAAACAGTGCATACATAACAACACACACATTTTAACTACAGAAAAAATGTCACACATGTTAGAAATAATGATGTTCAATTATGACAATACAAATGCATTACTTTGAAATTTCAATACTTTTAAAGTCAGTTTATGATAAAATAATGCTAATAATAAATAAATCCCAAGCAGTTTTCTCAAGACAAGTAAGCAAATATTATTTCAAGGTATTTTACAGATATACCATGTAACATATCTGCTTAAAAATATCTAAAAGTAGAGTAATTAAATTAATTAAATTACAACAAATCACTTCATCAGAAAAGTTAATAATCTCACACTATTCCCTGACCTCATCAAACTAGGTAACTTTTAAATGTTTTGACTGACTTCTACTGTTGGAGTTATACTATGAAATAGTGCAAATTTGAATTAATGTTATATTTTATTTTCAAAAGCACTACTTTGTGGGGCTGTATTTGATGGGTAGTCAATTCCAAGCATGTGCATGTGTACAGCAATTAAAATTATTCTACTCCCCCCACTGTAAATTGAGTTTATTGGCAAAAGATACAAACTAGTAAACGTTTTGGAAAGAAGAAAAAGAAAGAAAAAAACAACAACACACACACAGACAATCTAAATAGCTAAACACAACTAATATTACAAGTGTTTTCTCCAAATTCAACACAAAATGCCACTTTTAATGACTACTGCTGTATCAAAATTGTTCAACCCCTTCATGACAAGCATCTTTAATACTTAGTAGAGCAGCCTTTGCTGTTATGACTTGTTGCAAATGTGAAGCATAGCCAGACACCAGCTTCTGACAGCGTTCCTGAGGAATCTTAGCCCATGGGCAAGGGCCTCTAATACAAAATATTCTCAGGTTTGTGTTGTGCAGCCACATGTTTCAAATCTCACTCGAGATTTTCAATTTGATTCAAGTCTGGCGACTGTGATGGCCACTCTAGTATCTTCCGGAACTTCTTCAGAAACCAAGCCTTGGTAGACATTGAGGTATGTTTGGGATCACTGGGAACATTCAGTGCCATTGCTATCTGTTTGTACCTTTTTTTTTTTTTTTTTTTTTTTTTTTACAAGGCAATGATCTCTTTTCTGAATTTGTTGGACAATTATCCTGATTAGCCATATTTCTGCAAGCAATCAAACTTCACCATCAACAATCCAGGTACACATGGTTTGAGTGTGGGGATTGAACAATGTTGTAATTGCAGTAGTCATTGGACATATGATATAATGTTGAATTTGGATAAAATGCTTGTAATATTAGTTTTATTTAACTATTTAAACTATTGTTTTGTAATTTGTTTATTCCAAACACCTGAAAATGTGAAATTTTGCCAGTAAACCTACTCCATTGTGCCATACTCCAACAACAGCATACAGTATGTTTATCAGCAAAAAGCTCCATGAATTCGGATATATTGTATAATGTAAACAGCTTCTCAAACCCTGGTTTCCTGATCCACAGTCGCCAGCTCGTCTCGTTATGTCACCAGTAACGGGCAATACCTCTAATAAATTCAATTGTGCTCATTTTACCTTTTTTTTGTCACTTGTCGGGTTTTGATCCTCATGTTAATTCCTTGTTTCTTCTTTATGTAGTTTCCAGGATTATGTGGACTCTGCCCAGCCAGCCTGCCTGCTCTTGCACTCGTTTTTGTTGCCTTTTTGTAATAAACGTTGTTAATCGTTTTTTAACCAGCGAGTTGACTTCTGCTTATTTTGGGTTCATCTTCTTTAGTTAATTCATATCAACACATGATGTTAACTTTCAGACCATAAGCTTACCAACTGCTGTGAGTGTATGTCCACACTGGGCCAATATGAACACAAAATACAATGCCTTTCACTCTCACACCAGATTGCCAATGACAGGCTGAGAGTGTCCAGGGACACCAGTGACTCAGTGGCATGAGCTGAATGTGACTTTTCTCATACACACATCAAGAAAAAGAAACACCCACACAAAGCAGCTGCAGGCATTTGACCAGATGTCGCCTTAAAGTCAGATCTCCATCAACAGCAACCTCAGCCACATCACAATGAAATGAATTTCATTTCTGCAAATGGATGCCTTTATAGCACATTGGAGTGCTAGCAAACATGCAGATTTGTCTCAAATTATATCAGATGATGTGCGTGATTCAGTGATGCATGGGCCAATCAGCACATGCCAATTTATTGTCCTCTTTCATAAGTAACCATGTGTGATGGATACGGTCTTCATCAGTATGTTCCAGAAGCTTTGGGGAGGCATTTTTAAAGAAACAATGATGTGTGGAAAAAAAGGCTCCATTAACCAGTGAGATGGAGGTATGCACCTGATGAATCATGGTGCTCTTAGCAGCAGATTTTATCTGCAGTGATGCACTCCATTTGACTAATCATCACACTGTAATGTCAGACTAATGTAGCCATTCATCCGTGACTTGATGTCGACACTCAGAGCTGAGGTATGATTTAAAATCCTCATTATACTCGGACATGCATCTTTTTTCCTGTACATTTGACTCTATATTACATATACAGAGCATTGAATAATGCTTTGTATTTTGCGGATTAACTTTTTGAGCATGTTCTTTTTTTCAGTTAGAAATTTTATTTTAAACTAGTTAATAGGTTTTTAAATCAAACTACCATATTTACCATGATCTGAACCAACAAGATATAAACCATCTGGTTTGTGAAAAACATACAAGAAATATTATTGTGTATAATAATAATACAAATATTGGACTTTTTATGCATACAGCTCAAAGTGTTTTATATCAGGCTTTTCCAAAGATGGTCAGGACCCACATATGGAGATTCTTTTGGGCCCCAAAACAAATTTGCTAACCTTTTTTTTTTTTTTAGTAATTACTCATTTATTTTTCTTTAGCATTAATTTAAACCAGTTTTATCACACTTTAACAAGAGAGACCTGGTCAATTTGTGAAATAAAAACATACTTAAAATAAATTAAGTATGTATAATATAATATAAACACATGCATACAGACAACCTAGACTCCAGCGTTTAGCCAGTGGTACTAGATTGTCAGGTCAGATTTATATGTACTGTATATATTTAAATAACATGAATAAAATAAATATTTGACTAACTTAACAAAGTCTTTTCAGGTATGGCTTAAAATTAGTCCCTATATTATGTACGTTGCTGGTCTTTAGCATGATTTACATTGTAATTTGGACCATGAAAGATTGTCATTGTATTTTAACAAAAATAAAATATGGAATGTCGATGTCTATCCGCTCCACCTGGATTTGTCTGTGCTTCTCAGTAGAGCTGTTTTTTTTTTTCTTGTGTGTCTATGGAGACACGCGAGTTATGCATTTTACATCACATCAGGCTATCGTGACTTTTAACAATTAACAAATCTAATTTTTATCTTAATGATTGAGTCTAACTGAAACATTTTTGCCATATTCAAAAGTATTCTCTACATACATTCTCCAGATATTGCTTTCTTAGAACTTTACGTATGGACAGGAAACCTGAAGACATAATGCTGCTGGCCCTGGCTGCCGGCACAGAGGCATAAAAACAAGTAAGTACACTTGAGGTCAATAAACATCACATGTCATAAGAACTGATGGTAACCAATCAATCTGCAACAACAGTCCACTTCACTGCACTTATGGGGTTTTTTTTTTTATCTCCATAGATGCTCATAAAGAGCGAACAGCTTGAAAGGTGGTTAGGAGCAATGACTGGTCCCCATTAAATAATGGTGATAAAACTAGACACAAGGTGAAAACTTGGGCTGCAAGCAGCATGCATGTTAAGGCGTGGAGCAGCCATATTAGCCATTGCCTGGCCCTAGAGAGACCACCAAATAATATCAAATGTAGACCACACCCTAAAAGCTACATGTAAAAAAAACAATTGTTACTGAAGGCATGCTGTTGCCAGTAGGTGGCACAACAAGTGCTTTGCAGGTTGCTGTCATGAAAAAAATTGGCCCTAAAAAGACGGGGTGGAGACCTCTCCATCTTCTTTTTCCAATACGTTCCAGCAGGCTGTACACCAAGAGGTACAATGCTGCCCTCCACATTTCAAATAATCCTTTATTCGTCCCACAATGGCAAAATCTGAATTTGAGGTTAGAAATCATCAACATTTTCTTGTTGCTAAATCTTTCTCTTCTTCTTCCAATAAATCCTGTCAGGCTGTTGATATCAATCAAGCAATCTTCTTCTTCTTCCTGCAAACATACTTTAGAACATGTGGTGGCCACGGAAACCCCGTACAGATCAAAGGAGGGTTTTAACTAAAAAATCTCAACTTTATATTTATTAAACACTATTAAATTTTATCCAATTCTTATTTTGTTCATTTATATTGCAATGTCACAGTAAAAACATAGTGCGGGAAAGCAAGAAAAAAAAAATTAAGATTCTAGCAAATTATTAAATCAAGTTCTTATATCTGATTACAATTTGAAAGTATTATATAATAACAATGTGTTTGCCAATTTCCACTTTGAATTGAATGGATTATAACCAAGCTATAGGTATTGAATATTCATTTAATGTGCTTAATTATAGGCCTTAAAATATAAAAAAAGGAAATTCATATGATGAATTAAAGTAGTAGAGTTCACCTTTTTCTTATTTTTGATAATGAAAAATGTGTTGTTCTTGTTCTTGATCAAATGTGCTGTCTACAGTTCAGGTCTCACCATGGAAATGCACTTTTCTTAAGTTTCTATGATTATCAATTTATTCTTCATTCCCATATCTCCCCTTGGAGAGTGTGTCTCACTCACTGATCAGTCAAAATGCTCATTCACATTCACTGATGTTATTGGCTGACATTTTACAGCACATCTAATTTAAGGCACCTTTATCTTTACCGAAATATTAATTTCCTGGACATCTGGTGCTGTAGAGGTTGTGCTAATTAAAATACAAATGTTTTGTAAAAGCATGGTGATGGTCAATGATTTATGGAAATCATGCTGTCCCACTACTCTTCATTCTTACTGAAGAGTCAAAATACTGAAGAGTCAGAATTGGTATGGAACAGGTGGGAAAACAGAACCAATATTAAGTATGCAGATATCTCAAAGAAAAGGAGATCAGTCATAGCCTGGTCATTAATGACTGTGCAGTGGTGTGAGGAGTCTTATCTGCAACTTAACTTATCTAACAACAAAAAATACAATGTTTGATTTCGGAGAACCCATCAAATAACCATCATTAAGGGGCAGATAGTACCCAATCTTACAAATGTCTTGAGAAACTTGTTGACACAAAACTGAACTTTGAACAGAACCTGTGTGTAAAAAAAAAGCTCACCAGCAGTTATTTTGATTGCTCTCATAATTCCACATTGAAAATCATATTGGTCTTGTTTTATCATGTTTTGTGGAACATATTTTATCTCTTTGCATGACCACATGGTTTGGAAACATGTCCCTTGTCTCTTGTCTTTTCGATCATCAAAATCATCCAGTCTGCAGATTGGTGGCCTTCAACTACATAAGACAGAGTGGTCAGCAAATTCTTTTATTACCAATGACTTGCTTTTATGATCTTATCAGTGAAGTTGATCCTCTTCTCTCTGGCTAAAGGTTTACAGTCCTGAGATTCAGCCTAGTCTGTCGCAGGGCAACACATAGAGACAAACAACCATCCATTCTCATTCATGCCTATGGGTAATTTAGTGTGAGTGTCCAATTTGCCTAATCCCCAAAATCATGTTTTTTGACAGTGTGAAGCCGGAGAACCCGGAGAAAACCCTGCAAACTCAAAATGCAGAAAGGCCCTTGTTCAGACAGGGTTGCAAACCCACATCTTCTTGCTGCAAAGGCAAGAATGTATGTGCTGTAAGATCTTAATAAAAGGATGTGACCATCTTAAAACTGCAAGCCATATCTATCTATGCATATCATTCAAGTGACTTGACTTATTAGGTCAGTGTCCAGATCTGAACCAAAGTTGGTCTATTAGTGAGCTGTGTTTTAAATACTTTATGTTTTCAGAAAAAAAAAAAATCTTTAAGCAATGATATTTAGATTAATAAATTATGACTATGACACTGGCCTTTCTGTGCTAATGAAACTAATGTAATGTTATGGATGATTTGTTATTCTGCTGCATCCCATTTGCACTTGATTATTCATTAGACCGCATAACATCATCCTCCAGATTATCTCTAATGCAGACAGAGATGAAAGACTTTCAACTCAACACTTCCAAAGCCTCTGTCTCAGTAGAAAAGAAAATCTCATTTTAGCTTCAAAATCCTAGCGATCAATCTTTCCTCCTGCCCGTCACTCTGTTATCTTCCCCCATTTGTCTGGGCTCTATTTCGCCCCATCCATCCACACCCCAACCCATAAAGCTAACTTTTCTGGCTGCCTCATCGCACAACATTGCTGCTCTCTGTCAATCCTGAGGTCAGCTCAGGGGAATGAGATGGCGTTGTGAAGATAGAGGAAAAATGTCACCCTGGGAATGAAATATTGATGGACAGAAATGCCTCGCTTCTTTCTCTTTTCCCCCAGGCATGAAGGGAGAGTCACACAGTCAATGGGCCACAAAGAGGAAAGCCAAAATAAACACACTAATCTGGAGGGAAGGAGACAGATGGAGAGCGATGTGGGAAGGCCACAATCTTGTCCATCCATCCAATTCTTTCCCTCCGAGATACCCTCATCTTCCAGCAAACCATAATCAGATTCACTTGTGCTCGACTTGATGCACTTCTCCAGCTTTACCATATGATCCCACTTCAGGCAAATAAGGATCAATACGATGTGAATAAGAAGAGTGGAAAATAAATTAGAGTCCGAATTAACATAATAAGATGTGAGGTAAAGCCCGGGTGAAACACGTCAGCCTCATTTAAAACTGTCTGCTGGCTTTTAGAGTCAGCTTCACCAACAAAGCAGGAGCAGAGAGGAGGAATGTCATCCCACTGCTGCTGAACAAAGGAGGAGCACAATCAGGATCAATCAAAGTGCCACTGGCATCAAGCAAGAGAACTGGCTGAGTGTTGAATAAATATAGCAGCATGAGGCAGTGGGCAGGTAACGGAGGCAGTAGTCATGCATGAGTCAGAGATTATGACCCGCACCCGCCTGACCCTTTCTGAAAGCCAAACCCGACTCACCCAGCCCGTAAATTTAGCAAACTTTTATTTTTCTATTTAGGCTTTATTGATCTTATTTTAAAACTACAATTACCAGGAGGGGCCACGTGGTGGCATAGTGGCTAGCACTGTTGCCTTACATAAAAAAAGGCATGGGGTTATGACCCAGTTCAACCAAGGACCTTTAATGTATGGAGTTTCCATGTTCTCTTCCCTGAATGTGTGGGGTGGGGGTGTGTTTCTCCAGGTATTCCAGTTTTCTCCTACATTCCAAAAGCACACAGAGGTTAACTGACCTAAATTGACCGAGTGAATGGTTGTTCGTCTCGATGTGTTTGCCTTGCGATGACCTGGTGAACTTTCCAAGGTGTACCCTGCCTTTTGCCCTGGGATTGGCTAAAGTGGCCCCGCCAACCCTCATGCAGGTGATAGACAATGAATGAATTAATGAATTATCAACAGGTCTCACTCGATGTGCTGCCCTGGTTGCTGCTATTGCTATTATAACATAAATTGAACAGAAATAAACAGATTCCACATTATTCCAAATCATGTTTTTTTCGCTTTGTTTGTTTTAGTTGTGCAAGAAAAAAAAAAAGCATGTTCCTATACCTAGTTCAGCACATGATTAGCTGAGCTGCTTGAGGCACTGGTTGCTGGGATACACAACACCACTCTGGTCAGCATGGAGAGGAGAAGGTAGATAAAGCAGTGAACCCTCCAGAAAGATTTTTCTGAACCAGTGGTGGTTCTGAACAAAAGATAGACCTTTAGGAAAAAAATAAAACATTGGTCTCACTCTGAGAGAGGGGAAAAGGTGGTGGACACTATAGTTTATTTATGATGGTGCCATCTTGTGACCAACCCAGCCAAACCTGCTTCTTTAAAGCCCCCCAAACTCAGCTGACCCACGGATATGTATCACACGGAGACAGCTATATTGGTGAGTAACGTGAAAAAAATTACAAAAGTGAGCACCGACATTTCAGACAAAAACAACCAAATCATGATAGCACATGAGGATTGCAGCCATATGGAAAGAAAAATGCATCCTGCAAATAGACGTTGTGTATACAAGTAAAAAAAAAAAGTTTATGCTGATTTTAAGTGGAACTTAAAAAAGTCAACCCTTAAAAATATACAGCCTAGAAGCCCATGAGACCAAAGTCATCAATGGTGGGCAAGCAGAGAATCTTTCGGGCCATTTTGAATGCCCTCTTGTCTCATTAGAATAATAATTTAAAGAAGAAAAATAAGACATATGTTATTTACTTTTAAAAGCTCACTCACTCACTCATCTTCTACCGCTTTATCCTCCATATAAGGGTCACTCAAGATTACAAAATGTTTGACAAACAATGCCAAAACAGGATACGTGGGGACAGAAACATGACACAGAATAGCAGAAGTCACTAATTCAGAGAACCAAATTTCAAAATAAGTAAAAGCTTAAGTATGAAAATAAGAAAACATCACACAAGCGTAAGCAAAACAAACAGAAAAAAATAAATAAATAATGATTCTTTTAAAAAAGGAGTAAAAAACGAAGCACCAAATCAAGGGATAAAAAGATCAAAGGTCAATATCACATAAAAGCAAGTCTGTTATATAAGAGACTTATTTTTCTGTAAAAATCAGGGACACAAGCAGGTTAATGTATTTGAAGGAATAGCATGTAATGATATTTGTTCAAATTTGATTTCAGGAAAAAAAAAAATATGGCACTTGTGTAGGTTGGGAAGCGACATTTTTGATCCCTGAGCCTGTTATAAGGAAACAAAGTAGTCATAATGTGGCAAACTATGTACACTGTGTGCACAATTATTAGGCAAGTTGTATTTTTGAGGATTAATTTTGTTATTGTACAACTACAGTGCTCTTGGTCAATCCAAAATGTTAACAAACCCTCAAACCTGAACATTTAAGTAGTTTCAACTTATGTGTCTTGTTCAGAGGTGGTCGGGTTTCAGCCTTTCTTACCTTGGACATGTCTCTGAGAACTGAACACCTCGTACTTCTTGACACTCCAGGTAGGTTGCAGTTGTGGAACATGGAATATGGAATATGGAAGATAATGGGTTCCTGGTAGCTTCATGTTTGATTCTTCTCAAATCTTTGGCAGTTAATTTGCGTCTTTTCTTCTCGACACGTTTCTTGCGACCTTGTTGACTATTTGCATCAAAACGTTTGATGGTTCTGTGATCTTGCCCCGATATCTTAGATATTTCAAGAGTGCTGCATCCTTCTGAAAGACTTTTTACAATTTTTGACTTTTCAGAGTCAGTTAAATCTCTTTTTTGGCCCATTTTTTCTGAGGAGAAGAATCTGCCGAATAACTATGCACACCTTGATATAGGGTGTTGATCTCCTTAGGCCATGCCCTCCCTCGTTACACAAATACACATCACCTGATATGCATTAAATTGAAAAAGCATTCAAGTTTATACAGCTTGGAGTTGGAAATTATGGATAAAATGATGGTATGGTCAAAATAATCACTTGCCTAATAATTGTGCACACAGTGTATAAGTGATAAGTACATTAGCTTTTGAATTAGAATTAGTAATTTTTGCACACACACTAGCTTTTTTTTGTTTGGTAACAAATATGAATTTTCTTGTAATTGAGGACAAGCAGTTGGACTTTTTTTATGAAAAAAAAAAAAATAAAAAATGCAATGCAGTACACTTTACAGTAAAGTTTTCATGGGTGCAAGGGGTCCTGAAGTCATTGTTTTCACAAAACACAGAATTAACATCTTACAATGTCTCAAGTAAACCCATTTGAATGCAGCATAATCGCAGTCCAACACAAAGTCCAGTGGATCGAATGGTACTTAAATGTAACAGGAAAACCAACCTACCAGAGACTCAATAACAGCCTTAACAGCAGGATGATGTCACTCTGTGCACAGGACATCAGAACTGTGCACAGTTAGGCAGAATGCTGCAATCAGCCTAACAACGGTTCACATGCAGCATTTCTTCAAAACCATTTCATCAAAACTCCAGAAACTGACAGCAAAACTCACCATTGATCCATGTGGCTTCTGGGTCATGGACCTGGAATTCAGGTTTGAACAAATCCTCCACAGTCAGTTTGGTGTCACTTCCAGCTTGGGTGTCAGCTGCAAAAAGCAAGTAATTTATTAATTTGTGAGGAAAGGCATGAGTAACATATACTGTCAGTGAGTGTTTCCCAAACTGTGGGTCCCAGCCCACTGGTGGACTGTGGAGGTATTACAGGTGAGTCTCATACTGAAATGAAACATTCTCCTATTTACAATTTTGTTGCAGTATACATATTATTTGGTCTGGGGAAACACAATCTAAATTAAAATGTATTATTGTTTGAGATTTCAATTTGTTATGATTAGTCACTGATAATAAAGACAAAGTAGCTTAATTGTAATGACTTCTGTTACATTTAATTTAGCACAATTTTCTTGCTAATGCACACATCTGGACATTGTTCACAAAAGATTTGTAGAATTACAGTATTTGGGGCCTCAAACATTTTAGCTCTATTGTAGATGTTTGACTCAATTATCAAACATCTGCTTGATTCGATTTCAAACATAACAAGTGACATAAAACATAACATGTAAGTGAGATATTCGAACAGATTTCTGAACTTTTCTGTTGTGAACCAGGATGGGGGTCATGAGGCTACAAAATAATGTCCAGCTAAAAACTCAACAAGGCATTTCTATATGACTCTTCACTAAGGTGGGAGGAAATAGAAAGGAATGATAAGTTAGCCATCAGAAAGTTACTTCACTGGTCATAAAAAAACTCAACTTGAATAGAGGTCAATGGGAAAATTATACTACTACTCACTTGAATTCAAACATCAGCAAACATCCCCAACCCAAGGAGTTCATTTTGTAAATTATGTATTGCGAGTGGACACCAGTGTGCCTGGTTGCAGGTAACACTGAACTAAATGCCTCTTTTTTTATATACACTCTATTTGTTGATTCCATGAATTGCCAGCATTCTTACTGACTGAATACAACACATTCATGTGCACTGGTGAAGAGTACTAAACTGAAAAAAATTGAGTAATACCCGTTTTGTGTCGGTACTAATATTATTTTGTTTTAATAGCATTAGTATGAGGATTTTGTGGTCTGAGTGACACACTGAAAAGGTCAGATCATACAGGAATACAATAATGTTTTCATACACAATGTGAGTGTTCATATCAAAATTGTGTAACTATTATGCAAAACATGCATACTATGTTTCTTTAGGTGGAAATAAGCTGTCTAAATAAATATAACTAATGTTACTAAACATTAGGAGCACTCGGCCAATTTCATTTGTATTACTACCGCACAGAGTTTGATCAATTTCAGGACTTCAGTGCATGTCCAAAACCAGCAGCTTGAGGCTGTGTTGTGTAACTACAACTGTCTGCTACATTCAATATCAAATGAATTCAGTGCTAATTAAGTCTACCAGGTCCAAACAACCCTCTCTGTGTTTCTCAGAATAGCAGTGTTTTGTTTTTGTGTTTCTATTATTCCTGCACTGCACATGATAAAACAAAAGCAAATCAAGCTCTTCCAGCTGCTGCTGTTTCTGCACCACGCAGCTCCAAGTTTTGTGGATTACTCTGCACAAGAAACACCATCTTAAAAGACAGATATACAACACCTAACTTACCAAAGTACCACAGGAACAAAAACATCAAGTCTTGCACAGGCCAATCTCTCTCTATTTAAGTGTGTATTAATGTACAAAAGAGAGTGAGAGAGAAATCATCCGTACACCATGACAGTGTTTTGGTAAACTGTCTAAAGTCCAAAGGAATTTCCGCACCAAAGCTTTAAGCTTTTCAAAGACAAGTAATTATGTTACAGTAATATATATAAATATACTGTATATATGATTCTATTTTGACAGAATCATATATCAAATAAATCCCCTCTTAAATATCAGTACTATAGTTTAACCCATACAAGGGCTTTGTAAGTAAAATAACTGATGCCAGCTCATAAAATATACAAGAGATATTGTATTAGTATATAGATGTATCTACTTCTGTCAGCTTCTCCCCTTAGGTAACTCTCTTACTTTGTTTCCAAACGGTTCAACCAGAGCTGCCCGTCAAATAAGCCCATTTCCAAATCTGTCCGTCCTGGTCACTCCACATGAAAATCTAAGCTTCTTCAGCTCTGCCACCTGCAGCTATGCCTTCTATCTTATATTAAGAGATACAGTTAAGGATGAAATTATTAGCTCCCCTATGAAAATGTCATTGTTTTAAAAGTATTTCCCAAGAGGAATTTTCAAACATCCTAGGTTTATATTGATGCTTCCATTATTGGACTTTGCACACAGAAATAAAATTATTGCACAATATACGCCTCCTGTGGCCAAAGAGCATTAGTTTCGTCTCATCTGACGAAAGGACATGAGTCCCATATGCATATTTTGTATTATTATTATTATTATTATTATTTTGCTCTGTTGAACAGCACTTGGGAAATACCTTTAAAACAATGACATTTTTATAGGTGGGCTAATAATTTTGTCCTCAACAGGAAAGTACATATATATGTTACATGCATTAAAAAGCCAATTCAATACACATGGCCAGCTGTTAGCAGTCACCAGACACTTTCAATGTTGTTTCAAAGTCAACAAGAACAGGTGGAAAGATGGTGGATTCCATCTGCTTGGTAGACTAATGCACTGACTTCCCTTTCAGTCCAGATGTGTGGTAAGGCAAACACACATTAATGAAAATGATGCACAAGGAACAATATTCTCGCTCACTGTGGCATTTCATATGTCCACTAACATGATCATAACTGGGCTAGAAAATCCTCAAGCTGTTCCACTGGTGCTGCTGGAAATGTTTCAGTTTTAATTATGAATGAGAACCAAATGTTAGCTCCGTCTTAACAGGATGGCTGCTGTTTTTGTGCAGAGAAAGAAGGCCAAGTCTCATTTTGAATGTCAGCCATATTAGCTTTCCTTGATCACTCCATGAACTATGTTGGTTTATGGAGGCAATGAAAGTGTAACCAAGTGTGAAACACACCAGGGGAGAGTGAGGCTGTCTGACCATACAACTGAGTAAGAAGTGTTGTTTCATAACTCTGGGGGCAGGATTATGGTACAATGGTATCAAAATAGCTGAAGAAGGGGTAAACACCAGCTATGTGACTTGTTCTCGCCGTACCAGAGTGGTTTTGAGCAGACACTGCTTTTAAAATACTCTCTAAAAGAGACACAGATATATATATATATTTTTTTTTTAAAAAAGTTGTAACAAACCATGTACTTGAGACCTATTACACCTTTGGGCAAAAGATAAGAAAAATTATTTATAAATTATATGCTATATAGTCTTAAAGTTTTGTTTTTTTGATGAATGCTTTTGGAAAATGTGATATACTGGAAATTGTGATAGAATGTGACATATTTATCACATTATTATTTGTCTTGTTTTGTGTTTTAAAAAGTTTATTTTACTTTTATTCTTGTTCATTAATTTTTATCTCTCTCTCTGTGGCCATGACATTTTAGTCAGCTGCTTGTTGGTTTTATCCACTATTTTTTTTTTTTTCTTTTTTTTTGTTTGTTAAGTTTCTTCTTCTGTGAGATGCAGGTAAAAGCTTAAAATGCTCAGACGAGCTGGGGAAAATACAGATTTGTCGACAAAACTCTGTACGTGCTCTTAGACCTCCACTACCAGCTTCTAAGTGAAGTTCTGGATAATGTCCTTGTGAGCTAATGTGAGAGTACAGCAGGAAAAGCTTTGGATAATTCACAGTGAGCAAGTCCTTCATGCTCAAACCGGACTCCATCCTATCCTAGATATTCAGGACAATCTCCTGATGGTGTAAACATGTCAACTTTGGTACAACTTTTCATCAATACTTAGTAAACTTGGTTAAACTACTGTTTGGTATGTCTGTCCATTCTTATTACAAATTTGTTTCACTTACTTTGAAAGTGGGCTACAGCATTTTATTATACATTTTGTGGGCTGTAAAACCAATATCCATGAAGTTTCAAAGCTTGGTAGAGTTAAACTGCAGAGTTGGGTAAAGCCCCTCTGTGTGGTTTCCACTTGTCACAGACTTTACACCTCAGACATGTTAAACAATGTAAAAATAAAAGATTATCTTTGAAGTCTAAAAGTCATAGGCAAATAGATTTTGCATGATATCTCACTTATTCAGTTGCGCTTGTTTGTAGACCTGTGGGTGTAAAAGTCTTCTGTAACAAAAGCAGGTGCAACAAAACCCTATGATGACCTGTGTCATCGAGGTCTGAGGTCAGAATGATCTACAAATTTATGATCTACAGAAATAAACAGAATCGTGAAAAAAACTGATGAAAAAAATGGGTTCTCGAACCAGAGCCTAATCACTCAAGTGTTACCTGGTGTGAGGAGGATGACAGACATGGTGATCAGGGAGCAGACCACCAGTATAACCAGCAGAGCAATGGCAATGCCCTTCCAGTTCCTCTGTGGTGGACTGACCCCACCCAAGTCCTGCAGAAACACAGAGAGATAAAGGTGAGAAAAGACCATACCACATTTTTTTCTGTTTGGTTAGATGTATAAGGATGTCTCTTTTATGTTATTTATGATTATGAATAATAACAAAAAGAAGTCAAATAAATGGGGAGCTCTTCCATTGTGGCCAACCTCTCATGAAGAAGCAAAAAGTGGTAGCCTGATATCATTCAGAGGACCAAAACTAAACCATCATTTAAATAAGTGGGTCAAAAATGCAAAATACACATTTTTGTCCCACTGAACAGAAATGTAATCACACAATAGGATGTCTAGAACAAAAGAAAAGACCTGGCTGTACTGTACACACTGAGAAAGAACAGGAGTTCCCATAAAGAATTATACAAAAAAAATGCACATATTGTAGAACAGTATCTTAGTATCCACAGGAACATAAGTAAGCGGTCAACAGTGTTGATTATTTTACAGGACCAGAAATTAAGCTGAAATATGGTGAGGGTGAAGCAAAGGTTGGGTTCAGATGACAGAACATTAGGGCTGAAATAAGCCTGGTCAAACTCCTCGAGGAATCAAAGAAGAAATCTCGTCACTGGCCAAAATATCAGTTAATGTGATGGTTACAATGTCAGTTTTAAACCTCCTAAACAGCATGCATCGCAATCAGGGGCCAGCACATTTTACATTTAGGATTCAAAAATTGGATGATTAAGTCAATAACACATTGTACAACACAAAAGTGACACCATTTCCATTCATCTTTCTCAGATGCTGACACTGGTTCAAAAGCAATGGAAGCACACTTTTTGTTACATTCAGGAGCAAGGTTCTTTCACACATAGCCAAAATTAGCAGACAGAGTAGACAATGATATCAGAGGCAAGACAGATTGTATTATTTTTTTTAATTATTTTTTGTCAGGATTCATACTAGAGAAATTCTTAGATTTGCGCACAAACCAATCAATGCTTGTATTCTGCATTTAAGCCATTCTTAGCACACACCAGTAGTGAACAAAGAAACCAGGTATAGGAACAGTACAACACACATCTGTGGCCAGATCGGAGAAATGGGGGTTCAAATCGGCCACCCTTTGGATTTATTCCAAATAGCTTGGAATAAATCCATTTTTTTAGAGGGTAAAGTAAAATTAAATGAATTTATCTGAAATAAGACACCAGAAGCATTTTTAGCTTCTTTTATATAAAATGCTGAGGTGCTGTGTACACAATTTAAATCCAGTCTGAAAGTATTGTCTGAGCCCATATTCAGATGGACGCAGCAGGACAACCAAACAAACTAGGATTGGGTGGTATATGGAGTTTTAAAACTGAAAATATGCGACATGTTCAAATGCTGTGTGCAATTACATAACACTGTTTATGCCACAATTTAAAGCACTTTGAATCTGTTACTTTCAAAGAAGTAAGCGCTGAGTCCCCTCCATTAGAACATGTGTAGTTTTTACTTTTAAAATAATGAAAGCAAATCTTGCTCCTCAGTAGAACTTTCATGCAAACCATTGTTTAAGCTTGTTTTAATGTGAGGTGTACTACCTTATCAATGTTAGATATTTTTCTTAGCATAAGATTATTATTTTTTTAGTGGGGAACTTGATTCAGATGATTATTTTTCTTATTAGGGCAAAAAAAAAAAAAAAAAAAAAAAAATTTATTTTTACAGACATAACTCATAGATACAACCTCGATTCAAAAAATAGTTGGGATGCTGTGTAAAATCTTAAAAAAAGGAGAATGCAATGATTTGCAAATCTCAAAAACCCATATTTTATTGTCAATAGAACATTAGCAACATATAAGATGTTGAAACTGATTTACCATTTCATGAAAAATATTGGCTCATTTTGAATTTGATGGCAGCGACACGTCTCAAAAAAGTGCGAACAGGGCAATGTTTACCATTGTGTAGCATCCCCTCTTCTTTTAACAGTTGTCGGTAAATGTCAGGGAAGTGAGGAGAAGTGGAGTTTTAGGAAAGTAATGTTGTCCCAGGATTCTAGCTGCTCAACAGTCCTCGGCCTTTGTTACTGGATTTTTCCTTTAATGATGTGCCAAATGTTTTCTACTGGTCAAAGGTCTGGACTGCAGGCAGGCCAGTTCAGCGCCTGGACTGTTCTCCTGAAAAGCCATGCCGTCGTGATGCATGCAGTCTTGCTGAAATATGCAAGGCCATCTCTAAAGAAGATGTTGTCTAGTTGAGAGCTTTCAAAGCATTAGGACCCAAAGATCACAAGCATCCATTTTTTACCTTCATCCTTGTCACTTGGATCATTCTCTGAATCTTTTGATGATATTATATACTGTACTGTAGAAGATGGGGTCTTCAAAAGTCTTTGAAGACCCCATTTTTCTGAAATAGTTACATAGTTTTCAGACACAGTTTGTCACAGATTGGTGAACCTCTACCCATCTTTACATCTGAGAGGCTCTGAAATGTTCTTTTTATACCCAGTCATGTTACTGACCTGTTGCCAGTTAACCTAATTAGTCAAATGCTCCTCTAATTGTTTTTGATTTGTGCCATTTACTTTGTCAGCCTTTTGTTGCCTCTGTTGTGTTGGTGCCATCAAATTCAAAATGAGCTATTTTTCATGAAATGGTCAAATGTCTCAATTTCATTATAAGATATGTTGTTTATGCTCTCTTGACGATAAAATTTTATGGTTTATGAGATTTGCAAATCATTGCATTTTGTTTTCATATAAATTTTACACAGTGTCCTCATTTTGGAATCGGGGTTGTAAATGGATTGTTGTTATCAACACCATTTTAGAAATTAAATGTGCTTAAAATGTAGAAGACTGCAAATGAACCACAACCATCAAGCAAGGATATTGCTTGTCTGACACATGAGCAGTAAAGCAGACATTTTGCACTCAAGGCTTCCATCACTCAAACAGACTGCAGTATAGTCTTGGTGTGAGCATTCTGAGTGGCCATTGAGTTGACCATCCCTATGTGATATTATCTGTACTGAAATAGCCATTCTGTGGGATATGTGAAGCTTTTCACAGCGCCTCCCTTTCTGAGTCCTGGTATTAAATGGGTCTTAAACCGGGGCTTCCACCACATCTGCTGCCTCTGATAAGGTAAATTAAGCCTTAAACCTATAAATTTCTCCAATCTGCAGAGCACCCTGGCTTCAGTTACCCACAAAAATAGTGACTGCTGGTCAGCAAGCCACTACTACACCAGGATTAGAAAGGACAGGAAAAACAAAATGATTGCAAGTAACAACTTTTGCAAAGGAGCGTTCCATTCATCTTTCTCAGATGCTGACACTGGTTTAAAAGCAATGAACTTTTTGTTACATTCAGAAGCAAGGTTCTTTTACATATAGCCAAAGAGTAGACAATGATATCAGAGTAACAATGATACCCCCCCCCCCCCTATTTTTTTTGAAACAACTTAACATTACCTTGGAGTTCTTAGGCCCTACTAACTGGGTGTACACTGCTATATTTTAGAAATTAAAATAGTGACTGCTGGTCAGCAAGCCACTACTACACCAGGATTAGAAAGGACAGGAAAAACAAAATGATTGCAAGTAACAACTTTTGCAAAGGAGCGTTCCATTCATCTTTCTCAGATGCTGACACTGGTTTAAAAGCAATGAACTTTTTGTTACATTCAGAAGCAAGGTTCTTTTACATATAGCCAAAGAGTAGATAATGATATCAAGGTAACAATGATACCCCCCCCCCCCCCTATTTTTTTTGAAACAACTTAACATTACCTTGGAGTTCTTAGGCCCTACTAACTGGGTGTACACTGCTATATTTTAGAAATTATAATTACAACTCAAACAGAAGAAGTAAATCATCTGCAATACAAAGCTCACACCTTATGGTCTGACTGTCAAAGCACAACCCAAGTGCTCCATGTATTTAAAAACATTTGTGAACCATCTTTACTATTGACATTTGCCTATGAATATATTTGGAAGCCAATAAACATGTTGAAAATCACAAGAACAATAAGTGCCATTTATGGAATGCTAGGAAGATTAAGCCAGTATGTCTTGTCAATTATGCAGAAAGAAACTGAAGTAAGATAACCTTTTTTCATAAACATTTTCTTACGGCAGGGTGATATAGCCAAAAACATCACAATAAAATATTTTCAAATTAGTCAATGTTGATAATTATCACTTTAATTGTAAGATAGTTTTAAAATGTACTGCTTTTACAGGTTAAAGTGTCAATGATTCAATGTGACCTAGACATTATGCTGCATTTCATATACTGTACATCAGAACACAGAGGTTTTTGTTGGTATACTGGCAGCCATCTTGGTATCTCACGTTAAAGTTGGTTAGGTTGGTCTGAGCTTCTGAGTTGAAAATTTAAAGCTCCGAATACAAATGGAATGCACCATTACACATGGAAAATAACCTTGGTTTTCTTAAACCTGGAGTGGAACCCTAATTCACTGTAATGATAAAAGCTGTTTGTCCTACTATATCATGTTGTCAAATAGCTGCTATGAAAAAGGTCTATTACACCAGGTTTATTCAAGAAATGCATTACATATACATACATGCTGAAGCACTGATTGCCGCTTTGCTCAGATCAGGTCAGCACTGATGTTAGGAAATCACAATGTGACTTTGCAGGAGGCCAGCATTGATTAAAATCTTCTTCAGTAAGTCTGAATGACTTAAAATACTGTGCAGTGCTTCGAACATACAGAAGTAGTTCATTGTTACCCCGTCTGCAGACACATTTTACATGAATGCAGGTTCACATTATAGCCCCCTTTGGACTCATAAGTCTGATCTATTATTGGGACTTGGACCACTGCTCATTTCATTTATAGCACAAAAGGCTCCTATGTCCTTGAAAACTGACAGCAACTTTAAATTGCTCCTGTGCTTCCATGCATGAGATTCTTTCAAGCTCTCCTCTGCATTTTCTCCTCGTCTCATTTTCTCCCCCAATTTCCTACTGTATTCAGCCAATTTCATCACCAACAATTTATTGACCTAATTACAAGCAGTGATAGAACTACAAAGTGAATTTTGACCAGCTCAGTCTCTTTATTACCATTATTGCAGAGGCATAGAGAAGGTACTAATGGACTGTTAGAATACCACCAGGAACAAGACAGCAAGTGGGTTTTATCATAATCATCAGATCCTCATGTGAGGCCAGACTGGAAAAAACACTGTGATACGATGACCCTGACAGCTCATACATGAGCAAATTAAGAAAAAGGTGTATTCACACCTGCTATATGTTCCCTTCTAAATGTGGTACCCTGAACTTTAATATTAATTAAGCTATTAAATTAATATCAATTTTGTCAATACTTATATTATTGTTATGGTTTAATTGTCAATAACTGATAAATAAAGCAACATTTTTTGGTGTTCCCCTTAATCTAGGGTACTCCAACAACATTAGATTATTTAAAAGAAAAAGGAACAGAAAATCTGTTACAAGTTATAGACACTGAAAACTATTAAACTGCAAGGACAAACGCCTGTTCCTGAATATACCTCATTATTCGAGTCTTCTCCATCACTCTATTTGGCACCAAGCAGGAAGATGTGCAGTCTGACAGTTGTAGTACTGCTTAGGCTCTGTAGCATGTCTGTGTTGTGCATGTATATGATCATCTGTAAACACACATGTAGCCTATAGCACTGTTTAAACTGTTCACGTGGCCCGGATGTATCCATAGTGATTACATAATTGCATAAACTTAAATATAATAGCAGATAGTTAATGGAACATAAGTTCAAAGTGAGTGGCCCAGATCTAATAAACCTGATGATGTAACACTAATACTCATATACAGTGGCCTAGGCAAAAATCACAGTGTGGGTGTGCCCAGAGAAAAATGGGTGGGCCAACAACAATACACTGATACAATGACAACTATTTCTGCTAAATGTGTCATAAAAGGAAGCTAAGATTTCTCACACTGAATATGGAAATCACTTTTCAATTACTTTCATCCACAGCATCATCAGATTTGAGTGAACTCCCTAAATTGTATAATCCAGCATGTACGGTAACACTATGGTCAGAAAACCCACTAACCTGGCCATTTCCCATTATAACTTTTTGCTTTGTTATTTTAAGACAAGGGCATTTATGCTATGTCACTATTGGAGAAATGTCAAAAAAAGTAATATGGGTGAACATACAGAATTGAGAAGGCAGTTTAGCTGTGTGAGAACATACTTTTTGTATGACAAGGTTGCCAAAAAATTACAAACTACCAGCTCCCCCTCCTCTGCCTCTCACCTGAATGGCCTAATTCATCACAAAATATAATCACGCTATATTCATGTGGATGGAGAGAAATTTGTAATACTGATAACCTTATGGTTTGTAATGGAGACTATTGACAGCCAGGACATAAAAGGACATTCATCTTTCAGAGCATGAGATAATATGGATGGGTGGTTTTTGATTTGAGGGACAAGTGCAAATTATCTGCCTCATGTCAAAGATGAAAAACTAAAAAAAAAAAAAAGTATGATGTACTCATTTTTTTTTTTTTAACTTAAAGTGCTTTATTAAAGTGAAATGTAAGCTGCTCAGGCAATTCACACAAATCTCTCTGTTTGGATGCTATTACGTGTATGTTATTGATCTTGACCAGCACTTTTATGAGCTTGACAGTCTCACTGTGATCATGTGGAATATAGTACTGCAGAGCTGCTAGAGCAGTCAGGGGAAATAAATCTGTCAATAAGAACTGATGTTCCGTTCTGTTTACTCATCATGGATGTTCCTGATAAAAAAAAACATTCTTCTACTGCTCTTCATCATACTGAGACTCTCCTATCATGTCTGCAGATGCAATGAAGTGTAATGACTAGTGATGCTTTTAACTGTTTCATGGATGTGGTTACATATTTAGACAAAGCAATGGTTAAAGTGAAGGCAATGCTTATCCTTTTTCTCAGCTGTGGAGGTCTGCTGCTTGACTTGACTTCATAAATCTTGCTCTCTATAGAAAACAACTTGTAATGTCCACACGACACTGTACAAATCAGTAACAAATCCTTTGTTGTTTCGTTCGGTCTCATCTGGAACTGTGGTGTCCCGCTTGGCCAATGCTGTGGCAGAATGAATTGGGGAAAATATCTAAGTACAAATTTTCTCACATACTCTCGCTAGACATTGGATTCACCTCATTAGTTGCTTTGTAATGCAAGTATATAATCGGTCAATCACATGGCAGCAACTCACTGCATTTAGGTCAAGGCCACCTACTGAAAGAACCACGCGTTGGAATGAGGAAGAAAGGCTATTTAAGTAAAATGTGCAAAAATTTAAGTAAAATGTAGCAAAAATTCATTTGCTAAATGAATGTAGCAAAAATATATTTAACAAGCTGCTGATACATTTAGATTGGGACTGATTAATGACTGATGAACTAATATTAACTTATTCAATAAAAGATCAATTGCTGCAGCCATTACAATGCAAAATAGAACAATACACAACTTATATTGCAGCTTTTTTTTAAAAAAAATGCAATTTAAGTTTGAAATAATATAAGTTTGAAGTAATATATTGTTTAGCTCTACTCCTGATGCTTCATTGTGTCATGTGTACCTAACAGAGTGGCTGTGAGCGTATGTATATTGCAAATGGACTGATACTATAATCAAGCTTCAGATAAAAAGGCTATCAATTAATCAAAATCTTTACAATTTGATTATTATTATTATTTTTTTAAAGATGCAGTTCCAATTAAGAAATGATTATGTTTTGGAGAACAGCTAGCTTGGTTACATACCTACTTGTGTACTCTTCACTATAGATAATATGTCAAATGTAAGTCAGACTTTTTTTTTTTTAGTATATTTGCCACATCCAGAAAATGTGTTGAATATCAGGGTCCTGAAAAGGCCAACAAGTAATGCTGCACTGCATGTGTCCAAATGCCTGTTTCTTATTTTACTTCCATCAGTTATTATTTATTTATTCAATCCATGCAGGCAATGATTAGAAGCCTCTTTTAATTTAACTGACACCGAGTGCAATTCTACCGAGCTCTCTCTGGGACAAATTCCATCACACTCAATCAATACAATCAATTATTCATCAAGTCAAGCAGGCCACAGAAAAGAATGGGACACGTTTGTTGGTAGAGACATATTGAGGGGCACAACTGAGTGAACAGTGATAATGGTGTTGATCCAAGCATGAATCCCAGCAGGACCTGAATCATAGGTGTCTATTAAATATGCAGGCTGTGCACACAAACATGAAATATAATGTTGGGGAGAAATTTCTCTAAAACCTGAATTTAACAGATCCACTCATAATTTGCAGGTTTCTGATTTTTCACTGCACTAAAATTCATGTGGGCAAATATCAAGGTACAAAGTACAGAAAATGCTCAAAACTTCTGACTTTTGGTTTTTTTGTATTGCAAAAGAGAAAGGAAACACTAAATCCTACACTTTGGCTCTGTCTATACAACCCAACTTTCTCTCCAAAATGGCTTTTCTAAATAAGAATTACAAATTTTCATTGTATGATATGTGGTAGTCATTGTTTGGGACAAAGCACAGGTTCCCGGAAGTAAAAATGTTGATGGGGTAAATGTTGGGTAATAGACCTTAAGCATGAGAAAGGGATGAGGGATGTACAACTGTTTTTGAGGTGGTTCTAAATCATCTCTAATGGTGGTGTTTTTTGACCTGGGACACTAAATATGGCTGAGATATGAGATGCCCCTCAAAATTCAGTGAAAGTGATGATCAGATCAACAATTGAATTCTTTCAGCTGCATAGTGTGGATGAAATCATGAGGCCTTGAGACAGTAAGATGAAAATCACGGTATTTTTCCTTAAGGAAAGTGGGGTCAGATTAGACCTAACTCTGGCGAAGGATTAAACTCAGTGACTGAATGATTAATGGTGTGTATTTAACTTTTTTTTTTTCATTATGATCACTCAAAGTGATTCACAATACATTATTGGGAAAAAAAGAGTATGAGAGTGATTACACATACAGTACAGTAATACATTTACAAAAACAAAAAACAGAAATGTCAGTTTTCATTACAGCTTTGCAAATCAACTAATTTCTGGTTTGATTTAATGCGTGACAGATATTATATATCGATCAGCGACTAGCAGTTTCAGCTTGTGATTGAGTATTGTGTGTTTCTGTGGGTGTGGATGGGAAGCGGTTCAGTTTGGTTTCATGCAGCGGCCACCCCCTTGAGTGCCTTGAAACAGTCCTGGTGGCACATCATCAGTCATTGCGTGCTATAAAAACTTCAGTGCCATTTTTGCAATGTGGTTTACGACCTCAAAACAGAGAAATGTCACACAAAGGAGAGCTGCCAAGCTGTGGGCCAAGTTCAGGAGCAGCGAGACATATGGAACGTGCAAGTAAAGACACAGATGAGGGTGAAAATCTGAACTTGTAATTCATATGTGGAAGGTTGGGGAAATAAAGCAGTGAAGTAGACAATAAAGGACAGCAGGGGAAAAACTTAACTGATTGCTGCAGACCCGTTTCTGTCTTTTAACAAAGATATGGCTTTATTGAAAGCTTACAGAAGCTGTTTTCTATAATTACATCATTTGTCATGAAAATAGCAGGAATAGCCTACAATACAGTTTAATGAACAAAAGAAATCAGAGCTGAGGCAGAGCAGAAAAGAGATGGAGCTTATGCCTGCTTGAAAGCACAGACTGAAAATTTAACCTGGGGTATATTTAGCATCATATGCCATATTGTATATTTTACATATTGTACAAACAGTTGAACTAAACTCTTTCCGCATGTGATCACGTTAATACCAGGTCTGTACAGTACAGCAGCTGTTAAGCGGAAAACAATATTACAAAGTGTGAAACAAACAAACAAACTTAATTTTTAAATGTAAATTTGTCTCAGCACTTTGTGTTTTGTATCATGTACATTGTTTTTTGGGTTTTTTTTTGCCTTGAGTGTGAAATTTTGTCAGCGTCTCACAGTTAATTTTTTTTTTTGAACTTACCAGCCACTGTATGGGGTCAAAGAGACAAAAAAGAGAGTGAGTGAGAGAGAAGGATCTCTTGTGTCCTCTGCCGCTGAAGGCAATCTGCTTCAAGGTTTGACATGATGTGGATTCAGAGATGTCTGTCAGTTGACTTACTCTCAATTCAAATCAGTCTGATCATTCTCCTCTGCTCTCTGACACCAACAAGGCATTTTTCGCCTAGAGAACTGCTGCTCACTGGATATGTTTGTGTTTTTCGGAGCAGGCTCTGCAAACACTAGAGATGGTTGTGCGTGAAAATCAAAAAGACAAGCGTTTGGCCGTGCATCGTTGTGTGAGAGAAAGAAAGAGAGTCAGGAAGAGCTGAGTAAAACATAATGCTTCCTACCCATCCTGTAACTAACTCATTTTCTACTGTTTTATCCTCCACAAGAGGGTTGTGGAGGAGTGCTGGTACCAATCCCAGCTGACGTAAGGTGGGATTGGCACCCCACCTATTATCTATCTCTCCATAGTAGTAGTAGTGGTAGTAATAATAGTAGTCATCTTCATAATAAAAGTTGCATTATGTTACATTTGCAGTTACAATGTAATGCTTGAATTGTTTGAAAATCAAGGTTTAATGTAATATGCAGGTGCAAAATCAAAAGCAATCTCAAGCAAAAATAACCATTAAAAAGACAGGACACAAGGGTAAAGACAGTTCATAGGGACGTTGCTTCAATGCAAATATCCCCTGAGCTCAGATTTACAATTTGGAAACTGGGAGCAACCTCACAAATCTTGAATAGGGATTTCAAAATGGCTGCCCTCCTACAAACACTGCTTCCTTTACTGATAATAGCTTTTCTGAAATATTTGTTCCAAGGTAAATCAGTCATACACTGTTTTTTTGTGACTTCTCTCTGAAACACGGTGACCTTCTGAAGTTCCCGCATAAATGAAAGGCAGCATTTATATCACAAACATCTGCCATCCACTAGATTCAGCCCAGTGACCCACCCTTTGAGAAAGACTGTTCAAATTTTCTGTAACATATCTTCGCACCTTTAGTCATTATCTAAATATATACCACTGCTTGTTTTTATTTAGTGCTACATCTACAAGTGGGAGGAAAATGAAATGTAATGATAAAATTACAAATCCTGTGCTGCCACGCAAACACGTCATCCAGATTCCTGCCATCTTCATCAAACTCGTGAGCTCGTGAGCATTCTCCTCACTGGCTTTCGTCTCTGCATGCACGCATGCACACGCAATGCTGTCAGTGGAGCCTGGCTATTTATAGAGCTGTGAGCTTATAGCCTCTCCGGGACCCCGACCTTGGAGACTGTGACAAATGACAAGCAGCATTTCAGCCGAAGCTGAGCCATTTTAACAATGACAGCAGGTCGTAGAGGGCGAAAGAAGAAAAAAAAAAAATGACTGCCATCTGCACAGGCTCATTTTTGTTTACCCATGAAGTACCATTTCTCACTGCCTTGTGAATCATTGACAGCCACAGCCAAAGCTAGAGCGGGGTCAGGAGGCTTAACATCTGAAATTGATCCACTGGCTAATAGGAAACTGCAAGCTTAGCTACATGTTGTCATTCTATTGTATTTAGCATTATCAGCCTTGCCCTGGAGACCTCTGTCATTGGCCTTTGGTCCCTGTAAGATAATTCTCAATTAGTCACTGTCCATACCATACTGGTTTCACATACATGGCGCTGTGTCCTCAGTCACACCACTGAATGCTAAAATTTGTGCTGAGATAAGTTCCAAAGAGCCAAATGATTCAGTTGGCGTACCAGGGACGATGCAGCATTTGTGACTTAGACACCAAATAGAAAGCAGTCTCCAGGTTTTGCATCGCACTGAATGTGAGCTCACATTAAAAGAGTCATTTACCCAGTTTCTTTATAATTTACTTCCACTTATGTTACATGTCCGCTTATTTTCTATCATACATATTCATCCATACAACCACCAAAAGCAAGTTGGAGTGAAGTGGCACAGCATTATATAGTCTAGTGGAGCCAGGGAATGAATGCTGACCTTGGAAGATAACTTCATCTACTACTAAACCAAAGCTACTCTCTAATAAATATTCAGCATCTGTCAACAAGATGTATGGCCAGCGGCCTTCTGGTTGCTGTTTCTACTTTGATGAAAGAGACAACAAAGGACATTAAAACACATTTTAAAATTTGTGTTGAAAGTTGAAGTGCGTTAAAAAGACAGTTTGTGAATGCTTTTATTTATTTATTTATTTGTTACCAATTTTTCAAGCCAGCAGAACCTACATTTATCTGTTGAAAGGACTGATGGAGGTGGGAGACATCTCAGAAATCTCTCTCTGGCAGTGGCAGACAGACTTTAAGTTAGAGTTAAGTTGGAATAGAATAGACTGCATTATCTTGTTTATCTATGTAAATTAACCTTTACAGATTAATATCACATTAAATACTCGCTAGTCTACAAGTCTATGTGTTTCAATAAAAATAAGTTAATGTTGCAACTCTCATGACTACTGTCCTTACTCTTACCATTATGAAACGCATCATAAATTTGCCCCTGAAGCTAATTTGTCACCAGAAGACTTAGTCCATAGATTCTGGGGATGCAATTTGTCAAAATGTAGCCTGCTTTTTATTTTATTTTTTAGACCCTAGCTTTAAGAAATGTAACTTAAAAGAAAGTTTCTCAAACTGAAACAGAGTGCACAATCTCGAAATATAACCTTGAAATGATTAATGGGTAAAACAGCTTGTTTGAATTAAGTGTCTTTAAACATTGCTTGATTTTCAATAAAAAGTGAATAAACTTTCACAATAAGATTACGAGTGTGCACAGTACCTGCTACTACCATCCCGAGTCCGTACTCTATTATATAAAACATCTTTTAAATTCTGTCTCTTTTGTCAGCAATATTACTTTTACAATATTTACCTCATAAAAATGCATTGTTTTGATTACAGGAACAGTCACTCCTGTCCATCCTTGGATGTCATCTGAAATAAAATGCAACACTGAACTAGTTTTTTGCGTCTGCTGTTTTTGCAGTAAAATTGATGGTGGGTGACAGATTGCTCCTTATTATGCTGAATAAACTGCAGCCTTATACACCTTCGTTGGGGATATGAATACAGGTATTTGGAATATTAAAAAAAAAAGTATATGTGAGGTTGTATCTTGTAGAAACAATCCTGAACCATCAGCTAGCAAACTCCCTTAAAGCTGACTCAGAGCTCAGCTCTATGAAGCAAATGCCTCGAATTGTCCCGAGGAAAACAAGACAACAACTGACATAAACATGACAAGTAAAAGCAGAGAATATGAACCGGTGGTGAACATAAAAATAAACTGTAAAGCAAAGTGGAGCAGGAAGTTGATGAGAATCCAACTTCACCTCTTTATTTTACCAGGAAGTCACATAAAAGTAGCATTACAAAACAATAATTCAAATAATCAACACAATAAACAAAGTATAATGCAGCCACAATATGTCATCATTTATCAGTTATTTGAGGCAGCTACCACTTCATCCATTCTAAATCATTCAGAGGGAAAAGGGCCACATGTTTGAGGAGCTGCCCACACTTTTTACTTTTTGAAATTGTATTTTCTAGAAACTGGTCCCAGAGTGGGGAAATCTCAAAACTCCCTTGTGTTTTCATGTAGACAACCAATATGCTACCTCGGGAAACAATAATTTCATAGTTCCACCTCTGTCTTGCATTCACTGTCATTATCTTCATCACTGTTGTCATCATCGCCCTCTCATGTTTGGAGATTGTTCAGTCTGTTCACTTTATGATAACTTATTTTTGTTGCTTTATTTCCTTCTGTTCCCTGGGCTTGGTTATTCCTGTGTCTGTTTCTCTAACTGTATGCATTCTAGTGTATATTTGTTTGAATAAAGCTTTTTTTGCACACAGTGAGTGATTTATGCACTTGCTCAATGTCTTCTCTGTAGTTGGTGTAGCAGCATCACAGCACCACAGACAGGCCTGGCATATGTACAACAGCTTTTAGAGTCATTTTGGGCATTTTAGGGGGGGCTTTTTCAAAAAACAGAGAAAGATTGTTTACATGTCATTCCTTTTCCATGTGCATAGGGCCTGAGGTAAATCTGAAACATCATTCCAGTATTAGAGGTTATAGAAGGAAAATCTTAATTTGCCTGCTTCTTTTCTAACAGATGGAACTTTAAACTGAAGCTGAGACCTGCGTCCTCCACCTTCTCAGCCATAAGCATTGAGGCCTTGGGTGGGATTGAGGTTGGCATTACGGGTAAGGTAATATATTTTTCCACTAATAAAGACACAACATCCCACAAAGAATGCACATAATTTTATTTATCTAATGTCAAGGCTGTTTGTGGTTGGCTGAGAGAGATGTGAAATCCTTAGATTGCATCACAGTTTTCGCTGCATTAATGAAATGATGTGACAGGACAGTCTGTATAGATTTATGTGCTGATGCAGATAGTTAAATTAAATAGGTTGTTGTGATTATTAATTGCATTGAAATGTGCCTGACATTCGGTAAACCTGCCTGTGCGGTTTTGGTGACGTGTGTGCACTGTGCGGCAGTCAGCCAAATTACCGCTAGACTGGCTGGCGAACTTTCAGTGCACCTTTGGCGCAGCCTTTTGCCACAAAATTGTCACTGTGCCAAGCTGAACCTGTCGACACCTCCCCCTGCTGCGCCGCCACACCCATTTCGGCATGCCTTGGTCTACTAAATTGCCAAAGTGTTGCGCCAGACAACAATTACAACCCTTAATGTTCAGCAAATTGAAAGTCCCACTGACACCCTTGTGTGTGTTGTGATGTAAATGTTGGATCTATGCCGAGGTTGGATAAGTGCATGTCAACTTAGATCAGCTAGTACTTTACCTAATTTGATATTTATTTATTCAAAAGCTTTGAGATCATCATGTACTACAAATGATGCTAACGTGTCTGTCAGGTCAGGTTGCTATGGAATAAAGAACATGACAGATAAACAACGACAGAAAAACAATTGTCTCTACTTACAGTTGGACCTGGATATCATTAGCATTTTATTAGTAATACCGATACCAATGCTTTTCTATACCGATACTTATCAATACTGTTACTGATAGGATTTTTTTTTTTTTTTTTGCAATTATTATAGTCATTAGTGATAGTCTGCAATTTACAATTACATTTTTTTAACCAATAATTCCCCATGTTTTCTAAATTTATTGGTATTTTGGTGCCAACCGGTGTCTGAGCCATACTGATTCATTACCAGTTGTCAAAACTGATATCTAGTTAGAGCTGGACAAGAGGGCCAAAAAAATTATTGAGATATATATATTTTTTTCAAATCAGTCAGTGGTTGATTATGAAGATAAAAGTCAAATAATTAAAGATTTTTGCCACTGGTTAAAAAAAATAAACAAACCCGCCCTAACTAACGATTAACAAATTCCGATTTAAACAGAACAAGGTAACATTTCACACGTCTGACGTGAGTCAAAGTTATTATGTGGGTTAAATCTCAAAAATGAATTTGACCCTTGCTATCAAGAGTACATTGACCTTGTTGCAATTGAAAAAAAAAGAAAGAAAAAATGATTTTCATTAAATTGCAGCCCTATTCACTAATTCCCTGAAATAAACCATCAAGGAAAATAAATTCTTATGGTCCAATCACTGAAGCACAAAAAGGAAGCAATGACAAACTACGTCTGGGGACAGGATTTAAAAAGATGCATTCACTAGCATGAGGCAATTATGGTGAAGAAGCTCAAGCACCAGCAGGATCTAAAGGACACAGGGCAATACACCAAATTCCATTAATAAGCCGTTCACTTTGGATTTTCTATGCACATTTAAAGGGATTTTCTATAATCTGCATGCAGGTGCCAAAAAGCCTTTGTCTGTCCCCTACAGTCGATGCAATTAGACAGGGTCAACTCAATTCAGGCTGTGGACAACTTTGTTTCTGTGTCCGCCCAATTAAAAAAACAAATCAAATTTATTTAAAATGAATAAAAAGTACTAAAACAGACCATGAGGAGGGACAGCAACTGTTTCTACATGAAAACAGGAATTAGTCTCTTTGTATTTAGTTGAATATTTGTGCTGTGCTTTTTTAATACCAATTGGGTCACAGTGGAGGCACTGAGCTATAAAATTGCTCGTGGAGAGGGAAATTGTGGGGATGGAGAGGTGGAGAGGGAAGGACAGTTCAGCGACTCATTTGATTGTCTCAACATCGGTGATGCTTGCAGTGGTTCTCCCTGTGGTGATTATGTAGATCGGTGTCTGGACAATAGAATACAAAAAGGACATTTGCTCACTTTATCATAAAGAGACAAATTATACATAAAATATATATGTGGAAATTACAGCAAGGACATAATACAGTATAATTATGTTCCAGTCACTTTATTGGAACATATCCAGAAAATAACGGAAATGTATGCAGTTTTTTTAGAAAAAAAAAATAAAAATAAATAAATAAATAAATAAAAAACTGGCAACTGCTTAGTGTAAACTATGAGCCTGTCTAATGCCAGACTGCATCTCAGTCTTATTTGAGATCTGAGTCTGGAAAGGGTGTAGTCTGTTGCCATTTTCAAAAGGCCTGAAAAACAGATGTAGGTGAAATTGCCTCTGTATGCAATTGGATAGACCTACAACCAATCAGACCAATGATCTGGATGATGTATACTGAGCGACAAAAAAAATCTATCGGCAAACGTGCTTGTTGTACTTTTTTAGGACTGATGGTTGTTGATCTAGCAATGGCATCTAACAAGTTTGCCAAGTGGAGCTTTGTTTCGGAGAGCAAGTCGCTTAAAATGGAAGCAATGGTAGAATCAAAAGACAGTTGCTCTCCGGTGGCTGCAATTTTGGATGTATACAAAAGCTGGTTGACGTCACTTGTCCGTCATCATCACGCTAAGCCTGCTTCTAACACGCAAGGGGTTTGTGATTGGTTCCCTTTTTTAAGAGATTCCATTGTTGCTCAAAATTGTGTCTTTGCCTGATGTGTCTGCAGAGCGGAATAAAATGGCTGGTAGACTTGACTGGATTCATCCAGACGAGTGGCCGACCCTTACGTTTGAACAATAGCACGACCCTGGCTCTCCTAACCCTGGAGTAGAATCCAAATTAATTGGTAAAACCTGTGTTTGCCTCTTTCATGTCAACAAATATCTGCTGTGAAAAAGGTTTGTACAAGACATGCTTGAGCATTACAAACAGTACACGTGTGTTGCTAAAATATGAGACCAACTTTCATTCACATGATCTGAATCCTAATGCCAGTGATCACAGAAAATGACGGACATAAATACAACAAACCTGGTGGTTCCCTAAGTCTTCCGCACAGTACTGTATAAAATTCGGGTAAACTTAAGTTTATCCACTATGGTTATTTATTTATTTTTAATTATGAGCACTGTGCCACTATTCCACCACATTGCAGCTTCTGCTGGCACCTTGGGTTAATAAACACACTGCTACTTAGGTTCCTCGGATAATGTCCCACTCTTCCACTATTCTGAAACCAGTTTTGAGTTATTCTGCCAAAACACTGACAAACTCCCAAGCACAAGGTACATATAAGTGTGAACTGCTATAGCAGTGCTGTGATGAACTTTCTGGACAAGATTTACATTTACATGCAGCTGCTCGTTGAGTTGAAGCTTAAAATTAAATTTTATTTCACAAAATATCACATGGCTCCTTGTTCCTAGAGTTTTGCTTCGTTGCTTTTGCTGCAAAAACACTAACATGATGAGAGCTTTAAAAAGGGACTTCTAAAAACCTTTGAGTGGTAGATGAAGAGACTGGGATACACAGGCAGTCAATGCTCTTTCTTCAACAGAATTTGACTACAAAAGGAAAAGCAATACTGTGCCACAGTGAGTCATTTTAGATGTTTGGAATCTTAGTCATCACACAGTGACATCTGGGAGGTGTCTGATCAGTCTCATACATCCATTCTGCAGCACGACTGTGGTGCAAAGCAAACAGCCACAGCCATAAACAACCATCTTCAGAGACAAGAAGATCAAGGAGTCCTGCAGCAGATGGTCTGATCCCACAAAGCCCTGATCTCAACACACTGGAGTCATTCTGAGACTGAAGCAGCCGAGGAAGCTTATATTCACACAAGAACTACAGTAGAGTTTTCTCTGAGAGGTTTCCAACCAACTGTGACATGCAGCTGTATTGACGAGAACTAATGCCGTTTTAAAAACACACTCTTTTTTTCTTTCTTCAACCCAGAACTATTTATTGCCACAAATAGGTGTGAGCTTTTCTGAAACAATATTTAGTGTGATACTTTCCTTTTCTACAGTCTACAGATATGCATATCAGTGTGGTGTATTGGATGTGGTTTGGTTTAGGCACAAAATTAGCACCTTGATGTGGCTATAGGAAACAATCCTTCCTTATTATGTCAACACTCAGTGGCGGGGGGAGTCAATCCCAGCGGGGGGAGCCAATCCCACGGTCAATTTAGAGTGTCAAATTAACATGCTTCTGGACTATGGGAAGCTGGAGTACGTAGAGAAAACCCACATGCACAAGCGGAGGACATGCAACCTCCACACAGAAAGATCCTCTGTTCAACTGGGATTCAAACAGGTGACCTTCTTGCTGTGAGGCAACAGTGGTACCAACTAGACCACCATGTGGCACTTACAACACCCTTTTCTCAAAAACAGTGCATCACAACATAAAAACAGCTTAGAATGTTCTGGTAACACTGCAACAATCTGCAGGAAATCCTCCAACATTTAGTCTCAACCTGATCTTGAACTCATTTTGATAAAAGCCATCACAGTTTTAAATTTTACCTCAAATACTGTATGTCATTCAGTTGTTTTTATTTTTATTTATTTATTTATTTATTTATTTTTGCTACAGAACGTTCTCAAGTTCTCCAAGATGCTTACAACAAACCATTTGTATCACAAAAACTACATTCAATAGGACTAACCTGTATTAAACCATATTTTGTAGGGAACATATTTTAATCCCAGATTACTTTCATTTTTGATATGAAGTGATGTTCACAAGTACTGTATGTGAGACAAAATTCTTACCCTGAAATGGCTGTGACTGTGGTGGTGGTGTGTAACAAATCAATCAAGTTATTTGCCAAGCAGCAGACCATAAAGACGAACGGGGCATCCATTGTGGTGTGTTTTTATGAGGGCTGAGCAATAATCATTTTCAAATCAATATCGCAATTTCAAACAATGCAGCTAGTGAATCACAAAGGCTTCAGTTTAATCATTTTATTTTCCAGGTCTCAGGTTATTCCATGTTCAAAGCCAGTTAAAAACAAATGAAATTTTAAAAACAAGTAAAAAAAAAAAAAAAAAAAAAAAAAAAAAAAAAAAAAAAAAAAAATGTTTGAAACAATTCATGTGTAAGTTGTGATATTTGTTAATTAGTTAAAAATACTAGACATTTTATTCAAATCATTTAGCCCTCGTTTTTAAACTTGTTCTGTGTGATTTAACCAGGCGTAAAATATTTTACTATCTTATGGGGATATCTTACATTATGTGTTTTAACTCTATGACACGGTGTGATTTTTTTCATTAAACAAAAAATGTGGATCATGATCTTTTCCCCATTCTAACCATATGCTTTTTGTTCCTTAGCCAAACCACATATTCATAACCAGGAAATGTTCGTCAACGGTTACACTAAAATGTTCATATTGGTATTTGTACATAAAAAAAGGTTTCTTAAGAAATCTAATTGAGAATAAAGTTTAGTCATTTTGTGTGGAAACAGAGTTTTCAGAGTTTGTTTTTTTTTTTTGTCTTTTTTTTTCTGCGAGACACAAGTGAACTTTAGTGAACTACTCCACTGTGTCATGGACGGGGTTCAGCTCACGTCTGTGAATGCCAGTGACGTCCTGATTCATGAAATGACAGCTTCAAAAACAAGCCACTGAAGAAAAGCGCGACAGATGTGTTTGTCTGAGTTACTGGGCTGTGAGAACATCAAGGTTGGCAGAAAATAAAAAACAATGTTTTGTGACTCAACTGTAGCTTGCTGACAAGGACTCCATAGAGCTGTCGGACAGCAACGCTCACTATGGCACAATAATCCTCTGAGCTGTTAATAACAAGATTTTCTTGTCTAACTTTTTTGTTATAATAGTGACTTAGTGGACATAAGGTTGTTGTGATAGTAAAACTTCAAAGTCAATGCCAGGAGAATATTTGATAATACATTTTTAATGAAGATAGAGCAAAACATCATCAATATCAGGACAAGGTTTATTTTGTCTGACGTACTGCAAAAAAGAGAAATAAAAAAAAACCAACTGAATCAATGAACTATAGCTGCTTTTTTCTGTCTTTCTATTGACTTGGCCCCATATTTTCTCTCTGCTAATCAAATGAAGCTGGTAAAATACAGACAGCTGTCACTGTCAACTTTTCATAGCTATAATCCTGGATTTTAAAAGAAACATAACACAAAAGCAGACCAACACCAATAAATGTGTTACCCTGTTAGAAAGTAAGTAAACCTCCTCTTCTGAACAGGCAGTTTCCAGGCAAGATTGTATTGGGGGCAGTGACAGTGTTTTCTCTAAGTAACAAATTGTTTACATTGTGTCCCCCAGATTATTGTATGTAGTCAGACCTCTATCCCTCCCCCTGTCCAACTCACAAAATACTCAGGAGACTCTACTCCTCCTGAAATATAGTTTCAACTTAACAGTAAGACTTCTCAGTATTATCCAGTGAGAGCAGCCCACCAGGGGCAAAGTGGAGCCAATTTTGTAGCCTGGGAGTTTCATGCGCAAGCCCACATTTTTGTGGTTGAGGAAATTGAATTTACCATTATGTAGCTATGAAATAATATCTCACATCAATAGACCACTGGTAAAATAAAGAAATTATAAAGTAAATGAGTCTGGACTGCTGTTGTCTTTCTGGTCACCAGAGAAACCTAAATACCAGGTAGTGAAGCAGAACTTTAACCTATTACTTATTATATAATTTCAGTTTAATGCATTTTAATAGGCAGCATATTAGGTTAGTGTATATGGGGTGTGTTGTACAAATAAAGTTGACTACATCAATATGAAATACATTCGGATAAATTTGATTTACCTTTCAGAGCTGTGCTCATTTGAACAAGAAAAGAATTAAATAAAAAAGCCCAGCTTACACAGTGGCTTCTATAATAAGTTCATAAGCAACTGAAGAAGTGCTTTAGTCACAGTTTAAATAAAAATGTTACCATTACATTACAGAAGGATGGTGTTGATACTGTTGAAAATGAGTATTTAATCCAATAGTCATTTTTAAAATCGAATAGTATCTGGGTATAATTTTTTGACTATTCTTGTGGTCAGGGGAAATTTCTAGCATATATGAATACTGTCAAATTTAAAGATAACAGTCAGCACTATCGAGTAGATTGAAGAGATCACTGGACATGGGCAAACACAGATGCATTCAGCCTTCTCGCAAATGCTGTCTATTTCTCTGAATATTGACTTTTGTGAATATTCGACTGGCAAGCAGTTTACACGCTTGGTACAGTTGAGCATGCCAATTATTTAGTAACCTTGTCTCCTAAAACCTTACTTACCTTTGCACACAACATAACTGCTTTCCAATTGCATTTCATAAGGTTTTTTTTTTTTGTTTTTTATTTATTTATTTTTTTCCTGCACTGCATTGAAGCTACAGGTCTACACAAATGCAGACACTACTAAATGTTTCAATTTTCATGGTTTGTCCCCAGCTGTGTTGGTCTGCTGCCTGGTGGTCTCCATACAAACACACCATAAAATCTTGTAAATGGTTTGCTCGTAATCAGAATGTCCTCATTAAACCCTAAAAATGTGCAACACATTTTCACACATTTTCACACACACATGCCACTTACTCCTCCTTACTGGTGGTATTTAAATAAAATAAAAATTATTTCACAGTCAGGATTGCATATATATATACACATATACATATATATATATAAAGCTTCTCATAAATCGTGATTTGAAACGAGTAATGAGAAAGACACAGACTTCAACTGATACAACCAAGTGTCAGCCGGACATTACATTACCCATGAGAAAGTCAACCCCATTTTAAAGCCTCAAAATTCACAATTCAATCAGTGCCATGTTGAGGTTTTGCAACTAGAAATTAAAATCAGGTACCTATTCAAACAGACCTTCTGTCAACCACAGGTGTCCACGCATATGAGCCAAAAATGTTCATAAATCAAGTTTTCCCATAAATGTTCAATATAACATTGGTTTTCTTTACATACGATATGTGCGAGATGAGCATCACACGCATTCACAATGTGCTACTATATACAGGCCAGACTAGAAATTAAAATAAAAAATATGTTTAAAATATAAGTTTAAAACAAAAATTGTGGATGAGCTATATGCAATATAATCAACAATCAAGTATTATTATGTTGTTCAAGTTAGGATAACCAGGCCATAATTATATGATGAACAAGAAGAGGTTGGATGAGTGCAGATAAGCAGCTTGAGCATTAGAAGGCTGACTCAGACATGCATGGCATGAGTGTACAAAAAGATGGACATGGATATCTGCAGAAGCTATCTCAATATAGCACAGGGGTCTTGAGGGAAAACATTAGAGTCTGAACGCAAATTATGCTCTCATCACCAAAGACCACACACCTATCTGGTAATGTGTCTGACAAAGTGTCGCACTCAGGTCTGCGTTGGTTCTTTCTCCCATGCGTTCTCCTTCATTTTTTACCTTTGATCAGAGCCATGTCCCAGGTCCACATGTCTGCAGAGGTCCACTATATTTTCCATTTGCATTCCTTCCAAGACTCTGCGTCAGCTTTACCTCTAGGAAAAATACCCTAGGAGCAACTTGTATTATTCTCAAGCCTCTCAAGTGTCACTAACAATTAAGCTTTATTTGAACTGCTTCCACTTTGGGTCCTGAATTTTGTGTGATATGGAATTAAACTTAACAGAGCTAAAAGCTAGAAAAACACTGACCTCCAAATCATACTTTAAGTTCATGATGCAAAGAAAAATACGATTGTAAAATAGAAAAAAATAAATAAATAAATAAGGGAGGAGACGCCAAGCTTTTTCCTCATCAGGAGTTCAATATACCAGGATTAAGGGTTTAATTCTCTCAATATAGTATCAGTGGGTGGGGGTCGAGAGAGAGCATATGGTCATAATGGATCTTTAAAGTTAATTAGTTTGGATAATTGAGATCTTTGGAAATGCAGTTGGTCCAATGGTTGGTTCCATTTTGGAAGAGTAATTTCATTTATGACCTTATATTCTCTGTTATAGAATATAACAGAGAATATAATTTATGATTGCACATAAGAAACAAGAAAAAAAAAACATGTAATTAGTATAAGCATTTAATTCATTAAGAAGCGGTGGATAAGTACTGGCAGTGGCGAGGAATGTGCAAGAAGAACAAAAGAAATGTGACACATTATTAAATTATAAACATAAAATATTCAGGAAAACGCAATAATACAATATAAGAATAGTGAGGCAAATGTAAGCTAAAATAAACAAATGGTAAGTAGCTTAAGCTAAAATAAACAAATGGTAAGTAAATGGTGAATAGACTGTAAATAATAATAAATAAAAAAAAAACATTAACACATCAGGGATGAGTGGAGACTAAATCAAGGTGTAGAATAAGTGAGTCAGTTAGAGAAGGTGTAGTTTATTCTTCCTTCCTCGGGTAACAAAGAATTTGTGATGTTGGTGCAGAGAAAAACTCCGCTGATACAAGCTTGTTAAATACAATGCCAGTATCAGTTCGTGCTCAGCTGTAGCATAAGAGAGATCCGCCAATCATGGAAACTCTGCTGTGCTCCTCCCAGAACACACATTTTAAAGCCTTTCTGCAAGGCCAACCTTGGTTGGTCATGTCTTGCCCACATCCTTGTCTATAGGATCACTCTATTTTAAACATCCAGTGTTTGGACAATCCTAACAATAGGCCATCCATTGTAGTTCTCTAAGCATAGGATCAAGCAGAGAGCAGAACCCCTAAAAAGGTTCCTTTTAAGGGAATCAACTCTACTCGCTTTTACCCCTAGCTTCTTAGATAGTATACATTTACAATATGGGGCGTGGAGTCCCATAGATGACATCTTCCATTTGTCCTGATAATAGAATTCTATTTACGTCCAAGGCCACTACAAATCTGGGTGGAATGAGTACAGCAGTTGTCCTCTTCATATGTGCACCTCAATGGTTATCATTTTGATAATACAATCCACAATTTGCTGTGTGGACAGCCTTTTCATTTGTGAAGCATACAAAAATGTGCACTCCAAGGAAGTAATAACCATAACAGCAAAATAAGTGTCTGTAAAAGAAAGACAAACACAATACAGGGGGATTTACCCTGGTGCAACTAAACTGAGAGTTACAAATTGCTGTGAAATTGCAGGAAACGGCATTATTATTGTTATTTTATTTTTTTTACGTCACCCACCTTTAGCTCTAATTCTCCTCAGAATTCTGTCTTGTGTGAAGCTGTGAGTCCCAAACAGCCACATTCGGCATAAATATCAAGCATGAGGAGCTTGATGGCTGTCTGTCTGTCTGTCTGTCTGCAGAGTGCTATCAATATCGCTGCCCTTCAGATGAGCTGTTGATTATCTACCCCAGGGAGTGAAATCGATCCCCGCCTACCCTCGGTGCTTACTATAATTCCTGAAAGTGCAGAAAACCTTGTTTGCCAGAAACACTCACTTCATCTGCGCTCAGCTGATGAACTAGCGGCGAGTAAAAGCTTGGCACGAGCCACCTCATTAATATTCATGAGAACAACATTCATGAAATAAAATGGGCTCTGTCAAGCAATAATGTCAGACCTGACTGAGGGAGCGTTTGCGTGTATAAAACAGCAGTACGCCCAATTGCTGAACAAGCACTTTTGTTGAGCGGCAGAATTCACTTTTTGTGGTCACCTCTTTGTTTCCAGTCATATTCCAACCTGTTTGCAGTCTTCTTGCTTTACTAACACAATGTTGCTGTTGCCTGCATCTGTGTACACATAACATTAGTCCCTTCCTGTGTGCAGCAAAAGAATGCCACCGCACAGTATCTAAAACAGCAGTCACTGGATGTGCACCAAATAACAAAGAATAATAAATGAAATTGGAAAAAAATAAATAAATAAATTCAGTGCCTGTATCCCACAGAGAAGTCATAGCTAGCAGTAGCCAAAATTATAACATGATGACATTAAACTGCACCAAACAAGCTCATATTTACCAACGTGGGCTTTGTCATTATATCAACTAATGAACAAGCAAGGCAGAGATCAGGAACATTACTTCACAGTCGCTCTTGAGCAGCCTAGACTGGGCAGACATGTGGCGTCTAAAATTTAGAGCTGAGGTGTTTTTCCCTAAAGAAATGTGCCTGAAGCAAGGTTGAATTTTTAATACATTTGAGACCAGTAATGATTTTCCTTTTTAATGTGCATGTGTAGCAGAGTCTATATTCATAGAAAAATCTGTATAAGGAAGGGACAGCACGGTGAAACTATCACATCAGGGAGAATTAATGGTTGAGCTGGATTTTTTTTTTTTTTCCTGTACATGCACTTAGTACTAGTGCCCACTATCACACAAACACACACACACAGAGTCTGGTTTCTATGACTTCAGGGGACATTGCATTGACTTGCACTCATTTTTCTGAAGACTTACTCTGACTATGAAATATGTCTTCACCTTAAAATGTAGCAATGTGTTTTGGGGACTTGCTTTTTGTCCCTATAAGAAAGTCAAGTCCAAATTGTGTGACTGTGTAAACAGATTTAGATCCCATAACATACTTGTACATAATACCTGGAATATGCACACAAAGAGGTTTGCACAGCTATGCTACTTAGTACACTGCACTGACTTTGATTCATTTGGACAGCCTAACCAAACGCTTAACCAGCTCCTCAGAAATTAGCTTCTCTCTCATTAGGATCAGGTTTTGGTCACCATGAGGACTACTAGCCATGAAAAGGTCAGTGTTTATGCCAGAAAAGGTCCTAAAAAGGAAACAAATACATGTACACACACTCATACACACACACACATACACGCACCATCCACCCTCCTTTTTCCTTCTGCCCAAAGTGCCTGTTATCTTAGGTTTCACTGCACTGTGTCTTCTGCCTGTGTCACAACTGATGACTCAGACTTTGTAATTGCCTTTTTAATTCTTTTCAGAACAGAACGTGTGGGTGTCGGTTAACTCGGGCCACAGGTCACCTCAGGATACACAGGGAAGGTTATGGCACCAAGGTCACGAGTGTGAATCACCACACAGGCTGGAACATTTTTGGCAGCAACCACAATGTGGAAAAAGTAACAAGTAAAGCTCCTTTGAGAATAAGTGTGTGCTTAATCACACGGCAGGAAAAGTTGTAAAAACAGACATTAATCACGAATAAATTGTAAATCTACATCCAGTTTGCACGTACAAAAATGTGCCTATGTCCCCCGAGTACAGCGTGAGTGAGCACATTTTGTCATATTTTCAAAATGCACCTCTCTGTGAACATGCTCAGTATTCCGGGAGATGCGTGCAGATGTGGACTGAACATTTATTAGGAAAAACATACAGTGCATTCACACAAATGCACGTCCTGAATTTAAATTGGCAACTTCACTATATGCAACAAACCCCCTTTATAAAGGCTGTTTTAAGACTTTCTACCTCATATCTAATTTATTGTAACTGGTCTGAGAATAGGAGGCAAAAATGGAGGCAAATAGGAGGCAAAAATGCTACTATATAACACTCACACATTGCTGTGAATAAAGAAAATGGATGGCAAATTAAAAAAACAAACAAACAAACTTTAATTATAGTATAACCCAAATGCAAGTAAAGGTAACACGTTTAAAAAGACAACTTGCTTGCTTGAGTTTGAGTCAATTTAATTAATATACAGTATTACATTAGAAGCTGATCTTTCCATCTCTAAAAGGCTCTGCCCATATGAAGTGGAATGGGTCTGGCAAATAGTTGCAATTTGATTTGTGATATATATTTTACTTATTAAGGCTTCAGGCATGCGTTCCAATTTAAAGATGAGGAAGTGAACATATACATAGATCAAATCATCATGCATGTGTTGCATGATAAAATAATACATTTTATTGAAAGAACATTTAGGAAGCCTGGGTATAGCCTGACTAACGCCAAAGTGCCTCTCAATTTTGAGGCACAATGCCAATGTATGCAATTGCCAATTCAGTCAGACCAATAATCCAGATGACGTATATGCAGAGCAACAGAAAACGTGTCAACAAACATAGTAGTTGTAGTTTTCAAGAAGTGATGGATATCCAGTAATGGTGTCTAATGACTTTTGCCCAGAGAAGACTACGTGGAGCAAGTGACTTAAAATGGAAGCAACAGCTAAATCAAATCTCTTCGACATCACTTCTCTGTTGTCATCACATTAAGCCTGCCTCTAGCATGCCAGGGGCAAAAACATGTCTGTGATTGGTTCCTTTTTTTTTTACAGATATTCTGTAGATGACCAAAATGGCATCCTTGCCACATGTGTCTGGAGACCAAAATGAAAATGATGGCAGATTTGGCTGGGTTCATGTAGGCTACCCTGGATCATTTGTCTGAAATTGCAATTTCAGTTTAAAAACAATGCACTGATCAGCTTTCTGATCTTGACATATCTTTTATCAGTTATTCAGGTCTTTGTTGTTGGTTGCTTTGCAGCTCAAGCAGTTATTAAGGCTGAACTAGCAACCGCTTTCCACCGAAAGGAAGTGGATGTGCACCTGCTTAGCGAAAGAGCCAAAAGATTGAGATTCAATTTAGGATTCTGTCACACTGTTGTCTCTGTCATGTAAGACACTGTTATTCCAAAACATATTGCAACTATTGTCTATGAGTCATTTGTGATTATTACTTCACAACATGTATGTGTATAAATGTGCTGTTTAATTGATATTCTACACATCTCTGTGTATTTCTCAAATCAATCTTTAACTTTAATGCATTTTGCCTTCAATTCATTTTTCCCTCTCCATCCACTATTCTATCTCTATCCCCTATCTACCCTCATCCTCTATCACGTGGTCATTCACTGACTTATTACTTTCCTATTTCCCTCAGTACCCTGCCTCTCTGGTCCTTCCTCCACTCATATTGACCTTCTCCAGGTCTCATCTTTCACAACACCTTCTCATCTGAGGAAGGGAACATTTTCCCTTGTTCCTCTTGTGTTCATCCCTTTCTTTCTGAGTTTTATAGAGCAGCAGCAGGAATGCCCTGGACATTTTCTCCATTAGTGAGAATTACAGTTTCCGGGGCCAGGGGATCGCAGCATGTGAAATCACTCTTCCTCACAGTAAGGTACATATTCCCTTTCTCCTAACCCTTGCCATTTTGTCCTGAGCACAACCAACAATAGTTCCATTAACAAAGTGAAGGTGGAAACACTCCCGAAGCAGGTGGCATAGTCTGTCTACCCCACTGAGTGCAGAGTGCAAGCGGTGGCCACAGGGTCACTCACACAGGTCAGCCTTTTCAGTCAACATGTGTTACGAGTACTTACAGAAGCCAGTGACTCAGCTAGAGACCAGCCAATCTCAAATTAGTCTGTTTGTTCTTGGGCTTTTCTTTCAAGGAAACTAAGGAGAGTTTGGCCACACTGTATGATTTCATTGCCAAGAGCTCCAGTGTGCCCATGTTGGCTGCCTGGAGTTATACAATGTTTTTAAGTACATATGAAGAAAAGCAGAAAATAATTTATGATAATCCTGGATCAAGTAGGAAATAATCCCAAAAGCAATTTGTTGAGGGAAAGTAAATACAGACATGCACTGGTAAACAAAACAAAGGGAGAATCAAAGAGATGTATGAATGTATTGACCCTATATGCATAGTTTTACAAAAATATGCATAATCAAATGAACTGTTGTTCCTTAAAGCGCCTGTGTGCAACACTTAGGAGGGTTTATTGACAAAAATTGATTTTACTACCCATAAGAATGTCCGGATAAGTGTATCATTGCTTTAAAACACAAACAGTTTGGTTTTTGCCTTAGTCTTAAAATAACCCTTTTGTACCATGATGTTTTTAACAGACGAACCAGGCAGAGACTGCTTCTACCATTTCAAAAAAAGCTTACAACAAAGAGAACTAACATTCTCTCTGGTATGTGAAAACTGACAGTTAACTGACAAATGGGAAATTGATGAATGAGAGGCAGAAGGGGAGGAGTTCTCTGTTCATTGCAATCTGCACATTCACCATTAGATGCCACATATTCATAGGAATCGGCCCATAATGGCTTTAAAATATATAATCAGATATCGGCAACCATGCCAAGGTCCCCTATTATGACTAATCTGTCATTACTAGTCTACCAGCTCCTTGACTTCTATGATTTAGCCTTCTCCAACTATTATTTCTATTTTTTGGACAATTATGAAAATGATGTATATTTACCAATTTACGTATTATCTAATGCAACATGAGCATGAAAAATATGTTAATTCCAATGTCAATAAACAGTGCTGCTGCTTCATTTACATTTTTATTTTCACTTGTCTCTTCTGCAGCCCTCACTCATGTTCTGGTCACATGATGGCTCTTTACAGCTTGTTGTCTGTGCTTAATAAAGCATTTATGTGATACGGTTTATGGACTATGGGAGTTTTACTGTTTCCTGCTTTTGCAGTATGCGGTAAGGTGATTTTGAATTGACACTTCTTTTTTATAATTGTTACCACTACCATCATGGTTCAAATTACGGGGGGAGTGATGCGGAGCTCAGCTCCCCTGAGTCAGACACAAACTCCCCTAAATGCTGAAACTGTTTGTATCACAGGTTACAGATTTAGATTTTCTGTACAATGATGCTCTTGAAATAAATAACTTAAATAGAAAACATATCAATATGTGTTTAGTTGCTCATCACATAGCAATTTCCAAAAATTTGTCAATGTCCCCACTAATAAACCTAATGCTATTCCCGCTGTTGTCACCCATGCATTGCAGCGCTGCAGCCAAATCACCTAATTTTAATGTTACGTTTCCTCTTGAACCTCTCTTCAGTAAGTTGGCATGGTATTTGAATGGGAAATAATCATTAAGGTGCTTCCTTAAAAAAACTTCTTACCATAGTACTCTGCAAATGACTGTATTGCCACACTCTCCCATGTTTGTGTGCATGTGACATGTTTAGTAGTGATGTCATATTAAAATAGGGCTTCCCCAAAAGTCACAGTGCATTTAGAACACTGACTACCATGGTTTGCTATTCCATGGCTCACTGTATTTTACATTGGGTAAAATCCATTACACAACATGAAAACATCCAAAGAAATTATCAGCACACATCTTTCCTCACATCAACACTCACTGTATGAAGAGAACATGAAAAACACCTAAGGGTGGGCCTGTTGCATTCTTGTTCAGTGCTTGACAATAAAGGTCTATCTTCTCACCTGGCTGAATTACAGTATATGCAGTTTAGAGAAAACATTGAAAGGCCACTTTCCCAACCAGCATTCACCACTGCTCCAGCAAAATAACATCAGTCTTCACATATTGCACAAATTTGAGTCAGTAATTGTGTTTTTTACATGACAGTCAACACTTCAGAAGTGGTTCTCCAAAGGAGCAAATCGAGCAACTGTGCTCGATTGTTAACACTTTTCCAAAGCTGCTTTCAGACGTGCACTGAAGTGAGATATTCTCTGGAGATTGAACACAGAGGCTGTATGTATGATTGCATGTCCACATAAGACATTCATGTGGAAAGTCTCCTGTCACCTCCTTAGCCAAAATCTCTGGATAATGTCCAAGTGAGGCCATGAGAACAGGGAGCATGTGCAAGGATGTTCTGCCTCCTACAACTCATGCGCCAGACATTCTCCTGCTACTGTAAACATGTCTGACTCAGACAGTCTCCCACTGCTTTCCTCATACACTGGAGGATGAAATTATTAGCCCCCCTACAAAAATTCCATTGCTTTATAAATATCTTCCACATGCTGTTAAACAGAGCAAATCATTTTTAACACAGCTTTTTCAATCATCCTATTTTTATTTTGGATGCTTCCATTATTGACGCTGACTTTGCACACCGACATGAAATGATTCCACAAAAACCAAAAACTGCCAGGGTCAAAATTATTAGCCCCCCTGACGCCTAATATTCAATTGAGTATCTTCTTTTGCGGGATAACAGCCTGCAGTGGTTTGTTGTAGTTTTCAACAAGTCTCTGACATGTCTCCTGAGGAATCCCAGCACATTCTTCTTTGGCCTCCATATTCCATGGCCTTCTGGCATGGACCTTCGTCTTCAGTTCACCCCAAAGATTTACAGCACATGGGAGATACTTATAAAAAAATGAAATTTTCATAAGTGCTGTATACACATATTATGTGTATCTTTATATAGAGTGTAATCAATATGCCTACCAGTGTTTTAAACAATGTTGTTTTTAAGTAACACTCACTCCTACTAAGCATCATTCTACGAATAGTGCTACAAAAGACAAACTTTTAAGTGAACTTGGGACTGTGTTTTTTAATTATTATTAATTCATCTTATTTTATTAGTGCCTTAAAAATATTCACTATCCATTCAACTTGAACGAGAGACCCAGTTAAAAGATACAATACCAACAGCAAATGCGTATGGTGGACTACAGTGTAGCCCATGCAAACACACTGGAGAAACAGAGTTTCTCAATCCTGCACCATGCAGACGCTGAAACAGCTCAGAACTCCCAGTTTTTTCTCCTGCACATAATATTTAAAGCTAATTCCCTTTAGCATGGTCATGCAAATTTGATGACGAGCACACCCAGCATGCCAAGGAGTTATATGTGTTCACACACTGTGGGTTGACACAGGCTGGGACAGTAATAGCACTGGCTCTGCTGAGGCAATGCTCTCACCCACAGCCTGCAAAAAATCTTACGCAATAACTTCCACTGGCTGCCTGATGGAAAGTTATCAAACATTAATCAAGGCTTGGATACTGTGTACACTAAGTGTATTGCCATTTTTAGTCGCTCAGCTTTGTATGACTTCAATTATTTTTTATCTAAATGACATTCTCACAGCAAAAAGGCCCAAGTCCGCAATCCAGTAAGACCAAGGGCCTGTCTGCATGGAGTTTGCAAGTTCTCCCAGTGCTTAACTCCATAGTCCAAAAAATGCAGAGAGAAACTGGTCACTTGCCCTGTGAACCCAGATGTGGAGGATAAAGCAGTACACAAAGAATGAATGAAACATTTAAAGATTTCAACAACACGACGTTGAAATGCCACAGAGTTGTTGCCACCGAGCATTAAACATACTGTAGAGAAGAGAAGCAGTGAACTCTGCGAGCTTTTGTATTTTAACCACATCTCGAGAGGACTTCTAACATTTCAGGCACAGAAACTCAATTACAAGGCTGAGGTTTTGAGTTCTTAGAATAATAGGGCGACATGGCTGAATTCAATTAAGAGCACCCAAAATAGAATTGGCAATCTCTCAGAGGAAGACCCACAGTCAAAGATGACTGGTCTATAATGGAAAAGCATGCTGGCTGGTTAGAGGTAGCTTACTACTGCACTGCACAGGTACGGTGAAAGGCAGGAAACATGCTGGAAAGGTGTGGAGAACATTCAAATTCCGCATAGAAAGGCCCTCAGTCGAACCTGGATTGGAACTGGTGACCTTTTTGCTACAAGGCAGCAGTGCTAGCCAGTACTTCACTGTGTGTCAATAATTCAGAATAATTTAGCTTATTTTAAGGTACCTAAGGCTGCTTAAAATAGTTGTTTAAAAACTAAACTACAAGGATAGAAAATAATAGTAGAAATACTTGGAATAACAAAGCTAGATATTAAGATTACTTGTCAACATGTGGGTATGAACAAAGGCACCTGGTCAGTGCTATATGATTTCTTTTTTTTCTTTAGTTTTTTCATCATATAAAAAAAAACATTGAAACCCACCACGTTGCAGTTAAGTGTTAAATCACATCAGATGTCCTCATAAGAAATAATAAGACACACAACAACAGACACAGCATCTGATCATGACCTGCTCTTGAACTGTGATCTACTCATCTCAGTGTCACACTCTTTGTAACACACAAATACTTAATCTACCTCACAGCCAAAAAAAAAAAAAAAAAAATGTTTAACAAGAGTGTATTTTGACATCACTTCTAATTAGGACCAAATAAACTCCGGAACAGTGTCAAATTAACCTTTTTAATATTACTTTATCTCTAAAATATAATAATATTTATCAATTCAATTATTTGTCTGTGAGTTTTATAAGAGAGAGAGCGAGTGTGTCTTAAAATACATCTAAGAGATGAATACATTCTGTAGTGTTCTTAACTATGGCTTTTCATTTATTTGATATTAAACTGAACTATTTTTTCCATGTTAAAATACAACTAAGATAAGAACACATTTTGTGTTAAAAGAGTAAAATGTACCAGTATACCAGCAGAGTGGATGTTGCCTTCATCAACATTGGTGTTAAACTTCACATTTCAGATTTCCCATTTGTGTGGGGACACACATTTATGACAGTGTAATTAGTGAATGGATGTCCAGGCGACCCTGCCTACAAAGAACCACACTGACAACATTTACCAAATGACACGTCAATAAATGATGAATGTATGAGGCTCTGCATTTGGTGCAAACACAGCTGCATGGACGTGAAGTTTGCACATGCACGACAGTCCCAGAAACAGACTCTGATCTCATTGCAGTGCAGGCAACGCCACCTGTGAGGTGCCAACACTGGGAACATGTAACCCTCCTGCAGTCATTCAGAGTGTCCAAACGTGTCCGAAGTCAGTGATTGTGAAGTGAAATTCTTCACATACATTCTTCCCCCCATTTCCTTTTCCCACGGCTGTTCTCGTTCAAGGTGTCGGGGGCAGCAGCTGACGAGAGGCAGCGGCTGAATTACAATGCGCCCTGCGCAGCCTCCCTCTCCCCTCGTCCCTCTTCCTTCCTTCCCCCACTCACTCACTCTGCTTCATGTGCCCGCGGCGTTAAGAGATTTGTGTGACCCAGTCCTGACGGCCTCAGTGTTTTAACTTCAATCAGCCATCACTGTGACATGAAAAGTGACGCGGATGGAGACAAGAATGCAAACGAAAGGGCAGCATTTTGATTCGTTTTTTTTGCAAACACAGCTACCCACTAGTTTGCATATGATGTAATGTTACATGTGCTGGCCGTGCAGACCAAGTTAACCTCGAGTTTCAGACTAATGGACATGGATAAAGTGCAAGAAACTTGCAGATGAAGTCAAAAGGAAGAAAGGAGTCAGCTGCCTGTACCTCATCCTGCTGCTGTTGATTCGGTCTCTGACTCGGCTGCTCCTTGGTGGCTGTCATTGTCAAATGAATAAAAATGAAAAAATAAACTCCTCTAGGAAACTTGACTGGAGCCCGAAGAGGAAAAAAAATAAGCAGCCAGATTCCTGTTTTTTCCCCTTGTCTGTGAGGAGGAGGAGGATGATGCGACGACGCAGGGCAAAATGCGGAATCTTAAACAGGAGTAGTGGAGGACAGATCCGTCACGATTGAATGTCTGCGAGGTCTTAGAGAAAGAGCGAGAGAGAGAGAGCGTCTGACGAGGAGCCAACGCATGCAGCCTGTGCGTTCACTCCAGCATCAGCCTCCCTCCACCTCCAATCACTCCATCCTCACCCTCCTCCTCCACCGGGAAGAAAAATGGGAGGAGAGTTTCGGACTCGCTCGTTATTGAATCTGTGGAAGCTTGGAAGCTGAAAGTGCTCTCACTTTTTTTTTTGCCACCTCACCATTTTCTCCTGTGGACGACTCCACGCGTGTGTGAGTTCACGGGTGGACGGGGCTTGCAGCCAGGAGGAGGGAGTGAGGATAAACGAGGAGATGGAGGGGGACAGGGGGTGAATGTGGGGGTCAAGTGGTTGTTGTGATGTGTTTACCGGTGAGGATGTAGGAATGTTGATGCATTTTGCTCAGAAGCAGCAGTAACAGCGTGTGGATGCTCGGGAGCTGTCCGTGGTGCTGGAACCACCGTTACACATCATTCATTGTTTCTGCACAACAGCTCTACCCTTTTTTTTCTTCTGTTTTTAACCATGCATTAAACACTGAACACACCCTGGGTCACTCACTGTGTTTTTTTCCGAATTGTAATTTGCGAAATATTTATCTTCTTATAGCTGCAGCAAGTAACTCTTTGGGTGTTTTTGTTAATGTTATTATTCTGCCTCTTTTCGGTCATCCTGAACATAATATTCATGCTGTTCATTCATCTAAAAATGAGGCAAAACTATGAGGCAATACTATCATATTTGTGTGTATATAAAGCAATAGTGCAGTAGCAGATGTGAGCAAGAGGCATTACTGTCAAACTGGTGAGTGACCAGGTTGTTTGAGCTGTGGAATTCATTTATGAAACTTTTTGTGGACACTTCTTTGTGTTTTCAGTCAAACTCCTATCTGTTTGCAGACATATCTGCCTTTGGTGTTCAGCTGACCATTTTACAACTTTTCTAATGGATACATATACAACCCCGATTCCAAAAAAAAGTTGGGACATTGTAAAATGTAAGTAAAAACAGAAACAAATGATTTGCACATCTCATTAACCCATATTTTATTCCCAGTAGAACATAAACAACACGTCACATGTTGAAACTGAGCCATTTTACCATGTAATGAAAAATATTACCTCATTTTGAATTTGATGGCAGCAACACATCTCCAAAAAAGTTGGAACAGAGGCAACAAAAGGCTGGAAAAGTAAATGACACAAATCAAAAACAACCTGAGGAGCATTTGACAACTAATTAGATTAATTGGAAACAGGTTAGTAACATGACTGGGTTTAAAAGGAGCATCTCCAATGTAAAAATGGGCAGAGATTTTGCGACAAGCTGCGTCTACAAATTGTGGAACAATTATTAGAAAAATGGTCATCAATGTAAAATTTGACTTTGAAGATCCCACCATATATAAAGTATAATATCATCAAAAGATTCAGCGAATCAGGAGGAATCGCTGTGTGCAAGAGCCAAGGCTGAAGGTCAGAACTGGATGTTTTTGATCTTCAGGTCCTGCATTAAAAACAGGCATGATTCTCTACTGGAAATCATGGCATGGGCTCAGGGACATTTTCAGAAATCATCGTCTGTGAACACAGTTGACTGTGCAATCCATAAATGCAAGTTAAAGCTGTATCATGCAAAGAAGAGGCCATACATGAACATGAGGGAAGGCCTTGCATATTTCAGCAAGACAGTGCTAAACCACACACTGCATCACCACAGCATGGCTTCACAGGAGAAGAGTCCAGATGCTGAACTGGCCTTCCTGCAGTCCAGACCTTTCACCAATAGAAAACATTTGGCACATCATGAAAAGTAAAATCCAGCAACAGAGGCCCAGGACTTTTGAGCAGCTACAATCCTGCATCAGACAAAACATGGGACAACATTCATTTCCAAAAACACCTGGTCTCCTCACTTCTCAGACATTTACAGACAGTTGTTAAAAGAATGGGGATGTTACACAATGGTAATTATCACCCTGTTCACACTTTTTTGAGACGTGTTGCTGCCATCAAATTCAAAATGAGCTAATATTTTCCATGAAATGGTAAAATGTCTGTTTCAGCATATGATATGTTATGTTTATGTTCTATTGAGGATAAAACACAGGCGTTTGTAATTTACATTTTACACAGCATCCCAACCATTTTGGATCAGAGGTTGTACATATAGTATATTTTTAGTTTTTAAATCTTCTCTTTGAGACCCAATGATATCCTCCACACTAAGCATCTAAACAAATGCAATTAATAGAAATACATTCATTTGAGTTACACTCATAGTGTTCCCAGTCAAAAAGACTGCCATGGGAAAGGAATCTCTACGTTCATCCAACAATCCATACATGCAAACACTCATCCAAACATCAACAATATAAAATAATGTAATATAAACTCTACCAGAGCCACAAGACTTGGTTCGACCGATGGCCTTTCTGTGTGGAGTTTGCATGTTCCTCTTGTGCATGTGGGTTTACTGCATGTGGGTACTCCAGTTTCCTCCCACAGTCCAAAAACATGCAGAGGTTAAGTGGACACTCAACATTGATTGTAGGTGTGAATGTGAGAGTGGTTATTTGTATGTTTGCTCTGTGATGGACTGGCAACTGGTCCAGGGTGTACCCTGCCTTTCACCCTACGTCAGCAGGGTTTGGCTGCAGCTCCCCGTGACCTTCATGTAGAGGATACAGCAGTAGAAAGTGAATGAATGTAGTTTCAAAAAAGGCTATTTATTAAGCTTTTTTAATTCTATGCAGTTATGTGGGCTAACCACTAGATGGTGTACTTTATAGGTTGGTCTCATAGATAAAAAGTTATAAATAAGATGTAATGATGATTCATGATTTTGTGTAGACATAAGGGCAGATAAAATACAACTGTCACATGAAACCATACACACTGAAATAAGGAAAGGTTCAGGGAAATGAAAATGCAGAAATTTAATTGCATCAGTCTCCGGGCTGCTACAAACAGTTAATGGACAAGTGTCAACCCTGCACCACCATACGCTCAAGTCACCAGGAAGTAGTGGTGACTTCAATGCTGCGGCCACATTGTCAACAGAAGCAGAATGAGGCTGTGATGTTGAGCTCATTAGGGTTGCCAGGCGTGCCACTGACTCACTCACACACAAACACAGACCTTGACAAATACACAACTACGGTTACAACAAAAGTAGATAAATCAATTATTAATCAGTCCCGAAGTTAATTGCCAACAATTTGTCAAGTGAGTGGGTGTTTCGCTTACTTTAAAAACTAATCCTGCGATTTCAGCTTCTCTAATGGAATAGGTAAATGGAATAGTTTTGATTTGTGGATAAAACAAGGCATTAGAAAATGACATAATTTTTGCACCCTTTTCTGCATTCATGGATAAAACTTAAAATCGACAGATTAATCAGTGATGAAAAAATAATGATTCCATGTACAGGGCATGATCACATGACAGTAAAGGACTGTAAGTCAAGAAGTGAACATGATTTCATTCTCTACCTTACAACATGCCATAAGGGAAATATTTATTTAAAACTATTTGAAAGTTTGTTAAAACTAACTATTGATTACAACAGAATTATTTTCTGCTTTACAAAAGAAATACTGGTTTATGATGCATTATGCAGATCAATCAGTAAGTATGAAAAAATTGTGAAAAAATCAATGGAAAGGAACAACAAATGTGACATACGTTTTATTAATTACAGTTGTACTATATACAGCACATATAACTACTAAAAATGTATGTTGCAAATTCAGGAGTTGGTAGAAAAGTCACACTACACATAATAGCATGTGTAAAATAATAGTAAAACATGTAATAAGTGCCTCGTGTAAAGGAAATGGAGAATTGCTGCAACATTAGAATGCTTCCAGAAAAGTAAATTTTTTTTAAGGTCTTTGTGGAGCTTTCACTATGAGCCGCCATTTATTTAAATATCCTTTAGCAGTGAACAGCTTTTTTATTTTTATGTATTGCACTGATGGACAAAAACCACCAGAATGTAGAATGTAAAGAGGGAGAATAAGAAGCAGATAAAGTGTTGGCGCTTTACCAGGGAAGCATGCTGTGCATGATGGCCATAGGTTTCCATGTAACCCTACATACAGTGCATCCGGAAAGCATTCACAGCACTTCACTTTTTCCACATTGTGTTATGTTACAGCTTTATTCTAAAATGGATTCAATCCATTTTTTCCCTAAAAATTCTACACACAACACCCCATAATGAAAACGTGAATTTTTTTTTTGAGATTTTTTGCAAATTTATGAAAAAAAAAAGAACTAAGAAACCGCATGTACATAAGTATTCACAGCCTTTGCTCAATACTTTGTTGATGCACCTTTAGCAGCAATTACAGCCTCAAGTCTTTTTGAATATGATGCCACAAGCTTGGCACACCTATCTTTGGGCAGTTTTGCCCATTCCTCTTTGCAGCACCTCTCAAGCTCCAGCAAGTTGGATGGGAAGCATCGGTGCACAGCCATTTTCAGATCTCTCCAGAGATGTTCAATCGGATTCAAGTCTGGGCTCTGGCTGGGCCACTCAAGGACAGTCACAGAGTTGTCCTGAAGCCAGTCCTTTGATATCTTGGCTGTGTGCTTAGGGTCGTTGTCCTGCTGAAAGATGAACCGTCGCCCCAGTCTGAGGTCAAGAGCGCTCTGGAGCAGGTTTTCATCCAGGATGTCTCTGTACATTGCTGCATTCATCTTTCCCTCTATCCTGACTAGTCTCCCAGTTCCTGCCGCTGAAAAACATCCCCACAGCATGATGCTACCACCACCATGCTTCACTGTAGGGATGGTATTGGCCTGGTGATGAGCGGTGCCTGGTTTCCTCCAAACATGACGCCTGGCATTCACGCCAAAGAGTTCGATCTTTGTCTCATCAGACCAGAGGATTTTGTTACTCATGGTGTGAGAGTCCTTCAGGTGCCTTTTGGCAAACTCCAGACGGGCTGCCATGTGCCTTTTACTAAGGAGTGGCTTCCGTCTGGCCACTCTACCATACAGGCCTGATTGGTGGATTGCTGCAGAGATGGTTGTTCTTCTGGAAGGTTCTCCTCTGTCCACAGAGGAACGCTGGAGCTCTGACAGAGTGACCATCGGGTTCTTAGTCACCTCCCTGACTAAGGCCCTTCTCCCCCGATCGCTCAGTTTAGATGGCTGGCCAGCTCTAGGAAGAGTCCTGGTGGTTCCCAACATCTTCATTCTTTTACGGATGATGGAGCCCACTGTGCTCATTGATACCTTCAAAGCAGCAGAAATTTTTCTGTACCCTTCCCCAGATTTGTGCCTCGAGACAATCCTGTGTCGGAGGTCTACAGACAATTCCTTTGACTTCATGCTTGGTTTGTGCTCTGACATGCGCTGTCAACTGTGGGACCTTATATAGACAGGTGCGTGCCTTTCCAAATCATGTCCAATCAACTGCATTTACCACAGGTAGACTCCAATTAAGCTGTAGAAACATCTCAAGGATGATCAGTGGAAACAGGATGCACCTGAGCTCAATTTTGAGCTTCCTGGCAAAGGCTGTCAATACTTATGTACATGTGGTTTCTTAGTTTTTTTTTATTTTTAATAAATTTGTAGAAATCTCAAAAAAAAAAAAAAAATCATGTTGTCATTATGGGGTGTTGTGTGTAGAATTTTTAGGGAAAAAAATAATTTAATCCATTTTGGAATAAGGCTGTAACATAACACAATGTGGAAAAAGTGAAGCGCTGTGAATAATTTCAGGAAGCACTGTACATACACAATATAGGTCACATTATCAGTAACCAAGCTCCATAGGTCACACAGAATTTTATATATAGTGTCCTACAAAAGTGCATGTAAACAAAAGAAAATAAATTGCAAAACACTTATGGGAGAATGAATAATGAACTTAAGAGAAAAATATGACAAGTGTTAATCCTATTTTCACACCAGATGCAGATACAGAGGAGAGAGGTAGAAAGAAATAGGCTTACATGTGATGCAAAAAAGAAAAACTCAGAGTAATATGAGGGAGGAGCCATGACCTGAACAAACAAACAACACAGATAACTGCAAGAGATTGGAGAGCACAAAGATGTATACATTTCAGAGACAGGAATAATTGAACACAGGTGAAACCCATGAGGGCAGAGTAGGAGATGACAGAAGAGGGAAACGAGACGAAGACAGAAAGAAAAGAAACACACAAGACATTACACTTTGAAGTAAAACAGAAACTGACAACAAAAGTGTCCAAACTGCAAACATTATTCCACACTGCTCCAAATGATCAAACTCAAATACATTTTCAAAGACCAAGAAGCAAGGACTACAGTCAAACCACGCCCAAACTGATCTTTTTTAGTGATTCCCCAAGTCCCTTACAAGCATCAGTGGAGAGGGAGAGACCTTTAACAACAGAAACAACAGTACATGCCATGAGTTTCAATGGTGGGTGTAGATCTTTCTTATTTTAACTCTTTTAAAACTGGAAAAGGCCTGATGTCTCTTCAGCTTGAGCTTGAGCTGAGTGAATTGGGGTCACACTGGAGCATGAATGGAGCATCTACTGTATATTGCTGAAGGTCTTGCTTCATTTTGGATCTGAACACATGATTAGAGTTCACTGTGTGAACAGCATTGGTGTTCCTGGGATTAGAACTCTCATCTTTTTTTTTTTTTTACCAAGAACCGTTCACCTTTCAACAGCAACAGCTTCACCTGTTTCATGTAACATAATTCAAGGACAAGGTCAGTGTAAATTTATTCATATCCAAAGGTAGATTTTGTTTACAGTGAAGTGAGTTGACTTCCTCCACACACGCATTCCACATTTACCACATGATGATAAAGTGACAGCAGTATAGTGACAACAGTGCTTCATACTAAGAGACAGGATCACACATTCAATGTTGCGATTTGTCACAAATGCCACAAATCCACTACTTCCTCTTTCTGTTTTAGCACTAATATAGTTCCCTGAATCCATTCACTGTTTTAAAGAAGGCTTTGAATGTGAAATATTTGTAGGACCTACAGATGCAGCTACACACTGAAGAGTCCTGGTATTTTGTTGAGTACAGAGTGTTTTTTAAATGTATTTTATTCCATTATCGGTAACAAGCCCAGCATAAAACAGAGAAGTAGCTCCACAGCAAACACAGTCAGTGTGTGAACATTAGAGTGAGACACACACTCCAGGGAAATGTGAGGAGGGACGAAAAACAAACGGATTATCACAGAAAAGTACATTCAACTTTACATGGTATGACCTGAGGGGAGAAATGCAACAAACACATGTTTAATCAAAACAAGAGTAAAGAGTTTTTAGTGAACTTTTAAAAAAAAATTAAACAAAAACAAAATCTGTATGGTATTTAAATATACAGAATATTGGACTTAAGGGTACAGTGTGTAAGAATTGTTGGCATCTCATGGTGAGACTGCAGATTGTAACAGATGAAAGAGGCCTCCTCTCCTGTCTCGCTTTCCAAAGTGTTTCAGGGAACAACAGTAGCCGTGAATACCAGAAAAGATGTTGTTTGTGTGGAAAGGTTATGTTTCAAAATGCAAAATGTACACTCTGGTCAGTTTGTTCATTGGGTGCTCTAGCAACATGACAGCAAAAAATGTCAGCCTCCATAAAGCATAAGCTTGAAGTACATTTAAAATACCTTTTCTACGGCTACAAAAGCATAAAAAATATAAATTTCAAAGCAGTTATACACCTATGCAAACATCTCTGCCTGCCAACAAATCCTCCTAAATGTCACACACTGGTCCTTAAATGACTTAACCAGCTACACGTACTAAGAAATTATGAATTGCCAGAGATTGCTTTTGAGAAAACTCAATAAAAATTGACTACCCGGGTTTAGATTATTTCAAATGTTTGTTTTATGACTTTCAAAAGAAAACTCACTGTAAAAAAACACACTCGTTGTGAGTTACAAGAGAAGAGAAGGCAGAAGCATGACAGCTAAAGTGAAAGGACAGTGAAGTTTAGGTTCAGGAATTAATCTTGGTTGTCTGTAACGGTAAGGGGAAAGTTTGGGGTGGTAACAGTACTAATAGTGTTTTGGCAACAGAAGTTGAAACAATACATTTTATGCTTGGTCTCTTCCTGGTTTCCACCCTTTGTCTGGTGGGGTTGACTCCAGCTCCCCTGCTACCCTCATGTGGAGGATAATGTGGTAGACAATGAATGAACAAATGTTCCTTTTGTTGTTTGCATATACTGTTTAATAAAAAAAATAAATTCCCAAATCAGAGATGAACAAGGTTTCTCGAATTTAATATCAAACCACCTTTCTTTTCTGTTAACCATTTTCAGGAAGCCAAACATTTATTCTCTCTTCACCACACAGGGACATCCAAGAGTGAACCGGCCATCAAATATTTCCCAGAAATGAGAGAAATTCCAGCAAAAGACTGTGGTACAGAGAGGAGTCGAAACATCTCTTTCACCCACAGCACTGACGCTCAAATATTGACATCCTCTGTTTGACCTGCTCTACCTTCTGAATGTCAGAGACGTGAAGTAATTGCAAATACTGTAACAAAAATTGCATGGTGTACAGCATGGGGTTGGAAATCTTTGAAGGTCAACATGTGTTGGATCGGATAAAGAGTCTAAGTTGAAAAGCAATGGAGAAAAAAAAATGTGTTTCATACTTTGTGGGTGTGTTGAGCACATTAGTGGAGCACATTAGCATAAATTCCTCTTAACCTGTGCTTATGTGCACCACTTTCAGAGAGAAATTAATGGAGTTTGCCTAGAAGAGAGAGCGATGTGCATTCTTGTGGAGGATGAATATATCTAATATGTTATATATACTGTAGATAGATTGTTTTATTTATAGGTAAATGTTATATCTTCACTGATTAGCTTCCTTGAGCATTTTTGAAACCGTTTTTATCCCGTGTTACTCAGTGATGTTACCGCTGGAGGCTCTTAGAGGCAGATGAAAATTTATTGCACATTTTAATCATTTAAAAAAAAAACAAAAAAAATTTGCTAGAAGAAAATTCACATTGTTTTCTTTGTAAGGTGAATATTGCGAGTTAGTTGACAGAGGTAAGCAATATTTAAATAATGGATCACCACAAAAGAAGGATAAGAAGGTACAATTTAATAATATACATGATGTCAGCTACCTGTGTAGTTGCATCTACTACTTAAAGTGTTGTGGCTCATTGAAACCGTTTCCATTGCACTTATTACCTTTTATTTCATTGATAATTCTACTTTGCCACCTCTCTCAACTGTTCAAACCTTTTTTTATATTTCAAGGTGATTTTAAAATGTTCGGTTTTTCAATCCAATTTCAAAAAAAACAGTCTGTTTTAGACATTACTTGATCACAACCTGCACTAAAAACATGATGCGCTCATATAAACTAGACCTTACATGGGTGAAACCACAGACTGCCTGATAAAGGAATGCATTTACAGTCACGGGAGAGTAGAAGGAGAAGTGCGAATTTCACACAAAAACATTATGTCAGAGGCATAAAGAGAGACTGATTATGCATTCTGTTGTGGAAAAAATACGTTAAAACTATCTGTTTTGCTGGGTGATTGCTCCACCTCCTAGAAGCAGGCATTTGATTGCATATAGGAAATGCATATAGGAAATGTGTGCAGAGAATGGCATAGTTGTTACTATGGTAACAGGTGGTTGTCCCTCAAAGATCTCAGTATCTGTTCAAAAGTGGCCCAACCAAATCAAGTTATGTGGGTCAGGTCAGACATCCACACTCCTCACTGAGTTGCACTTTTATATGATTAGTGAGTGGTGATATGTTCTGATTATCTGCAGACTTCAAAAGACTGGATAAGGGGCAGATAACTCCCATTTTGGAGCATAATTGTAAAACACAAAGACTTACTGTACATCTCTATCCACAAAAATGATGACCGCTAAACGTTTTGCAATCATTTCTTTTCAAACAAGAAAAAGAAAAATATACTGACAGAGACGAAGGACGCTGACACTGATGTATAAGTTCTGACGCCAGTAAGTCTTTTTTTGAAAATCAGTAGGTGAGGTGGAAACTGAAATGTGTCTCCCAAACTGAAATCCCACTAGCCTGATGCTATTTTCAGGGTGATAATGAAAAGTCATCCACACTCCTGAGGAGAATGTGACCCTGTTCCACAAAGGGATAGAGAAGCTTGAACGTTGGTGGACCAAGTGCATTGACGTTAAAGGCGACTATGTTGAAAAATAATGCAGGGACAATATTACTACTGCAATATTTTCAGGTTGACTACAGTAGAAGTAAAATTTAAGAGGCCCATGTTATGCCACACTTGCAGACATACATCAGATTTTCATCTGCCAATTTTTTGGTCCACAATCAAAACTCATGATGAGACAACAGTATGTCTTTAAAAATGGACATATGCAGGATAGTGAGAATATTGTATTGGTGTTTCCAGGCAAAAATTGTAATTTGAAAAGAAAATTGCTTGTGGAGACACAAATGCCTCAATTATACTCAGTACACAGGGCAGGAAAAACGTGAAAGTGGAGGGCAGTGATAGAAATGAGGTTTACCTGTGAACTCTCAGCTCGTCAGAGGCTTAAGCTTAATGTTTGGCTGGTGTGTCCAATCCTAACTACCACTGGATGTTGGATGAATTAATATCAATAATACTCAGCTCATTGATCTAATTTAAAAGCCATAAGGAAAAAAAAAGTTGATGACATTTGTATTGGTCATTAACCAACCAAGTTTAAATATTTCATCTAGAGTGATTGAAAGTTATGAAGCAAATTATGTATCTTCCCTTAGTCCCCTTGTCCTGGGATTATGTGAAATGTAAGTTTTGATGTATCACTGCATTGACTTTGTATGTAACCTCATTATATAACCTCACTTTGTATGTTACACCTCATTACTGGAAAAATTAGAACCTGTTCCCCGCCTTTCCCCAACTCTTTAGTGCATCATTTAATAAGTTATTTTTGCTACATGTAAAAGGATCATTCAGTAATTCAAAGAATAATGCAACAACCAGTTTACTTCAAGACCAGTGTCTTTATTTCACAATATTTAAAGCTGGAACAGACAGTAAAAATATGACTGCACAGTAATTGCAATTTAAAAATGATACCGTTCATGTTTATATAGATTACTTGTAAGCCTTGCTCCTGTGTGTTTTTATTTATTTATTTATTTTTGTTTCTTTTTTTTTCTGTGCCACAAGGACAGGATTTTTGGAGGAAAACAGCATTTATCCAATATCTTCACACGGGGGCGCGCATTATTTCATGACACAACTGCATCTAAGAGGAAACATACATATTTGTCTCACTATAAGCATCTTTCTACAGATGAGTGTTCAAATCAGCGGCAACAGGAACTTGATCTTTCTCAGCCACAACTATATAAAACATAACAATGTTGAAATAAAATATCTGACTGCATGTGGGTTTTTTTTTTGTTTTTTTTTTTTGTTTTTTTTTTAAAGAAGTACAGTATAAAACAAAAGTGTTCTAGCAAAAGTATCAGACATGAAAATGGTTAATATAAACTATATGTGATTTAAGTCTTTTTCTTGTTCTCTAGCTTATCTGCTAAGGTTCTCCAGCTGAGTACCACTCTTATTGTCGTATTGTCGTCACTGTGAGAATACAAGCAGCGGCATGAAAGCTAAGCATGCTGTGTTGAATTGCTAGTATAAAATGAAAGATGGTAGTTTTTGGTGTTTTGCTACACTACAGTAAGAAAAATAAGACAGAATTACTTTCTGGGCTTATTTTGGTAGTGGGTGAGTGTGCAATTCCAATGTGTTTGCAATTATGTAGCGCTTTTCTAGTCTTGATGACCACTCAAAGCTGCTTTTCACTGCAGTTTTGCCATTTAACCTATTCACACCCATTCACTCACACTTTCACTTCACATGGGGTTAAGTGTCTTGCTCAAGGACACATTGGCATGTAAACTAGCAGATCCATTTGAGTTCAAAACATACAGCCTAGAAGTGCACTAGACCAGCTGGTGGAGCAAAGGGTGATGTGAGCATAGCTTGGTCTTGGATCCTCTCTGAATCAGAAAAAAATAAGACAGTGATGTTATTTTGGTTTGCTGTGTAACTGGAGGACACAAAAAAACATCCTCCTGAGTGGACATTCATGACAGCAAAGCATCTGAAAAACAGTGTGTAGTAAGTAAGTGTGATTCTGTGACATACTGTACACGTTAAAGTAATCTGGGGACTCAGATTAGAATAGCTTTCACTTGGTGGCGCTACCAGCAAGGCAGTAGAGTTAGTGGAGTTGACCGAGGCATCACACCGAGCATCAACTGTCACATAAATGACTCACAGCGGAGACGGGTATAAAGCGAGAGGACTCACTCCGTGAGAAAAATCACAACACCAACGCATCACAAAAATGGCGCGTGGAAGTATTTCTAGTCATTTACTCAAGATTGCAAAGTAAAGTCTAGACCTGCCCATTAGCTTAGCTGTAAGCATAAGAGTAAGGGTGCTTTCACTGGGAATACGTCGTCTTTGGAATACAAACAGCAGTGCAGCAGCACAATGTCAGTTATCTGATGTCTTTTCATCAGATAAATGACAAACAATGTTTTGTTGGCGTAGCCGAGTTGCTCGTTCAAAATGGAAATGATTATATCCTGAACACTGTTATATCACCATCCAAAGAACAGCAAATTTCCCACAAAATTCTGACCAATCACATAACTGTTTTTAAGCACATCTAGTGTTGAGGGCACGTCTATCCTAGACTACAATGTGAACACAAATTGAACTAACCCACTAAATCCCAGGCCAGAAGCTCTTGGCTGAGGTTCAGCTTCCTCCCTGTGGCTGTAAGAGTCTTGAACTCATACACACACCGACGCCTTGTGCACTTCAAGCACAAGGCGTCGGTGTGCGTATGAGTCTCCATTCCATTGTTGCTGCATGCGTTTGAGTTGTCTACACTCACCAAATATGTTCACAGCTCCGTTAGCAAGAGCCATGGCCAGACAGGGGATTCTCGAGGTAATTCAAAAACTAAATGTGTACTGTAAACACGGGAAAGAGTTGTTTTACCAACCGACCGGAGAATGAGAAGAGAACATTGGATTTGCAAGAATATCGTTGATGTAATTATGGTAAGTAAAATACACTATGGGGCAGAGGTGTCGAACTCATTTTAGTTCAGGGGCCACATACAGTGCAATTTGATCTCAAGTGGGCCGGACCAGTAAAATAATAGCATAATAAGCCATAAACAACAAGAACTCCAAATGTTTCCCTTTGTTTTATGTTTAATGAAATATCTTTTATGATCTATTATGAACAACTTGAAATTTCTTTAGAAAAATAAGTGTAATGTTATATTTAGGTTTACCAATTACACATGCATTACAACTTACACATCACAGTGGATCTACAAAGGCACTAAACAGTTTGTCACAGGTCTCTGGAACTGAAAAATAAACTAGCTCACATACTGATTAGATTCCAATCATTATGTGAAACTTTCACAAATTCATTCTGTGGGCCGGATTGGACCCTCTGACGGGCCAGTTTTGGCCCACGGGCCGCACGTTTGACACCCCTGCTATAGGGTCAACATGGGAGCTTTTATTCTGAAAAAAATGGAAGCTTGATGTGGTATCGGTGTCCTGTTTGTCCTCAATTCTGCTCACTTGAAGAGTCGTGTTCTGTCATCCGGCAAAAGCAGAACACTTGCGTACTCTTTACGGAAGCCATGGACTGACAGAACAACAACGGAGCTAGTACGTGATGCAAATGATGGCTGAGAGGGAGACACTAGGCAACAGGATTAATTGGAATCCTGGATTATATGCCTATGTCACACTATTGTGTATGAGAGTATGGCATTATGTAGTGAGAAAGGTGAGGTGTTGAGAGTATGCAGTTGTCAGGGGTAAAGCTCTCCTTGAAACTACTTAGCAGAGGTGTGGAGGGTGTGTGTGAGGGTGGGAATTCAGAGTGCAAGAGAGAGAGAGAGAGAAGAGAAGGGGAGAGAAAGAGAGGTATGGAGACAGAAAGAAGGTGAAAGAAAGAGAGAGAGAGCCACGGGGAAGTGGTTTGCTGAGATATCTGCTGTTGATAAAGTATTTATGACCCAGGGGCACTTTATAGCAGACATTCAGGAACTCCACGCCACCGAGCCGCTGATGAAAGTTTCATGACCAAGCTCCACTGTGTGCCAGTGTGGCTTAGCCAGAACAACTCCACATCCAGAACATCACATAATTACAGAAACTATTCTTTTCTAGCTTTTGTGGCTGGGAGGAATAATATCACCCCAGAGTTCTAATATAAACTTTTCATGGTTTAGTATTCTTCACTTTTCTTTACTTGAAAAGTTAAATGTTTAGCATGAAAAAAAAAAAAACAAACAAAAAAAAACAATGCACTGATCCACTTCCACATCTTTAAAGTAGACTACTTTTACCCATGTGTGCTAATGCTACACTGCCACAAATAAACTTTTCACTATCACTCCAAAACAGTCTGTCTGTTTGCACTCCAAAACAGTCTGTCTGTCTCAGTCTCACTGTCAAATACTATAGGAACCCATATAGGAAGGAAATATAACACTGATTAATCAGTCAAGTAAAACAGGGATATTGGTGTGTTTGGAATTTCCCATGGTCATGGGGCGTCCCTGTGTACTAAATTCGGATTTTGAACCTACTTTGACAACTCCAGATTTGGGATTTGAAGATGGCAGTCAGCTCACACACACTGTTACTTTCTATTACCGTGGTATTTATTTTACATTAAATCAGTTGTACACATTGTACTATTCCATTTTTACCAGTAAACATGTTGCTATGCAGTTTGTGTGCACAAAATACCACGGAGAGCACTGTTATCGACTGGTATTGCTAACAATGGCTAGCCAAATACACATTTGTGTTTCCAGCTTCTCTAGCACTTTAAGGAACTGTTATCACAGGATTTATTCAGTTCTGTAGTTGATGTCTCATTATTTTATACTGCTTTGAGTGTACTATTGAGCGTTTTTTTTTTCTAAAATGTGGCTGCATGTTAAATGCAGCCACATTAATTTTTAAAGAATTGTCTCCTAGATTTATTAAAATTGCTATTTCACTATTTGTACCCTTATTTTACCATTGGAAATATTTATGGTCTTTTATTTTGTAATCTGTGAAGGCTTTGAAACTGCTGATGTTGCATGTATTGAATGACTTTTAATTTAATCTAACTAACCAAACTGTAGCTGCACTCCTAAAACTTGTAAATGAAATAATAACAATTATTTTTTTTTTTAGATTTTTTTATTGTACTCAAGTATTCAATCAGGATTTACTGTATGTGGCTTTATTGTGTATGTCTTTCAAGCCACACGGCAATGGTCATCACTTTCATAAAGTTGTCAATTGAAAATTAAGCAAAAGTTTATTGATATAGAACATTTAAAAACAACCCTGAGCATAGCTGTGTGTGTCATATATTGTAAGTTATTTTATTTTGAAATAATATGCTTTCATATTGTAAAAGGGAAAAAAAAGTTGGCATTACTGTACAGAGGAGATGATTTCTCTTGATGCATGAGCAGATCTCCCCAAATCTGTGTGTAACACTGTGCACCTGAGGTGCATATTGCTAACTTGATAATGAACCTAAAAATAACACTGAAGCACTATGAGACTGACTTCACACACACCGGTTTTCACTGCTGCACAAAGTCAAAGCACAGTGCAAACAGTGCATTTGGCCCCTCCTTTTATGACCATAACACGCCAGGCTGCTCAGATGAGTGCAAGTGCATTTTACACAACACAGGAGCCAGGCAGAAAATTGAAACTGAGTAAATCTGAAACAAGTTAATACACCTGCGTTGCACTTTGCACTGCTTTGTGCCAGGCATGAGACAGAGCTCATTCTGTCAGCTTCAACCTCCAATGTGTTGTAAAGAATATCAACCAAAAAACATAAAAGTAAGGGGAACAAAGAGTGAAAAGTACAGTGACCTCCCAGCTACAATAAAAAATGTAATGTTTTTCCCCATGAAATGCAGACACAGTCTTCAGGATTATAGCTTTTGTGCGTTCTAAATGTGTGCTCACCACTCTGAGACAAAATTACAGTACTTATTTCTATGTAACCTATGATGTCCAGCCTATGTAACCTGTAATGTCCAATTATCGCCATGAAACGACAATGTTACTGTATGTTTTCATAACACCATGACCATAATCAGTTTCTCACTTTGTTGGTTGCCTAGTCAACCACAGATTTACGGCTGAATTGCAGAGATACTACATCATCGGACCTCGTAAAAGGGCTATTCCAATGTCCAGTATAATAATAATTTCAACAATTATGATTAAAAAATAAATAATATAGAAATTAAAAAGGAATATATATATATATACTGTATATGTTAAGGTTCAACGTTTTGTGTCAGTTCATTTCCCACTTTTAATATATTCTTGGAACTCTGTCCACTACAAAAGATGGGGGACAGTTTTGAGACTTCATATTTGTCTCTATATGATAGTTGCCCCAACAAAATAAATTCATAAACAATTAATCAATGTTGTGCTTTTCATGTTAATCAGGAGGCCATAAATGAACTGAGTGCATGTAGCTTACAAAATTAAACATTTACAAAATACAAAAATTGTCACTGTCTAAAAAGTTAGAAAATTAGAAGCACAACCAGACATTCATGTGGTAATGTATAACTGAGGTTATATGTCACAGCTACTATAAAACATTTTTGATTTGGAACAACATTTTTACTTTTAAAATGTAACTCCTCTGCATGTGGCAAGTAAAGATGGGTTTAATTATTATTATTTCTTAAAAACCTTTATTTGTGGTCCTTTGCTTCCTTTAGCTGATGTCACTGTGGCCCCGTGGAACAAAAGTGTTGCTTATCTCTGGTTTACGTTTTGTAATTTTCCTCTGCACGTGGATATTTTGTGGGGCAGAAAGTTCTCAAGCCCTGTGATGGACTGGCGACCTGTCCAGGGTGTACCCTGCCTCTCGCCCTATGTCAGCTGGAGTTAGGCACCAGTGCCCCCCACAACCCTCAGTGGAGGATAAAGCGGTAGAAAATGAGTGAGTGAGAAACTTCTCAAAGAATTAATAAAGCACATTTGTTGGCCCAGTCCTTTTGTGCATTCCCACAATTCTAGGATTGATCCTCTCCTGGGGAAGGAGCCTTGACTCGGAGAAACATTAAGAGCCCCTTTCTGCATCCATTTGTTTGCTTTTAACAGCCGTCAGTATTTACATATGGTGTCAGCACCAATTTGAGCCTCCCAGTGCCATAAATAGTGACATAAAAATGGTCAATTTGCTCAGCAATTTTGGTTTACCAAATGCTCTGCCTCGGGTGTATAATCATCAGCTGCACCAGATGATCAGCAGAGGCCTCCTTCATTATGGAAGAGTGAGTGTATGAATGAGTGTTTCACAAAATATCCCACTATCAAAATTGCTCTGTGTAAAACGCTGCTCAATGGGGGAAACAACACCTTTCGCCTTTGCAGTTTGAACAAAGGCAAATTAATTTCACAGTTATGTAGTTCTCTGCAGTGATCCTTAAAGGAATAGTTCAGGTGTGTGGAGGTGTGGTTGAATAAGACAGTTATACTAATAGGAAATTACTTTCTACATAGGAACCAGCCCAAGATTCACCTAATAAAACCTGTGCCAGATTAAATCTATAATATATTCAGAATATGCATGCTCCTTTATCTTACCATGAGACCGCCTATTTCACAGCTTAAGTTTGTGCCACTGTGTAAACGTTCACTCCCCACACAAAAGTCTATAAAAAGGTCAGCACCCAGAAATTGTTGATCCACTAGCCTCCATCATTAAGTTACGTGAATTCAGTGTTGGAAATCCTTTCTTTGGATTTATATAATAATAATAATAATAATAATACACTGAAGTGAGTGTGGTGGACATTCACCGTTGGTTTTATGCAGGGGTAGGGTTGAGTAGGGTTGCAGGGTTGTGTTTACAACACTTGGGTGTTCAGTAATTGAAGCTGTGAGGTAAAGATGGTTGCAGAGGGATCAAAGTCTCTTTAAGTGAACGACATGTTAGATCACATAGTTGATTATATGGATTTGCTTGTTTTTCTGTTTAAAAAGCTCCACCTTTCTATTATTTCCACAACACTTTATTATAAAGCATGTTTCTTAATTATATATTAACGTTGCAATATGCTTAACAGACCAATCAAGCCTAATCAAATATATAGGAATTCTGCCTGGTAAGGCAAGGAAAGAAAGAAGCTCAGTAGATCACACAATGAGCAAGCACTGGACGTCAGTGGAGAGAAAAAAGGAAGAAATCTCCGACAGATCAGACTCAAAGGTGCACAGCCACCTGCCTTGGCTGGTTGGGGTAAAAGGAAAATAGGGAACAGAAGAGAGGTGGAAAAGAAAACACAAAAACCCAAGAGCCACAAAAACTAACAAATGCGGCAGAAGTAGACCAGCAGCTCATGTGTCTGTAAAAATATTTTTCTTTATAAACTTTGGTGTAGGAGAGTGAGACTCAGTTTTGACTTCTGTCTCTGCTGGCAGACATGTTTAGTACTCCCTATGTGTGGGAATGAGAGACATAACCTGTAGCATTAACAATATATGTTGTTGTTTGTTATAAGTCATTGTCAACTGTCTCAATTGTCATAGAGTAAGAAAAATTACACTTTTTCAGTCTCCTCTAAATTATACTACAACAGATTGGTTTGGAAAGAAACATACTTTTTAATAATGTTTGGCATTTTTTATTTAGAATAGTAGTATCATCACTCTAATACAGTGCGTTACCTGTTTAAAACTACAATAGACTTTCCTGTAGATTAGAAAAGGAAACACAATCTCAATTAGTTTTGGGAATGTTGATTCGCCATGTTAGTAAAAACCACCAATAATACAATGTAGTGCCGTTTAAATCATTAAAGTTGTAGGTGTTCCATTTTGTGGACACTGTGTTCAAGTATCACAGCCAGCTGCTCATGCAGGTGAGCTCGCCTTGATGAAAACAAGGTTGGTGGAAAAATCCACGCGTTGCATCATAATAACAATAAAGGCTCCATACTACCTCATACAAGTGCAATAAAAAATATTACTTTTAGAGTCAAGGGATAGGAACTGGAATACGTCCAGGTATAAGACATCTTTGAAAATTAAATATGTCTTATTTCTTGCTGTGGATTAAAGCGATTGCTGTAATTATAAAATTTGAAAATGCACGGTGTGATTAAGAGCCACATGCCATCACATTGAACTGTGAAAATCTTTGTAAGGCACCATGCTGATCTCCATCAAAAAAAAAATATGAATTCACTTTTAAGGATCACATTATACTCCGCCTCATACACTGAGGAACCCTGCTGTTGACATTGTAGTGTCAGCCATTTTGTAGCCAGTGTGATTTATTTGTCACTGTTGTGTCTTATCCCACTGTGCTTGTTGATGTCAAGGGATTGTCACCTAAGTGGAATGAGGCTTTAATGAGGGTACCATCCAAAGGGAGAGGAAGGAGACAAAAGCTCAGACTCTCAGATGAAGTCCAATCAGACACCTGCTGATATCCATATGGTTTATTACTGGGTAGTGATGGAATATTATTTGAATAAACAAGTCTTTGAAGTTTGTACATACTGCAGTGACACCTCACCTATATTACATATTACTTTTTAGTTTTAGTGTAAACCAGAAAATTTGACATTTAGTCTCCGGGGCTGAAAACATGAAAATTACTTTTTTTCTAAAGTTTGTCATCATATCCACACTTAATCCTCAACAGAAGCAGAGTTTTGGGAGCCCTGAAACAGTATTTATTTCAGCAAGGGGTCCCAGGGTGGCAAAATCTCAAAACACACAAAATAACTTTTATTTCCCTTCCTTTTCCCTGGCTTGGTTCATTTCAATTGCAATGCACAGTTGAATAAAGCTTTCTTTAAAAAAAAAAAAAAGAAAAGAAAAAAAAAAAGTTTACACATGCGCAACATTTGTTTTTGGTGAAGCAGCATTACACGATCATGTAAAGTCATTTGCATTTAGAGTCATTTGGGCCATTTTGTATGAACGAAGATGCTGTATTTACAGAGAACCTTTTCAAAATGACAAAGAAAATGATTGCTTAGGTTTAGTTATGTTTCTTTGTGGATAGGAACTAAATCCTCTAGGAAAAGTGTTTTGTCAGGCACAGTCTGAATATAAAAATAATTTCCTTATGACCTTAACAGGAATAAGGTTATACTTAAATATAAGCAATCAACATGCAGATAAGTGTATGTCTGGATCAGATTACAACATCCCGGTGAGTTTTCACGGCAGTGGCTGTAAATGGGAGTCATAATCAGTCTATGCGCTGTAACAAGTGACATGGAATCATTTGTTAGAATGACATCTAAGCATAACCCAAATAGTGCAATGTTTGACTCAAAATAAGGTCAGTGGCTGCATTACTGGCATCTTTGGTGGTGGTGTTTCTGGGCTATGTTATGTGTAAGTATACTTGTATTTGTTTCCTCTTCAGGAGCTTTTGTGGCATAAACACCAACATCATCAGGACGAGGAGTCCTCACGGAGACCAAAACCTGGTCGTACTGAGGCAAAATCTAATTTCTGAGGAGCTAATTAAGTTTAGGGCTAAGAATTGCTGTTAGGCTAAGGTTAGACACATAAGCAGAGTGTGGTTAAGGTGAGGGATAATGCTTTCTTTATGCTGACTAAATTAAAGGAAGTGCCTGCATTGTCTAAAGAAGAATTTGTGAGTACCTGGTATTCCTTATGTCGTAGGGAGCTAAATCTGTTTACACAGTCACATTATTGGAGACTTGTCTTCTTTACAAAAATCAAGTCCTCGTGATTTAAATTCATACATTTTAAGGAGAAGATGTGCTTTAAGGTTAGGCTGAGGTTAAGGGTTGGGGTTGGGGTTAGGGTTAGGGCACTAGTAATTATGGTTAAGGTTAAAATAAGTCTCCAGGAAATTAATGTAAGTCAGTGCAATTTCCTCAGAAGTCATGGAAACCAGTGTGTGTGTCTCTGTATCTATTTTTAATTCTACTGTACAAGCAATAAAGTTGTATTTTGGTTTGTTTTTCCCGACTTTACTATTTCTGACTAGAATTGCTGTATATAGATACATCATACTTGTTATTGTGAATGGACAATAATACCACATAGTTATAAAAAATACATTGAACAAATGACATCAGGCATCCAGTCTGACCGGGCGTCCCCAGATGAAACCTTGAATTCCAAACACATCTGCCCAGATTGTGGATTCCAGAGAATAACAGCTAGAACTTCCCACAGGAATCGATGAAAGTCCTACATTTCACACTTCATTATAAGAATATAGTGTTGTACCAAATCCTAGTGGTGGAGCAGGATGCTGAGGTGAACTACTTAGTCTTGTGTGTTGTACCAGCAATGTCTGTGCTGGTAAAAGGGTTGGCGCACATGCAAAGATATATTGGTCAGATTGGTTTCATGAGTCTTAAAAGACAGGGTGCAGATGTTTCCCTAAATGTTGGACAAGTTCTGGTGTTTTTTAGACTTAATGATCAATAATTCAATAATAACCTTTTCATCAGAACCTTTTCATCAGAATGTAAATGTAGATGTTTGTAAATGAAAAAAAAACATCTGATCCTTCTCTATTAACTCCATTGCCTGCTTTGTTTACAGCTGTGGGTAAATCACCTGTGAATAAGGTCCCTTATGTGGTGTGGTCATTTCTCCAGCACTAAAATAACTGTCTATGCCTCAAAGAAACCTTAAGAGAGGAGGGATTGTAAAAGAGAGTTGCTGTTTAGCCATTATATTCAATATCTTCTTATTACCATAAGACCAAAATCACCAAATTCATTAATTAATACAAGAATCCTATATGATGAAGAGCATGGTAGGCAAACAACTTTCCAAAACACATCAGCAAGTCACATTGTTGCACCAACTGACATGTGAGCATATGCATCGGATGCTGTACGATTTTATCACCCATTGCAAAAGCAAATTCCTCAGTGTAAGTAAATCATGGCAAATTCCATTGCCAGGATAATTATGATACTTTTTTAATGATTGGCTAATGTTGCAGGTCCATGGGGGGATATTTTCTTCATGTGCTTTTTTTCCATCTGTGATGGAATTTTAAGGTAAAGTGATTTCAGTACTTTGGAGAGTCAATTACTATGGATTTTACACTTAATAAAATAATGCCATGAATGATAATTACTTTGGTTAGAATAACAGTGATGTAACATTTTGATGATTTTATAAATTGCCTCAAGCCTTTTAGATGGATATTTACCTACTTACTTGTTTGGTTTTGTCGTCTTGTTTCTATGTCTTTGAAGAGTGAGTACAAATTTATGTGCAATCCTGGTTCTGATATGTAAAGCAGTTACTATAACAGTCTACGTATCCTTTCTTCCGTTCTAGTAATCCCTGCCTCAAAAACCAAACTGTATTTGAAACCCTAAACCAAAACCTGCACATGAGCCTTTGACTGAGACATAGTGAAGACAAATTATGCTTGTATGCAGCTAGTGGAGACACAAAGTATTATTCAAAATCATTACAGCCCCTAGGTCTTTGCGGAGGAAAGAGGGTAACGAGAAACTCCAACACTCCCTCAATGAGCAAAGACACTCGGTCTCATCCTAACCTGTAGCAGGACTGAGACACTCAAGCTTGCTTCTTGTTTTATGCATTCTGTTATCAATGATCAACAGAGGCAGGCAAGAGCTCAGCTGTGGAGCAAAGGGCTCTGAAAGCCTTCAGGCTTTCCTCAACATTGGCTGAACTCTTTCATCCTCACCACGGAAAAGCAGAGACAGCGTGCACCACGTAAGGTCAATCACACAAATTATGCACAACCTGGAGGATAATTTAGTTTCTCTGATGGAAAATGATGTGTGAAATGCTTTTTAGCTATTTTTTTTAAATAGAACATTTTCTTGTTTCTGACTTATTACATCAAGTTCATAGAAACCAATTATGAAAAGGAAATTGACCTAAAGCAACACTATGCAATTTTTTGCATAGTATTGCAAAAACATTGATTTCATTCATCTATATAGAGTTTCAAAGCTACTCAATGTTGTCGTGCATTAAAAAAATAACAAAAAAAGCAATTGCAACATATAAAATGTATTAGTTTTATGAGCAGAGGCAAGAACATTTAACTCATTTTCTCCTGAACCAAAATCTGAGAAAGAAAACAGAAAACTTGCCTCCATTAGTGACATAAAGGTACCAAATGAGACAGTAGAAGACCAGGAAGTGCAAAGGCAAAAGGCAAAGGCAAAAACCTTTACAATATTTTAGAGAGAAATGAAACCCAACAGTTTACACAATGAGCAACCACTAGGCATCAATGGAGAGAGAAAAAAAATCTGTATCAATACCAGACTCAAAGATGTGCATTGCCCCCACAGTCTATGATAAAAGAAGTCAGAAAGAGAAAGAGGGAGGGGAGGTGGAAACAGAAGAGAGAGACCACGACCAGATATATATATGTCACATTTGCATTATGTTATAGGTTTAGACAGTCCTGAATCATTTATGACATGTTAATAGTACTTTAATATCATTAATACATGCAGTAGCATAAAACCAGTTCTTTAAGGTATAATGGGGTCTGATCAATAAGTGCTTTGTACACTGTAGGGAGCTAGTAAGGAGAAGCAAATATTGGTTTCTTTTTCTACTTCCTGTCAAAGATTTTGAATTAACTGGAGGGTTTTTACAGACTAATTGTAACATCCTGATATAAACAAGTTTCAGTAATCCAGTCATCCAATCTAGATGTAACTAGATGTAACCTCTAAAGCAATACAGGGCAACACTTTAGATTGTTGACTCACATATGCCCCCACAGTTTCTGAGTGTAACTACACTGCCGTAAGTACACCTCACATACCACAACACACCTCACTCCACTGATGATTTCTCAGATCAGCTCAACGTTGCAGGTTAACGAAAACAACAAAGTCATCCAATAAGGCGCAGTAATTTTTCATGAAATCAATTCATGAAGTTGTAGTATTTTATTCATGTAAAATAAACAGTAACATGTAGTCAGGGCATCATTCAACCCTGACCCTGCTGTAGCTGTCGTTAAAATTACGAAATTAGCCGAGAGACATGGACTCACATAAAACACAGCATTTCACCACAGAGAGTGTTATTATAAATTATATTTTGTATTGTTGTGCCAGCATTTGTTACCTTTTGTTTATTTGTTTATTGATACTTTTTCAGCATATACAGTAAGCTTATACGTATATATATAGTATAGGCCCAAGAACTACTGTGGAAATCTATAATTAACTTTTGTGTGCAACAAGGTATTATCCTTAACATGAATGAACTGGAATCTATCTGATAACTATGAAACCAATAGAGGGCAGTACCTGAGATCCCAAGAGTTTGCTATAGTCTCTGCAGTAAAATATTATGATCAGTGGTGTCATGATGTTTTCTGCTATGATCTAATCTAAATCTTTACTAGAAATCTTCAAAACAGGCTGTTACTGTGCAGATATTCACAGAACTGATTTGCAACTGCCTTTTCTTGGATTTTAAAAACAAAGGGAAGATTGAATATTGGTTGGTAATTAGCCAAAACATCAGGGTTGAGGGTCGCTCTTTTGAGAAGGGGTTTAATAAATGCAATTTTAAAAGCTTGGGGCACATATCCAGTTAATAAGGGTAGTTTAATCTGATTTAATATGGAGCTATTAATTAAAAGAAAAACATTAATCAGTTTGGTGCAGATGGAATCTAACTGACAGGTTGTTGGTTTGGATGATGATACTTATGATGTTAACAGGTAACTCTATAAAGAAGAATGCTTAAGCAGAGGGCTGAAAGACAGTGTTCAGGAAGCGCAAGCCACTCAACATCCCTGGAGAGTTGTGATCACTGAGATGCTCCACAGTTACCATGCAACAGCCCATGCTACAATTGGTGAATCTCCTTTCCAGCTGCTCAGAGGGAGACGGATGTGAAGAAGGCTAAACTTTCTGCCACTAGCCAAGGACAAATGAATGTATGTCAGAGCAAGAGTTGTTCTACAGCATGCTTCAATGTAAAAGTAAACATTACACTGACACCAAAAGAGATGCCAGACTCACCCAAGTCATTGTCGACTGTCAGAGTGCACAATCCTTTCCAAGAGGATAAAGAGGAGCCACAGGACAGTCATCCCTTGTCTGTACAGTAGCACACTGGACTGAGCTCTTTCATACTAGATGGAATACAACACACCTTTCTCTCCGCTCTGAGAAGCCTAAAGAAACATAACAGCCTGACGCAACACAGAAGCCATACAGTAAGTCCAACATAAACTTCAAAAAGAAAGACAACCACCAACTTGGACAAAATACGAAAACAGACCCTGAATTTGAGTTAAAGTGACATGGGCATTTCAGTTACTTCTGTATTCTTACAGAGCTTATGTCTTACTAAGGTGGTCACTGTCCTGCTGTGGCTTTCCTCCTCGACTTCTGCATGGATCTCACCCTGGATCAGCTACCATCTATCACTCCGTTTTGCTTTATTGCAGCGTGGTCTTGGGTGGCTGGCAAGCCATGCTCTGCACAATGCCACAGAGCCTACCAGCCTCACTTCTGCCTGCTCGATTGCCTCCCATGCCCGTAGTTATGAGTATTATGCCTGCTGAGGAGACTCTGGTGTCATCTAGACATCTTCTGCATACTGCCACTGCTTGACTACCTCCCCCCCCCTCCACCATACGACCCTGATAATTTTCCATTGCCTCTCCAGGAGTCTTGGGTATTTGTACACTTTGTACGGCACTCCACTTGTCCCTGGGGCTGAACTGGTCCACACAGCTCTAACCATCTCCCTGATTTCTGCTAAGATCGGCTCTTTGATGTTTAACTGGGGGAAGGTGCGTGTGGTTTAATTAGCTCTTTGCAGGGAGGGAGCTCAGAAAAGGCTGGCCTTTCCTCCTCTCTCACCTTCTTGTACTGCTGTCTCAGGAATTTCAATGTTTCCTGAGCTGGGTTATCTTTGTCTGTTGCTGGTATGGCCTGGCGGTGTTCTTGGCTTTTGGCTGTTCAAGGCCAAATCTCTCAGCACCGATGCTGAGAGATTTGGCCGAATTAAGGTGGCCGAATCAAGATCGAATTTGACCGAATTAAGGTGTTTATTGTCTGGAGCTGCTGATTCACTGCCACGCTTGATGTTGCTTCCAGGACAGCATCAACGTTCCTCATCAAGCTGTTGCCACTTAGTCTTCTCATGTGGAGCTGGCCACAGCACCCGACAATGTTTAGACGGACTGCTGGGTGCAGCATGCTGAGCTTGGAGGTTCTGGACACTGTGGGGTGGCTTTGGGTCCTGCTCCTCCTTCGTCTCACCAGGGACAGTACTAGGCACTGCTTCTGCCTCTGTGCAAAAATGAACTGTGGCCATACATGTAAATCATTTAACATTATTAACATGTGATCTGATAAGAATGATATTGTAAATTCCCACAGAACACATTTCAGTAAAAGACCACTTTTGAGTAATAAAAGCCATGAATATAGTAAATATTTACTGAGTATAATATGCAGTGTGATGAATGCTATTCCAGAGCCAACTGTGGATAAAATGGTAATTTGCAAAACATCATAAAGGATTGTTAAGCCTTTTTTTTTTTTTTTTTTTTTTTTAATCCCAGTTTGTGTTATTATATTTGACATTTGTCAAATATTGACCAGGGTCTGAATGAATAAATAAATAACTGCTGTGTGATGATTGTTATGATTCTTTTTAATTCACTCTGGAGCTTTAATTTTATGATTTAGGATTTAGTATGAAAAACATTGAAAAACGCATTATTTGGCAGTTTGCCAGAGCAGCAATTATTTAAATACCCACAAATCATAATTGATATGCGATCTCATCAAATTGTTTTTCTCTCTGTGTGTGCATGAGTATGTTTCTTCTGTTTCTTTTCTTGAAAATACAAATATAGAAGGACTTTAGAACTATTTTTTTTAAGCTAAACAATTTACACTACATGAGCTTTAGCGCAGAAACTGCAAAATTCATTAAAGTAGCTTACTATAGTAAAATTTAGTAGCATTTGAGGTACAATTTCTGTGCATCTTCTAGTGTTTATTCCAGTAAAGTTCATATAAAGCTCTAATAAAGCTCTACAAAAAGATAATGTGTTTTTGATGACAGATGGTACACATTAGTGCTTTAATACCTTTGCATTCGTTGGAAAAAAAGGTGATCTTTATACATCCGGAGGTGGGATTGGATCCAAAGACACATTCAGGACACATTAACTGACACAGGATGCAGACCTGAACTTGAGGTGACAGTGGATGAGTGGTATAGTGAGTAGCCTTTAAGCTGGAAGGTCAAGGGTTTCTTTCCGGCCCCCTTGTCTACATTTGTCCCCGGGTGAGACACCTAACCTCAAGTTGCTCCTTATGACTGTACCGGCAGCAGGTCAATGGGTATGAAATATGTGTGATGGAAAAAAGGGCTGCACATAGATGCACTGTGTGAATGTATGAGTGAATGAGTGTGGAAGGGTGAATGGCAAAATGTAGTGTAAAGCAGCTTTGAGTGGTCATCAAGAATGGAAGAGAAGCACTGTCTATTTGTAATCAGATCACACGGGATAAATGTTAATAGCAGGTCTGAACAGGGTCAGAGGCCATGTTCATCAATTTTTATTTAAAAATGCATAAAGTCTGCTTTGGATATGTAAGCCACTAACCCAGCATTGAAACGTTGCTGTCTTAGTTTTAGTTTGAAAATGATTTGGCTGCAATATAAATTGGACAGGCAAATCCCTAGATCATTAGAAAAAAAATATGCAGTTACCCAAATTCACTCCCTGATCAGCTCTTATTAGCCATGCCTTTACTATTAAGCTGTGAATTAAAAACTGTGACTTCCTTTCAGTTTCAGTTTCCTCTCATCATCAATCTTAACACAGAAAACCTTATTCTTATTTTCCATTTATGTTTCTAATTTGAAATACTTTCTGAAACTAAGCAAACAACTGCAGAGAAGAAAATCAACTTCCCTGCTTCCAAATGCATTGCACCTGACTGGTCATGTGTTTTCTGGTATGTTAAAATGGAGAATTAAGAATTCTCCATATTAGAGAAAATCAAGAATTATGATGGAGAGCTGAAACACTTACCAGTTTTGTATGAGCCCACAGAAAGACTATGCAGAATGCAGAATTAAATGAGTGGAAACAGAATACAAACTAACCTACCTACTGTGAGGTAACTGTGCTAACCCCTCAAAAAAGAAAATGTCAGAAAATTTAAAGGGGTATTTGTGGAAATACCTTCAATCAAGCATAGACAGAATTTGAATCTACTCTAAATTCTGTAGTTCTAGAAAAAACACACACATATGCACAGTCCTGCACATACAAACCTCTATGGAGTTCAGAGTTTGAGAAAACAAAAGTGTGCATGATCAAACATGGAAGGAATTAAAGTACCTAACTTCCTCCTATGGGATGGCTGCGGGGAAAGAGAGAGAGAGAGAGAGAAAACTACAGATGAAATTAAGGAAGGATCCTTAAAACTACTTGTACCTTCAGTTAGCTCAAACGTAAGCTTGCATTTGCCTTGGAACCACTAATAAACCAGCTGGAAAACAAACAGTGGCCCTTAAGTGGGCCAGTGTTTGCAGCAGCACCATGCAGGATAAGCCCTCTCCTCAAGCTCTCCGAGGAAATACAAGTCCACTCAATGATGTGGTGTCAAAATTTTGCATGAGCTCATTTATTCATCGTCACAGGGTGAAGTCCAGGGAATTTATGCCTCATCACTTGCTTGTTTTGTGCCACTGGCTAATGATACTCACACCAATTTGCTAGTTCAGTTGACCCTTCCACCAGAGACAGTGAAATTAATCATGCTCATTGTTTACGATAAAGATTAATCAGGTGATTAATCATCTGCTTTAGAGGGACGCATGGAGCTTATAGGTAGAAGACAAAAATTAATTAGTACATCAAATATACAGCGCCAGGGGGAGGTGGTTCTTTATGTCAGTAGCACAATGTGTTAATGATTTGAAGGTAACTTGTGGGGTTCCTCAAGGTTCAGTGTTAGGCACTTTATTTTTTGGTCCATGATTCATGCAAAAGTGCAAAACTGAAAGTAAACATGTCCAAAGCAAAATAAATTATGATTAGGGCTTGGTTTGACATTTTTTCTATTAAATCAATCTCCATCTGGAAGATCAGACATATAATTCATATAATTTTCTGTATGCTCTACATACTTGTAAAACAATTACAGTGACACCAGACTGTCATGAGCAGTGAGTGTGCAGATTTGTTATTTACAACTGTACTGTAAAATTGTACTGTGTGGTCACACTGAATGAAAAATGCCTTATGTAACTTAAATTTTAAATGTAAACATTAACAGTATAATTTTAAGGAGGCACCATGCTAAAGAGACCAAAATTCTGTACAATTTGCAGCATTAACTGAGTAATAATCTCTTTAATAAACAAGCACAATTTTATAGAAACTGAAATATCTTAATCTATATGAAGTCGAATCAACATAAAATGTAATTGTAAAATTGTGAATTAACATATGTACATTGGCCATGGTGAAAGGACAACAGACCATGATAACATACATTAAAATTATGTATGCATCAAATTATTGTTGTCTTCAATTAAGGAGTAAAAGGACTTTCTTTGGAAGAAAAAGTCTCCTCAGCTGATGCTAGTGAATGTGATTTTTAGGGTTTACAAACAGTGTCTGATTTAACTTCTGTCTTTTTCAGATATGCAACAGTTATTTTATGTATCTGACTGATATCAATGAGAAATTTTTTTCAACTTATCCCTGCACCTAAATACTCACAGTCAGTCATGTCACAGTCTTTATCTGCCCATTATCCCCTATTATTGTAGTGCTTCACTTCTTTGGGAAAAAAACAAAAAAACAAAAAACTATTATTCCCACTTAAAACTTATATGGAGATGCAGTTTAGTTTTAAAAAGAGACAGCTTCAAGCACTCTGTCACAACAGACACAAAAAAAATCTAAAGTGGGACAAAAGAATCACCAATTCTGATGAATAGCCAGTGATAAGACTGTGGGCCAGGGTAGCTGTTTTTCAGAACTGTTAGCCATGTGTTGGATGCTATCACCACCAGGTCTCATGTGGATGTGTAGAACACTGGAAGATATGTGTCGAGGAATTGTTTTATTGATCCAAATGACTTCAATCAGGGTGTTTTCAGTCAAGAGCAATATGTTTTTGTTTTAAAGGAATGGATGCATTATAAGGTCAGCATTCTATCAGCTTCATATATCAAGCAACAAAGCAGTACAGAGCAAATGTTAACTAATGGGCACCTTAAAATACAGTTTAAGCTTGGATCCATAATAGGCAATCCACTTTATAACCTTTATATTTGCCTAGCCTGCCAGTTTGAGGTCAGGGCATCAGTGGTGTACTTTTCTTCATTGATGTCAACAAAGAGAAAAGACTTTAATTTACCAAAACCTTCAGTCGCAAGTTGATTTTTTTATTTTTTTTTTTACATAATTGTCAAATTAGTGCAGAGCACCAAGGTCCACTTTCTTGACAACAATCAGCTTCACATGACTTGTGTTCAGTTCATGAGGAAGCACATTTCTGATGTCTTTTGGTGTGTCCCCGTGTCCTTCTCGTATCTAAACATCACTAAAGTGTCACAATAAATGCTTCAGCCACTTCTGAGAAAGAAGGGCTTCTCTGTTTACCTGCGCTCGAGCAAGCGGTTTTGAAAACTCGAGTTCAGTTACATAACTAGCATGTTTGCCGTGCATCGAACCCCCCCCAACAGCTACTCCCGGTCGTGGGTGTGAACATTCAACCTGAAGAAGAAGAAGCAGCACCACAGAGCAGTCAGTCAGCTGGTAGCTGACCAATCACAAGCAAGTGGGATTGCACTTGGTAGCTGGCCAATCACAAGAGACTCAGTGTACTGGGGGGCGGGCATTAGCTCAGAAACAGAGTGCCTGTTCAGAGGCTGGCAAAGAGCAGCAATAAACTGGCTTAATCTGAAGGTTTAATCCGAACTATGAGGTTTTTGACCATAAATATTATTTTATTTATCTAAATAGACATCAGTAATCTCGCTTTTTGGTTCAAAAAGACAATTCTATGTGACCTTTAAAGTAGAAGTAGAAGTTAAAAAAAAAAAAAAACGAGTTAGCCTCTGCAGTGTTCCATCCTTGTTTTCTTGCGTGCTTGGTCTTCTTTTTAAGGACCTTTTCTTCATTTGTTTTTGGTGGCTTCTTTGGAATTGAGATGTTTTAAGGTAGAATGGACCCAAAAAAAAGGGTCTATATCCACCATGGATATAGAGTTTCCTTGAACTCAGTCAGGACACGGTGCTGACAAGGAGGAGAAAACACACGGCAGGAAGTCAGTGAACCAGGACAGCTCCTGAGCCCATACTGGGCTGTGATTGGATAACGCTGTCGGAATTGAATTTGTGAATCAGATTATGAGCAATAGGTGGAGCAAGGGCAGATATTTTGTATCACAGACTATCTTACGTATGAAGTACTTTGACTGTATAGAGGCAGTTTTGGCAAACATATCATTTTTATTTTTTAATAAAAGTTCCAACCTGCCACTTTAAGTGTGTTAATTAACATGACCTGGGCTAAATTGAGCCAAGAGGCAAGTCTACTGCATTGGGCTTTGTAATGTCAAACTGGAAATGTCAAACATTTTTTATATATGTATACTATATACTGTATATACAAAAGAATTCATATTCTACTTAAGGTACAAAACCAGAACAAGGCTTTACAGCAGAAGGGCCTGTTTCTCACATACACATCACACGATGACCATTCCAGAGATTTAGAGTTTTGGGTATTATTGACAGTGGTTAAGGCTGAATTTTGGTATACTCTGGACATTCTATGAATAAACTGTTATGACTACAATTTCATAACTTTCAAAAAAAAAATGTCCTAAATCCTACCACATTAAGAAAAAGAAAACTGAAATGTCAAGACTAAATCATTTAGAAATATGAACCTCATTAAAAAGACAGTTAGCTGATAACGGTGTGACAGCTTAAGAGCATCTACTTAATAAGTGGCTGCAGGAGATGACACACGGACCTTTAGCATCTGAAAATTTAAATCTAGGAATAGCTCCAGGGTTTTGCAGCTTGACAGATCAGAGAAAAGAGGTGAGAAGTGACAAAGTTTTAATAGGAATGCAGTGCTGACTGTTCACTTGACTTATTATAAAATACCAATTTGGAATATTAACATGCTTTGGCCAGTTTCTTGGCTTTATCTTAGGGGAAATCATGCCACAATGCATATCCCAATGTTCAGTTTTAAAGCACAGGCCAAAGAGACACAGACAGTTATGTCATATCATACTTAACCAAAATGATGTGACTTATTTAATTGCAGCACAAATATCAATAATACTATTTATTTATTTATTTTTTACATCCAAGGCAAATGTGATTTTTTTTTTTTTTGTCAGACAAAGACAGAAGAAGGCAACAGCAACATTTTCACAAAAAGTTTCAGAAGTGAATTCTATAAGGGCTTGTTCAGCAGTTTGCCCCTTATCCATCTCTTCTGTGCTGCTATACACAAAATGTCTCTCTCCTTCAGTTTTGATTGATATTGCTTGACAGATAATAAGAACAAACAATATTACATTGTCTCTGTTCATGAAGACTAAATAGAGGATGTTTTTTTGGCATCCATCCTGGTAAGTCAGCTTCACTCTAGTAGTTTGGAACAGATAGTGACCCTTTGGGCCACATGATTGGTGTAGCGGTTAGCACTGTTACCTTTGCAGCAAGACCCAGTTTTGGGACCCGGTCAGAACAAGGGTCTTTCAGCATGGAGTTTGCATGTTCTCTCTGTGTGTGGGGGTTTTCTCTTTGTTTTACAGTTTCCTCTTACAATCTAGACGGACTGGTGACCTCTCTAGGGTGTATCCCACCTTTTGCCCCCTATGTCAGCTTGGATTGGCACTGTGAACATTATGTGGAAACACAGAATGAATAGTGACCCTTTATTGCTCTGCCACAACCCCATTCACCTGTGTTTCTCGTTCACTTACTTTCTATTCCCGTCCTGTCAGTTGCTATCTGCGACAACCATCTCTTCCTTACAATCATGCAACGCTTTCCCTGGTGATCCATCAGCCCCCCCCCATCTTTCTCCTCACCCACCCACGTCTTTGCCTTCTGTACCTAGGATGCTATCGTAATGAAATCTAAATTACAGGCTGTGTCCTGGGTGCTCATCAATCTAGGCCTTCCTGTTGCAACCCTAACGTCCCACTCTTAGGACTCCCTACAGCTAGAAGAGACCGATTTTGGCAGTTTGACATTAATAAATACATTGGAGATAGTGAAGAAAAGGTATTGGAGGGGAGGGATTCAGCCTTGGATGTCTTTCAGCTGGGCCTCATCAGTCATTCCACAATCTTATCTGGGAAACAGATGATTGAGAAAATAGCAAGCATGTATGTGTGTGCATAGAAGCTAATGCTCAAGGGAGTTGGATGTGCAACAAACTATGCACTGACTGGAGCTTTGTATTGTTAAAAGCACAGGAAAAAGAACAGGTGTGTGATTGTGACAAATCACATCTTATCACATTTAAACTATTATTTTACAGTTAACAACAGTCCATAATTACAATGCAAAGTAACCCATACCAATGCATCTTGATTGGGGATCAAGTAAGTAATATAAACCAAAGCACCCTTATGAGCATGACCTTCAGATTAGAAATAATCAAATAAATCTAACGAAGTGTAATAATTGTGAGGAAAACACAGTGACTACTTCAGAAATGTCAACACAACTGCATATGCACTTTGCAGAAGTTCCAGTTTTTTTCCAGTTTCATAGAAGCTATGGCTTGAATTCATCATTTCAACCTCTCATTCATACTTATTCAATGCAGCATGCCAGATTGGGTAAAACTTTGGCAGAGGGCAGCAATCTCACTGCAGTTTTCTCAGAAATTACTTTCTTTAGTTTTGTTTATTATTATGTGAAAACAGTTCAATTAAATTAAGCCAGAAGCACAATTCACTCCAAGATTATTTCACTAGAGGCAATCTGATTTTATTATCTACACTGGTAATTGATTGCAATCCTGTTCTTGATTTTGAAGAATTGCTGTTTATTTTGTAGTTGAAATGACATTATTACAGCATTTTAAAGTTCTTTTTATCTTTTCTTTTTACTTTATTCTCACAATCAAGGACAGCAAACATGTTTTGTCAATCAAATACATGGTGTTGAGGATAAAATAATCTGTTACGTACTTTAATGACCTTTTTAAAGCAAGTAATTTGCAGTAATCTGATACTGAAATTGAATTTCCATTATTTTGTTGTATAGACAGACACCTGACTGCATGTTGCAGTTGTATCACTGTATATGTGTGCAGCAGTTCAGTGAAGGATATGACAAAGCGGGTAGGGTTGACTTATGGAAGTATTTGCAGTATTTTGAAATCACTGTGAAATAGAAGTTGTGCACAGATAAGAGTATGTCTAGTGTGACTGCAAGGAACCCAAATTTGAAGAAGTACCTGCAAACTAAGCACAGTTCTATAGCGTCTGTGGCAGTGAAGTTTACAGCCCTCCAAAAAAGCAATGGCCTTTATAACTCAGCACTTGCTGTCACTTTAACAGAGAATAAGAGGCTTGTAGAGAGCTTCATGGTAGAGGAGGTGTGACCAGTGTCAACTGTGGAGTCTCCCACTTTCTGTAGAATAATCAGAATAGTTCCTATGAAAAGGAAGGCAAGTGCTTGACAGAAAACACTTATTAAAAAAAAAAAAAGAGAAAGAACTGAAAAAACTATCTGGAATACATTTGAAACGATATGAGTTTTATGGTAAAAACAGCATACTGGATCAATCCTTCTGCTTTGCAGAACATTAACACTGCCATAGCTTGCAGGTGAGTGAGACAGAGGCACACATACAGTATGATATGGTTGCTGCCTGCTGGTAATTTGAATGTGCCACATGTCCTTTTTACTCATTATCTCTCATTCAAAACAATAACAGAAAACCTAGCATGGAATTATGGGAATTGTTGTCTGTTGGACACCAGAATGTGTAGCAAATGGCAGTGAGTAATTGTGATCCTTTAGTGGGAAATAAAACGCAAAAACAATAAACAAATAACTCGCTCCAATGTTTCATGGAGGGTTTTCCTAAGAAGATATAGCCATCATATAGTGTAAGGTAGGACACTGATGTGGCTGTACATTTGCTATGTACTTTATGGTAGACACTAGCCTTGCTAATGCCAGACTACATCTTGATTAAAATTGAGTTCATTTTGGAAAGGGTGTAGTCACCTCCCAAATTCAAAATTATATTTATCAAATCAAACAAACAAATATGGATAGAGTCCAACTAGTAAACATGACAAAATGGTACAATTTCAGTATTGCAATAAACCAGACTATCCTTATGGACTAATTAATAGTTATTGATGTGTACTAAACTTTACAATAAGGCTCTGGTTTGTCACTTATACACTCAGTGGTAAAAGTAATGAGTGGTAAGCAGTAACACAATCAGTGAAACCTTGTTTGTAATTATTCAGTTATTCATGAAGTGTTAAAAACCTCATTAAAAACCTAATTAAAAAGAGCTATAAATTTGTTATGAGAGTAGATATTCTAAAGTGATACCAACATTTTGATCTTGCAGTTTCAACCTTGTCTAGTGGCTAATTGGAGTCCAGACAAGTAGCACACCAAAGGAAATTATTCGAGCTGAACATGGGCTTTAACTTGGCATTAGTCATTCAGTCAGCCAGAGGAGAAGCAAAGGCTGCAAGACAATTCAGAGCACATGTTTGAGATGCAGCAGCTGTACCATATGGACACTGAATCAACCTTGGCAGGTTATTGTTTCCACAAGGGATGGGTAAATATTTTTTTGGATAATCTGTGGGAATGATTTAACAATTATTTTTACCACCTCTGAGATTCTCTTTCTCCCTCATACAGAAAGATACAGACAGAGACAAATGAAGACAAAGAGAGAACAGCCTTGTAACACCCTTGCAAAACACATGTGTGGAGATGTGCATCTATTGCAACAGGCCTGTTTTTCTGGGTTGCACAGAAATGGAAAAAAAAAATCTCAACTTTTTAGCAAATCTTTAACATTCAGGCTAAAGAAGTAGATCAAAAAGGTCCTGAATCACTTGGTGAAGGAGATGATGCACCCACAAGACACAGGTTTTTGTGTATTCCACTAATCTAACAGCAGTGTGGATAATCGATTGTGTTTGTTTAGATTTGTTTTTCTTACTTGAATTAATTTACTCAGTGAGGCTGCAGCAGTTAAAGTCAACTCAGCAGCCTCTGGGTTTTGATTGCTTCTTATGACGATGCAGCAATTAATAGCAATCACCCATAGGAATCTAACTTCCACTTTGAAGCCTTGTGATTTACAGTGCATTTACAGTGCCCAGTGCATCATTTATAAAGCAAACATCATATTCTATTGAATCAGTTTATCTGTGGTTACACATCCCAATGGCCCTTCATGAAGTTTGCAGGATACCTAATTTTTGGTAGCAGCTCAGTGGTAATTCATCTTTCAATTTGAAGCTCATGGGTTGCTATGACGTTGCTCCTGATGGCTGTGCCAGCAGCAGGTGAATGGGTATGAAAGATGAGTGACTGTACATAGATGTGTTGAAAATGAGTGAATGGGTGAATTACAAAACTATAGTGTAAAGCAGCTTCAAGTGGTTAATGCTAGAAAAGCACTATATCAGTACAAACCATTTAATGTCAGCATAGCTACATTTTTTTTTTCAAATTTTTACTTGCAACTTTCTCTGGTAGCTCATTTAAATTTCTCATGCAGTCCTGCTGAATAATCCTCATTCACATACAGCACTGCCGTTTTAACATTATGCACAGGCTTTTTCTTCCCTCAAGGTTTCTGTCAGCATTAATTCATCCATTAGTCATACGGCTCACTGGCCCAGAGCCAGTCCAGGCTGCAAACATGCCTCTGGTCCAATATGAGATTGGCACAATAATAGGCTTATCATTGTGCCAAAATACCAGAGCAAAAAAAAAAAAAAGGCAATACAATGTCAATTATCCAGACCTCTTGGATATCTCTTTGGAATATGTGAAGAAACAAGGGGAAATGGAGAACATGCAAACCCTATTTTCAGGTTTCTGACAACAGCTGGGTAATTATATGGTAGTATGAAGGCTAGGTGTGCCAAGGATTTTGTTATGTGTAGGGGTACACTGCTTGTGTTTATGTGTTAGTAGCTTGGTCATTGCAGTGTCCTGTGCCTGTGTACACCTGTGATAGTGTCTTCTGATTGTTTTATATATACATATATTACACATCATTGTATGAAGCTAGTGTCTTGCGTATGGACATTCATAGATGTTTACCTGAGTAAACCCCTGAAACTTCTAGCCACAGTATCCCCTGCTTTTCTGCCCTTGCTATACATTTGTGACAAACTGTGCCATGCAATAAGGGCTGTTTCAAGAGACTCCACATTGGGGCCCTAGATTAAACAAAATCCACTGGTTAAGGCATTAGGCCTAAACAAAACTTTAGTTTTAGGCTCATAACTGACAAATCATAAAATGTGAAATGGGGTTTTAACTAAATTGTTGCTGCTGACGCTCAGGTGTCACCAGCCCCCTTGATACCCTTGTTGTAATGCCAATGCAAAAAGTAGGATAAATAGCTTAGGTTAAAACATACATTTGCTACATTATTTCAGTAACTTAATACAGTGCCACAACATTAACCTCAAGCCACAGTTGCACAGATGTTGTGCCAAGATCTTGTATTTATGATGGAGATGTTAAGTCCTCACCAGCGCATAGCAAACATTCTCAGTGGGGTTAAGATTTGGATCCTGTGGTTGTCGATCCATGTGTGAATATTAAGTTTCATGCTCCCAATGAATTATTGGAATATGCTAAATTATTATACTGAGGTAGTCAGCTGAAATACATTTTTCGGGCACATACCATTGATGAACCATGGTCTAACCCCAGATCATAACACTGCCCCCCACAGGCCAGGCACCATATTTTATTTATCTACTGATGCATGAAGGGTTAGGGTTAGGGTTAGGGTTAGGATAAGGCCAATTCATATTTTCCATGTGTGTGAGTCCATAGAGGTTCCCTATATTTATTGTGTTGTAAAAAATCCATGATGGTACTGACAGGCTATATGTGGAATGTCAATGTGTAGCCCAAAAATGTGTGAGCATGGGGTCTGTGCGTGTCAGCTGCACATGCTGCAAGTAGGAAAATATTTTGAAATCAAAGAGAATAAGGGATCAGGAATGCAGGAACACTGTATGTAACTATATGTGGACAGGGTATACACAAAGTATGGAAAGACCTGAATTGTCAAAATGTACTTGAAGTATACTACTCTGTACAGGCACATGTGTAGATGCAGGGTGTGAGCTGTGTAGGGAGGGGAGTGTGGTAATTTGCACCAACCAGATTAAAGGCAGATTAATGGGAGACACAGTATGAGTGTTTGAGAACTACTGGCTCATCTCTGACTCTCAGTGTGCTGCTTATCCTTTTAACCTCTGTGTGTTGAAGGTTGAGGAACAGCAAAAACACAACTTCAGTGCTGAATGTGGTTGCTGGTGATGAGTGTTTGTGTTGCAGTGCTTTAATTACCATCATTAAAGTCTGCATTTGCTGTTGTTCTTCCACTATATCAAGGCCAGCAAAGCTGCTGTTTACTTATTAGCTGTGGCAGTGTTTGATGAATTCAGCCACTGCACAGATAATCCATCACCTCTGCATAATGAGTGAGTAATGAACACAAACTGTATATATACAATTACAGTAAGGAACAGTGCATTAGTCTACTGATACACCAGTATAGTTCACTAGTACAAAAAGCACACCAGCACAACACTTAACCCAGACATTGCTCCTATTTCATTTTTTTTTTTTTACTGCTTTATCCTTCACATGAATTTCATGAAGAACTGGAACCAATCCTAGCTGACATCGAGTAAAAGGTGGGGTACACCCTGGACAGGTCACCAGTCCACCACAGTAGACAGACAACATTCATTCATTCATTCACATTCACACCCACAGTCAGTTTAGAGTGTCCAATAAACCTACCTGCATGTTTTTGGATTAGTGAGAGGAAACTGGGAGTGCCTGGATTCAAACCAGTGACGTTCTTGCTGTGGGGCAATGAAGCTAGCCACTGCACTGCTGTGTGTCCCCATTGGTAACTTCAGTAATGTACAAACTAACTTAATGAGGCTGTACTGAAATCAGAACAGTTGTATGTCATTGCCTTTAATTTCTCACCTCAAAAAAGTAGTTTTACTTCTTTATGTTGGGTTTTTAAAATGATCTTCTATACAGCATCACGTGTTGCAGGTTATTTATTGCCCTGTTTCTTTTCCATGTCCTACAATAAATACAAACAAGTGCTAAAGAAAGTGATGAGTGAAGGTATGGTGGCAAAGGGATAGTGTTTCTGTCGCTATGGTATGTTCCACCTATACATGTCCTGTGTATTGGCCTAATCTTAAATATGGGCTCATATTAGTCAGTCTAAATGCATGCTTAATGCTAAATGCAGTCAGGCTTATAGTATTGCAGTGCTTCCAAATTCTATAAAGATGACAAACAATCATGACCCAAATAACAATGTAATCATGACAGGAGCAAAATTGTAATGTAGTGACTAATTTACAGCCATATCTGTAAATCCTAATATCATTTTGAATTGGTTAAAAAACATTTTCTAGAGATGATAGGCAAATTAATTACAAATTCATTTTGTTTAAAAAATATACACAAAATATCTCCCTTGACCCATCTGTGTGCCCTGACCCAGTCTTTGGAAATCACTGTAGGATATTACAGGGATAAATACAATGCACATCTGTAGACAAAAGCAGTGAGTATTGATATACAGTAGATGTCTCCACTTGTCTGGCAGCAGGGAAACACAAAATATGCACCCCTAGGAGGTGGATACATCAGAAATTTAGGGATTAAGTGTCCATGTTTGGGGGACCAGCAGTTATCTCAGGAAGCTGGGGATTGATCACCTAATCAATCAGCTGGGAGGCTACTACTCTGTCGCTGGTCCAAACAAGGGATTAAAACACTGGCATGTTGAGACATTTGACATGTTGAAACAGTTAAAACTGTATAAGGGGGGCTACAACACATGGGAGAAAAAGACATTTTCATAGGGGCTAATAATTTTGTCCTCAAGATATATATCTGTAGATGTATATCTGTAGGGTTAGGATTAGAAGTACTGCAATTATCTCTATCCCTTTTTCTGTGCACCCACATTTTTGAATGACTTTTATCAAGCATACACCTCGCAGGTAATACATGTATTCAAAGAACAAAAAATCTCTCACACAATGGGGAGAATAAATTTGGCAATATGCAAATAAATTAAACATTGCAGTATACCAGAAGTGCCCAAATTCTTCCCTTTAATGGGCCAAAACTGAATCGTATTGTTTTTGTCGGAGAGGCGATCCGTCCACAATGAAACGGGACATGAAACTGTATTTTCTGAAAACGTCTCCCAGAGTGGGAAAATCTCAAATTGCCGGCCTCATATTTCCGTGTAGATGGCAAATACGCTACTTTAGGAAAATAATAATGTCATCGTCCCGTCTCTCGCTTGTAATGGCATTCACTGTCCCTATCGCAGTTGTCTCAGTCGTACTGAGACTGAATAAAAGTAAAATCAAGGGAGGAGAAAATGAAACCTTGTTTGATAGATACTCTTTTTATTTGAATTAACAGGACAGATGTTCCACACGCAGTCAGCTGCTCTGCACATCCACAGCTCATACTTGTTGCTGCTGTATGTATGCTGTGTTTCTGTGTGTTTGTGGGTGTCCGACTCTCTGCCCACAATAGTTGGATGAAGTTCACTCATGCGGCAGAAATGAACATTTCCTTCTCTGAAAGTATTTAGGGTTATGACAGAAAGTCACTAGATTTGTCACTAGTCGCCTTTTTGCAAGAAAAAAGTTGCCGGGGGTCTGTGAAGTTGCACACTAGGAAATGACACAAAACGTAAATGTATACAAACAGACCAAATAAATTCAATTTCTTTCCACTGCCTTGGTTCATTCTGACTGTTTTTGCTATTATTACTGTAATGTGTATCACGACTTCCTCTCCGTGTTTTGGTGGAGTGTGACAGCACCACTTACAGGTCTGGCATATGTACTACAGCGTTTTGAATCATTTTGGGGGGGTTCTGTGTGGATGGAGATATTTCCTGAAACAACGACATCTTTACAGGCAACATTTTTAAAATGGCAAAGAAAATATTGTTTTGGTTTCATGCTGTTTCCGTGTGGATGTGGCCTTATTTTGACTACTCTGAACCAACAGCTTTGGCATCCTGTCTTCAAACAACAAACTTAGACACATTTTGCCAGGAATTGAAATTAAAACTTTTTTTTTTCTTTCCATTGTTGACCTATTTCAATTTAAATTTGAGATATAATTATGACTTTTCCTTTTCTTATTGCTGTTGTTTCATTCTTTTCCTCAGTAACTGTCTGGCACGGTAGACATCTATCAAATGTGCAGCTGCAGACATGTCTGACGAGTAATATTACATTAGAGGCCCTTTCAGATTGAAAGCTCTACTGGATTCAGCACAAAGTAGACAGAAGTTATTATCAATAAATACGTCACTCTTTCTGAAAGTGGAGGCAAAAATGAGAAAAGATTTTTTTTTTCTATTAAAAAATGTACCTTATTACAATAATTAAAATAATGAGGCCTTTGAGGTCTAAACTGAATGTCAAAACACACCTGACTTGTATATACTGGAAATTAGTTACCTTTATTCCTAAGCTTTTGGGAAATGTACACCTTTTTTCATTTAAGACTTAGAGACAGACCATAGCTTTTTCTTTACTCTTTGTTTCTTTCCAAGCTTGACATTTTGTTTCTGGACATTTTGTTTCTTGCTGCTACCCTTCCCCTCTCAGTTTCACACAAAGAGATGGAGAGGAGCAGTTGTGTGTCTGGCAGAGAAGATGCCACCGACTTGTCTGACATAAAGTTTGCTCACTTAGAACACAATGAATTCATCTACATAACAACATCAGACTAAAGCTGCATGGCAAGCAATGAAACATCATGGTAGCTGGAGATGTGACAGTAAAGCAAAGATTGATTAATGTCCCTCCAATTCTGGCAATGAACTGACGTGACATCACTTTGATCTAGCTTAATTTGGATTCAATTTGGGTTAACATACTCAAATACAGTTCCAGATACAATTCTATAATATACTGTATAAACATGATATACTGTATTCGGGGTTTCAAGATGCAAAAAATAACCTGTAGTTTATTTTTATTTTTTTCTTCTTACTGTGACAGTAACTTGTTTCTCCTGTCATTCATCAACCATGCAAACGCAGTTGCAGTTGCAGGTTAAATGTAACTTGATGAGCTACATTGTTGGGTTCATTTTGTGTTTTTGTGCTTCAGTTTATGTGCTCTTGACTACAAGACTAGCATCACAGGCTATTATAAACAATGGAGTTCAGAGCACAGCTGTACCATTGTTGCATTGTATCAGACTGAGGCAGTATAAGTCTCAGTATAAGACTAAGGTGAGATGTGACTGAGGAGCAGAAGAGGAATAAAGCAGCTCACTGATGTCATTTGTTTCTACGACGATCTCCTCCAATGCAGAATACTAATCCTGATAAAGGTGCCCTTGGCATGAAAAGCACAGTGTGGCTTTGTTATCTCAAGAGACTGATGCACTTGACATTTTTACCAATGTGCCTTTATTATGAAAAGACAAACAAGACACAGGGAAAATCAGTCACGCTCTCACTCAAAGACCCATATACTGTACTTTCAGATTTTGTGCTTGTAGGAGGAAACAGTTGCCAAATCATTAAACAATTTCACATATTTATTGAGCATTGCATTTATGTGTGATCTTGACTACTCTTAAATAATACACCTGGGTTTTAGACAAAAATCCTATAGAATAAGAGGGCAGATGAATGATTTCTTTTCTTGTGGACCTTTGTCTGAGGGCACATCAAAGATGCAACTAAATTAATCTTTCTCTAATGCAATTCTGCTTGTAATCTGGGGAAAGCCTCGCCGCATCTGTGTACTGCCTACTAATCTCACACTCACTGCATCGCCAACAGTCAGGTCCATGGGAGGAGGCATGAGGCTGTCTGCTGACAGCAGCTCCTCACATACTGACCTACCTATCCATCATTTCTCTGTGTGGTGAAAACAATTAGAGGAGTCAGAAAAAGAAAATGTCATGCTGTGCACATCATAAGCATTGCAGGCCTCTTCTTTCGCCCTCTCTTCTTATCACAGATTACATGAATAACAACAGAATACGATTATTTGCAAATCCTTTTTATATCCATTTGAATACAGTTAAAAGATAAGACATTTAAAGTTTCAACTAATAAACTTTTTTTTAGCAAACATTCATTTTGAATTTGATATCTGCAACAGGTTCCAAAAACACTGGGACAGGGGCAACAAAAGTCTGGGGAAGTTGAGGAATACTCAACGAACAACTGCAAACCGGTGAACAGGTTCATTGGAAACGTTCAGTCGTTCACAAGAGAGGATGGGGTGAGGTTCACCACTTTGTGAACAACTGCCTGAGAAAATAATGCAACAGTTTAAGAAAACATTTCTCAGTGTACATTTGCAAGGAATTTAGGGATTCCATCATCTACAGCCCATAGTATCATCAAAAGTTTCAGAGAATCTGAAAGAAACCTCTCCACATATGTGGCAAGGGCAAAAACCAACAGTGAATGGCCCTGACCTTTGATCCCTCAGGTGGCACTGCATTAAAAATGTACATCATTCTACAATGGATATTGCCACAGGGGCTCAGGAACATTTGTGGAAAACCATTTTCAGTTTTTTTCACTTCCTCTGTAAGTTAAAACTCTACCATCCAAAGCGGAAGTCATATATCAACAACACCCAGAAACACTGCTGGCTTCTCTGGGCCTGAGCTCATCTGAGAAATCATGGACGTCTTGTCCCCTAGGCTAAAAGGGAAAACGGCCGTCCAGATTGCACATCTGTGAGGGCACAATTCATGCTGAAAGGTACATACAGGTTTTGGCGACGTCATTTTCGGAGATGCCCCTGCTTATTTCAGCAAGACAGTGCCAAGACACATTTTGCAAATGTTACAACAGTGTTGCTTTGTAGTAACAGAGTGCAGGTACTAGACTGGCCTGCCTACAGTCCAGTTCTGTCTCCCATTGATAATGTGTGGTGCAGCATGAGGCACAAAATAAACAAAATAACAGAGATCCTGGATTGTTGAGCAACTGAAGACGTACATCAACCAAGAATGGGAAAGAATTCCACCTACAAAGCTTCAAAAAATAGTGTCTTCAGTTCCCAAACACTTATTAAGTATTGTTAAAAAGAAAGGTGATGTAACACAGTGGTAAACATGCCCCTGTGCCAGCTTTTTTGAAAGGTGTTGCAGACATCAAACTTAAAATGAGTGAACATTTGCAAAGAAAAATAAAGTTTATCAGTTTGAACATGTGTTTTGAATTACCTTGTTGTTTTCATTCCAAAATTGTCTCTCAAAATATGTCTTATGGGGTCACACAAAGAAGGAGTAGCATATGAATAAGCAACTGTATTCCCCTGGTCCATTCAGTCAGTGTCAGGTCAGCAGCCATTAGCCTGCCATTATCATGACCAACAGTGTTAAATGTTCGATTATGATTTCAGCATTCACTGCTTCGTGATGGCAGATGGATTCATGACACTGCAAATGTTGCACTGCACTGCACAAAGCACTGACAGATTGGTAGCATACATGCTGCAGACATTAGTATTGATGTACATGGTCAATACTGTGTACCTTTCAGATTCAGTGGGTTAGCCAATGGCACTGCATGTTCACAACCATCAAAGCAGTGGACAAATTCACAGTCAAAGCACAGCTATATTCATAATGAATGGCTACAGTGGTGGGGCTGGATACATGGCACATACAGTACCTGTGACATCAATTAAAAATGATGCATGGCCTAAACTGAGGAAGTCTCTAGCTCCTCCTGTTAAATCATGTCTCACACTGACTCCGTAATGTGTAGGAGACCAGCAACATGGCACCTAATGAGATATAAAGAGATATTCAAACTGGAACATAGATTGACTGATGACTAAGGTGCAAATGCCCTTTAAGACAAATATAACTGAGATGCAGTATAAATCTATTCAGATGGAGAATGTGACATTAATACAGATGTATGACTCACTTACAGGGAGCATACATTGCAATTGTGCCTGTGTAATGCGAGGACTTGTATCATCAGCAACAACCACTTATTAACACTTGCCGTGCCAGTGTGTGAGGGACTGTATGTCTGACACACACACACACAAACTGGTTTCCATGACTTCAGAGGACATTGCATTGACTTCCATTCATTTCCTGGAAACTTATTTACTAACCTTAACTATAATTACTACTGGCCTAATCCTAGCCATGACTCTAACCTTAACCTAACCCTAACCTCAGCCTAATTTTAAAACATGTCTTCACCTTAAAATGTAGTAATTTTATGTTATGAGGTCCCCATATGGAAGACAAATCCCCATACTGTGACCATGCAAGAACAGATTTAGGTCCCCACAACATAAGGAATACCAGACATACACACACACATCAAAGACATGTGGGTCGATAGTGGGAGCTCAGTGAGAACCACCACATGGTGACCTGTTATTGTGCTGTGTCCAGACTGAGGAGGAGATGAGTAACCTGCAGCACAGGCTGCCTCTGTCCTCATTTTCTGCAGCACTTTCTGTTGTAATGACATGGATTTAGTTCCATTTACAAAAGTAGTGTAGCAATATGAGTGATGTCACTTATTTCTTTTGATGTCAAGCAATACGTGAAGTAGTCTTACTTTTTAAAAGTATACCACTATGTAATAAGTATCTTTTTAAACCGCTAGTTTTAAAAAATAATTATCTTTGGTCCTGAACATAATATGTCATGAGCAATATTCAGTGTATTTACATTGAATGTGTACATTAGTGTAAGTGCGTGGTCAACAACTGATTTTTTTTTTTTTTTTTTTCCCCCACATTGAACATTTTTAAATCCTATTCAGAGGTACAAGACTTTTGGCAATGAAGAAAGCTACAGTATACAGTAAATACTGTGGTACTGAACTGGCCTCACTCAAAATGTACACTATTTGCAGGCAATATCTGAATGTCCTCCCTTAAATTCTTTGCATTAGTCTGATAATGACAAGAGAGTGGACAATAATCCCTAAAATATTCATATATATCTTACAAAGGGGGGCTACAGAAAAAGAAATATTCCGCTGCAATTGTTTTTTGGCTGATAGAATTGGCTTCAAGGGCCAAATGAAATATTACAGCTGTCAGGATTTCTGACAGAGCCTTTATTCTGGTCGCCGGTGTTTGATGGAGGACTCCAGTGAGTCTGACACCCTGCTAAATGTCACCACCTCACTGCCATTCTGGAACCAATGATAATAACATGCTAGTGTTTGGCAAAAAAAGGCCTCCACATCGCCCCAGTGCACAGACATTAAGAGTTTTTAGCCAAGGGGCGCAGAGAAAGAATTGTTATTAGCCCTATGGGATCACTGTAAGTATCCACTGGTTGTCTCAGTCAGTGCATCCAGTGGATGGTGGATGGTTTGACTACGTGGAAAGATTTTACTCTGTACAGTGTAACAAGAGAGTACATCTCTCTGTATATTATGGAGCCTTAGTGACCACCGTAATGAAATTTGTTTTGCTGAATGTCCACTATACTTGTGTTAGAAACTCGTTGATGTCTTACTAAAATGTTTTGTCCTAAAGGTAGGCTGTGTTATATGGTCAAAATATAATATTAATTTATTTTATAATAGATTCTAATGCATTAATAAAAAGAAAATCGCTTCCAGTGGAACTTTGCCTTGCAGAGTTTTTTTTAAAACAGATTAAATAAATGCAGGAAAATGAATGTCAGAGGTAATTAGGGTGAGCACCAATTAGCGGACGTCAAGTAAAACTTATCACAAAATTAGGTGAAGATGAATATAAGTGTTGGTACTTGTCTGTTAGGTCATTATGCATATTTGTTGCTTATGTGTAATCCATCTGCAGCTAAGTCAACAGCTGAGTCTACAGATTTGTTAATAGCAATGCTTATCGGATGCTTTGTGTCTTGATCTCTCCTCAGGAGGACATTTAGCTTGTGTCCCCCATTGTCACCCCAAAACAACATAACATTGTTTCCATCCAATGAGTAAAGAGGGCATGGATGAAGGTCAAACTACACTCATAGCATCCTCTGCTGGACAACTTATTTCAAACTGTCTAATACACTTCTAGGCTGTGTGTATGGGGATTTAAAGCGGATACTTGCCACAATGAAATAACTTATTTAAACTTTTGTGTGTGTGTGTGTGAGTGTGAATGTACTGTAGCTCTATGCATTTTAGAGAATATTATGTAGCAACCCCTTGGGGGGTTTATCATGCTAACACAAATACAGTACAACCACTGGGCAGATACAGCTCCATATTTGCTGCCCCATATCTTGGCAGTGCAACTGATATATTTAGCCAAATCTCCAGAATGTGAATGGATGGTGAGCGGCGAGCATCACCACATGAGATCTCACTGTTTGAGAAAAAGGATGTTTATATTGGGGCCAAGGTGACACAATTTATCATGGTGTGATTTCAGGGTGACCAGTGGGAGAATCCAAAACGCTTGACATATAATAATGACCTGGAAACATCAGCAGCAAGTGGATTGTTCATTTTAGAAACATTTGCAGATTAAATGGACTCAGTCTTACTCTTCCCTTTTTCATTTGTGTAGGAGACAATTAGAAAGCGGATTTAAATTAAATGGAAAGTAGACAGGAGAAAGGAGTGTCTTTGTTGGAAGACTAGTTTGAGCCAGTGTGTGGTATTTTAATATTTATAAGTGTAAAATTTAATTTATTTTCTTCGGTAAAAAAAAAAAAAAAAGTCACCATAACATCTACTCAATTAATCATAAGACACGTTTATTTAAAGCATGATTTCATAGTGTCTTAGAAATGTCATTAAAACTGAAATAGAATCCTTTTTTATTAAACACTTGTTACTAAACAGTTTAATGGTGATGGAAAAATGACATCATCCACCTTTATATTGGCCTCCCTAAAAAAACCCTTACATTTACTGTACTGTGTTATTCTCTGAGCACCCGAGATGCAGACAGAGACATCATTCAATGATAGCTGCTTGTGACTACTTCACAAAACGATTTTATGAATTGTTTCCGAATAAACTTTATTCTTTTAATTTTCATTAATTTTTGATTATCTATATTGATTCCCAAATGCCTGCTTTTCCTGAAATAATAATAATAATACATTTATTTGTATAGTGCTTTGCATTAAAGTGCTTTACAGTAAATAAATAAAAACACACAAGTGTAATATAATACACAGAGTGCAGAAATTAAATACTGATAAGAATTCAGTCAAATCTATAGAACTAATAAAATTATAGACACACTAAAACATTACAGAAAGACTAAAACAATAGTCATAAATGGGGTGGGTGGGGGAAATACAAAGAAGGTACAAAACTAAATATTTAAGACTGATAAAACATATTGAACATGTGTGTCTTCAGCTCTGATTTAAAAATATCAATACAGCTGGCCTGTCTGACATCAAGAGACATCAAGAAGACTGTCTCACAGTGTGGGAGCATGGAAATAAAAGACGGCCACTGTCTTGAGATCACGGAGACCACGTGGGCAAATAAACATGTGGTATGTCCGACAAATATGCGAGTGCAACACTGAAAATAAATAAAATGATAATAATAAAATATAAATAGATCAACTATTTTTCCCCTCTCAAATCATGGAAATTCAGTTCGCCCAGGAGCATAAAAGGACAGGGGGTAGACAAGTGACAAAACTGAAATAAAATATGCATTCAAATAAGCAATAAAATGGGACTGATGTAAAAGTTTAAAACTACAAGTGCAATGGAAATTGAATTAGCATGTGAAAATATTTAAAATACTTTTGATTTGTCCTGGGTGTAAAGTGAATAAATTGTATGTTTACAGATTTTAAGCTGGGCTAAACAAACACACAGGTTTGTGCAGCTATTCTACCATACTGCATTGACTTACTTCATTTGTACATCCCAAACAAAGCATTATATCCCTAACATTAACTAAAACCTTACCTTAACCTAACCAGAATTCAAATCTTAGCCCTAAACTTAACCAGTTCCTCAGAAATTAAGTTCTACCTCAGTAGGACCAGGTTTGGGTCTCCATCTGGACTACCGATCCCGACAAAGTCAGTTTTTATGCCATAAAATATCCTAGAGGAAGGAAATACAAGCACACACACACACATGCACGCACACACACGCACACACACACTCTAGGACCTGTTGTTATAGAACTACTAGTCCAGTTTCAACACTGTGACTCTCTCAACATTACTGTCTATAAATATTGGTCAGCCAGTGCCCCTTGTCCTCTAAACTTTCACACCACACACCATTACTATGTTGCATTTTTAAAATCTGCAGTGACAGAGAATTCTTGTTGAGTTCGTGGGAGTAGTTACACTTTACAGACCAGTTTCTGAGGCTTCACATGTAGCTGCCGTGGGCTACCCTGTAGCTACAAGGCTTTGCCTCAACAGAATTGCAGAGGCTCGAAATACACCCTGACACTGTACCAATAGACTCTTTGCACATCATCTAACTTTGACAGGTCACAGGAGGAAACTCAGGTGTAAATAATTTAAATAACTAGACAATTCCCCTGGGGGAAATCGCGAGAGTGATGCAGTGGGCTGTGTGCAGTCTATGAGACCACGATGCTAGGATGCCATGGTGCTATGATGAATTCATTTCACTTTATACCATTCATTCACACTGTCTTCATCTGTGGTCCTTGCAGATAAGTCAAGTAGAAATACTTGCCCCAGACTCATCTTTTCACCTTGTCCCATTCATTTACAATGGGTAAATCTATCTGTTATGTAGTTATTAACAGTCAAAAGTTTAAATAGCATCATAACAAAGACAGAGAAAGAAAGATACAGAGACAACTGTGTGGCTCCTGCATTCAAGTTTGCTATGGTGACAGTGCCACACTGCCAGGAAAGTGCCTCTATAAGCTTTAGGGCTCTAATTTCATAGACTAAGGGCAGGAATTGAGCAGGTGCGCCACACCAATGGGTTGTGACCAGGCGCATTTTGGAAGTTTTGTGCACAGCGCAGCCCGGCACAAGTACTCTGGTTCACCTCCGTCCCTCCTACCAGCTCAAGTGGCAAAGAGGAGAGAAGGCATGACTGGGTTTACAACAGCCGGCTCAAATCTTAACCAATCAAATGAGCTCCTCTCCTCACCTTTAAATGCACCCCGGGCGAGGCACAGTACAAGTTTCATTTTGCCATGGACGAAGGAGACAGCAGCAGTGTCAGAGAGCCAAACTTCTCCCAGGAGGAAACTTTTCCCAGGAGATCCAAATTCACGGTGGCCGAATATATGGTCACATGAACAGACCTCTATGGGCTGATGATGCAAAAGGAGCCAAAAGGAGGTTACCAATGTTGTTGTGTCAGGTTTGCCCTGACATACTGAGAACCGTTGCTCACTGTAAAAAAAAAACGGTTAATGATGTAAGAAGAAGGGCCAAACAAAAGCTCTCTGAGCACCGGAGGCATCAGAAGCACCTGTGTATAAAGGATTCATTGCCAAACTCGTGGTCTGGCCCTTGTCACTAGTGTTTTGCATGTGAAATTACCCAATTGAATTATGATCATTTTGGCATGTTACTCTGGATTACACAAAATCAAAGATGTAAATATGTTTGATTAACCATCTCCCGGATCCAACCGGGAGTGCAGCACATCCCCGCAAGAGAGGACGAAGAGAAAGGAGACTAGTTGACTAAATCAATAAAATTGATGTTAACACCATTTTGTTTCATTAATGATTTTATGTACCTTTAATGTGATTGAGTAAATTGTGGCCAAAAAAATGTATAAACAGAAACATTTAAGGACAGACCTGTGCAGCCAGGTGGTCTGTCCTGTCTCCTGCGCGCTCTGCTGCTCTCCCTGCATGTTTCAAGCATGCAACATGCCACAAAGAATGCACTGAATTTTATGAGATGAGAGAAGCCGAATATATATACTCACTATCTGATGCCAAGGCTGTTTGTGGTTGGCTGAGAGAATTGTAAAGTTGTTAGTTTGAATCACCCTTTCAGCTGCGTGCCAACCGCCTTTGATCTGACATCAGATGTGACAGAACAGTCGATATAGATGTAAATTCAAGTGCTGACTCAGATAGTAACATTAAATAGTGGTTGGTAATTATGATTATTAATTGCATTGATGTGATGTGATGTGATGTGATGTGTGCGCACTGTGCGCCTGTCAGCCAAATTACCACTAGACTGTCTGCGCTTCGTCTTGTGCTGAGAGTAGACCAGGTTGGAGCTGGCGAGCTTTCAGCGCACCTTTGGTGCAGCCTTTTGGCACAAAATTGTCACTGTGTCAAGCTGAATCTGTTGACACCTCCCCCTGCTGCCCTGCCACACCCATCTCGGTGCATCATGGTCTACCAAATTTGCTGCGCACAGTGTTGCACTGGACGAAAAGACCAAGACAAAGTTGTAATACAAGACTGGATCATTTTGATTTTAGATTATCCTTTTTTTAAAAAAAATAAGGCACATGTGTTTTCCTATCCCTGTTTTTTGAGTAATATATAGTAGTAATTTAATTTACTTGAACTTGAGCTCAGCTCATGATGAATATCAAAGGTCCAATTGTGGATGCTCAATTTATTGATTTTGTCCAGCCCTAGCTCAATAGATGATTTATACTTACTGTCAATGACCTGATCCCTTTTTTATATGTACCAATCTATACGGTATATATGTTTGTCAGTGTGGAAATCCTTTTGTTAGGTAACAACTTTATTAAGTTAAGTCTTAAGTATATAATTTACATGTTTTCCTGTTATATAAAGTGTTAAAGCTTGATAAACACTGTATATTAAAACAGGAATGCATGTATTGTCTCACCCTTAAACAGAGAGAGGAGTCAGGCAGTGTCACACTTAAAAAAGAGCTTATGATTAATAAATGGAATACAGTGCTACTTCTGGAAAGAGGTCTCTGGATCACTCAGTCAGGAAAGTGTAATACATAAATAAATGAAGCGGCAGCTCTGCTGAGAGTTGGAGCTGTCTCTTTGCCACAGAACCACGATCATAGACGGTGTTAACACTGCAGCTTGAGTATGAAACAGACATCATCTAAACTGGAACTCCAACAAAATGCAAAATTAACATGTCCGAAGTTGTCTTACCCCATCGTTATTGTCCTCCTTTTTAACTGAAATACCCAAATTCACCTAAAAGTCAGATTTCAATAAATTCATGCATTCATTTGATTTAGAGTCATCAAAAACAGGTTGCTTTACATTGTCAACATTATGGACTTATATGAGTTGTGAATAGCAAAATGTGATAGAAATGCAATCAATCCCAAGTACTATAACTATTGAACCTTGCAATTAAGAGCAAAAATAATAATCATTTGACAGCCCTAATTGTGATGGTATTGTGACTAGCACTTTTCTTGACAATGACCAATCAAAGCGGCTCTACACTGCAGTTTTTGCCATTCACCCATTCACTCACACATTCATATAGTGTAAACACATCCTTCATACCCATTTACACGCTGCCGGAGCAGCCATTAGGAGCAACATAGGGTTAAATGTCTTGCCCAAGGACACATCGGCATGCTGACTGGCAGAGCCAGGAATCAATCCCACAACCATACAGTTGTAAGACGACTCGCTGTACCACTGATCACTGTTGCCCAAAAAGCTTTCATACTAATAACACAATTCAGTGAAGTGATTGATAAATATTTGAACTGTATGGTCATTAAACAACAAATCTAATGTAAGTCTCAGATCTTTACACAATACTTGTAGCCTCCAGTGGTAAATTTCTGTGTGACAAGGTACCAACAAATTTGTCTGTCTGTAAATTCCCCAATGAGAATCATTCATGCAAAAACCCCACCCTCCTCATTTTGAAAAAAAGAAGAAAAAAAAAAAACATTGACAGACACAGACACTGAAATTTTAATTAATCAGTTATTTGTATCAGCAGGATGTGACAAGTGGATCCAGATGTAAAGCTACTGATGATGGGCTGCGCCACAGCAACAGATGGATGTCAGACATCATCAGAGCTGACAACAAGAGGCCTTATCTCAGCATGTTCTCCCCACATGTATCACCTACGTACACACTCAGCATCACTCTCACTGTCAGATATCATACATGCCTTTGCATTGCAGCTGACACTGGACAACAATTGATTGAAATGTACAGATTACGCAGCATCTGGAAGTTTGGGCTTTTCCTTTTCAATGAATTTTAATAACCCACACACACCAATGTAATCAATAAGGTACACCTCTAAAAGTCTATAAAATTAAGTATAATAAATTAGAACTATAATACGCAACTTTTAAATACATAATCTTCAGATTCAATCATACAAATAATGTAACATTGTCTCAAACACATGCTGAGCCAAGGCATTGCCTCCCCCCCCCCCAATCACCAGGGGGCTCCTTATAGCATGTAGAAGCAAAACATTTAGACAAATTAAAATAAGGTTGACAGCTTTAGATACAGTATGATTAGATATCTAAATGGAGTTATTTTAGCTGCACAACTGTTTTGTTTTAAAAACTAAAGTCATTCATCTGGTTTAATTGTTTACAGCAATGTCGTCTGTTGTATTTTGTTATTATTATTTTTTTTCATTCATTCATCAGTTCATTATCACCACACTCTGTGCTTCACTTTAAACATGAAAGCACAAAGTAATACTAGGTCATGTTTGTGATTTTACAATCCTCTAATGTTCAATAACCCACAGAGTGACATTGGTTTGGAGTAATTAAAACAACTGCAATTTATTGCATTACTTTTGTATCAATAATTGTGAAGCATAGGTTACTCCAGGGTGGTTGGAGGTTCTGCTCAGTGCCCCATAATGGCTTGTGTCGGCCCCGGTGACATACTGTATAGCACATACCAAATACTTTGTATTCAGGACTGGTCTTTTTGTTTTTGCTTGTATTTGACTTGCATTTAAGTTTTCCTAAGGTCACAACCCAACGTTCAGTGATTAATCATCTTCTTCTATCAGGTTTGCTACAGCTGATCATCTGCCTCCATCTTGCCCTGTCCCATGTGACGATTAAGCCTAAATTTGTCTCTGTGTTCATCCCCATTGCCATATGTGGTTCATTTTTCAGACTGTCATTAAGCACAATCTGCCATGACAAATTACAATGTGAAAAACTTTTTCTGTGTGCAGGGAAAACTCCTAACCGTAGTGATTGGACGTTTGAAGGCGAGGCTTCAAGGTTTGTACCGAATATGAAAGGAGCATGTCCGATGAAGCCCCGCTTCAATGCTTGCATCAGTTTGCTGAAAATCACATGGCCAATTACTTGAGGTCTCGATTTACATGGGACACGTCACTGGTTATTTTTACATGTCATTTTTCAAAATAAAAGCATGCCAAAAGACGTTTTGTGGGTTATTAGTAGCAGTAGAATTAGTGTTAGCAGTGGAACTAGTAGGAGAAATTAAAATGGAACCATCAAAAAAGAGGAAAACTTCTCCCCTATAAGAGCACTTTGAAATGGCTTCTCCCAACAAGGTCACTATAATACTGCAAACAGAACAGATACCATCATATCTGTCAATATGATAGACTTTATTGTTAATAATCAAGAGTTCACCATAATTCTACATTATGATAATATTCGAATGACTTGGCTGTCAAAGTTCAAGTCTAGTAGCAGATGGTGCTAATGAGAAGTGAATGAAGCTTCGCGTACTGAACCAAAGCAATGGGTTGGAAAGCCTCATTGCTTCATGAACTTTCATTTGGCCATCACTACTGACCTTGCCAGATAGGGAATGTTTGTGCACAAGACTCATTAAAATAGTTTCATCTGTATCAAGAAATGCAACCCACACACTGGCTGTTTAAAAAACATTTTCATTTGTTGGTTAAAACTTTGCCTAGTTCCTGGTTACTGTCAGGAAACTGCTGGACTAGTCCACCTTGTGTAAAAGCAGGGGCTTCCCAGGCGCTTGGTGGGATAGCCCATTATAATGGGGGTGTTTCTTTGGTGTATGTGTATGGTCACCAAAACATCTTTTGTTGCAAGCAAATTATTGAATATGTTTGTGTATTATGTGTTTTCTTGTTTGACTTATTATTTTGTATGAACTGTGATGTTATTAGGTTAATTGATTATTCTTGAAAGTGGGGATAACCAGTGGGTGGGACTATGCTAACTATGATCTGTGTTTGGCCCATGGCCTCAGTATACCACTGCTGGTGGTTGAAGGAAGTTGCCTGTCTGTCAAGTCTAATGACATAGCCTGGCTACTCAGCTCTATTTATTTTATATTTTTACCATTTTGGTACAAAGCAAATAGGACCAGGATACAACTTTATTAAAAGCCTTTCTCATTTTGCAGGACAACAAAAATGAATCAAGTCCACTATAACCCATGATAGAACTTTGTTGACTTTAAAAAGACTTTGTTATAGTGTTGCTGCATCACTGCCAGTGATTGACAGATACAATGAGATGCCTACAGGAAAGGTCTTCAAGATTAGTAACTCTATAGCAGTTACATATTTTATTTGTAGCCACCAATATTAAGCCCATGTCAGAAAAGTAACCTTGCAGAAAAAAAGGAGAAATATCTAATAAGAATAGGTGATAAAATGACAAAAATATAAATGTATATATATATATATATATATATATATATATATATACACACATATATATTGGATTATTTATCCACTTCTCTGGTCGATATATATTTTTAAGAAATGTACATATATAGGTCCTGCATATTTCAGTATTTCAGTGTTTCAGTTTCTGATGACACCTAACCATTTTATGCCTTCATATGTGTCTACCATATTTCACCTTTAAAGTAGCAAAAAACAATTTGAGGTAAAATTCCCACTCAGAGAAGGGGGAGCTGGCATTGGCTTGATTGCATCATTACGAAACCTCTGTGAGACATCCACCAATCAGACCACAGATTGAGTCCAGTCAGAAGGAAATTCATGTAAAATGTTGCTACGCTGTGAGGAAAAAACCACAGTCTTTGGTGCCTAAACCTACCCACATGTATAATGCTGAAATTTGTATCATCGTCCTTATTTCCCCATTTTTCTCCCTGACACCCCACAAGAAGTTAAACCACATATCTGGGGTGAAAAGAAACATTCATTGGCAACATATAATCCTAGAAAGTAGGTTGTGTACCCCTTGTCTCTGGAAAATGGGTCTCAATATGTAAGTCAAACAGAAGTGAAATTGATTAATTCACTCCATTTCTAGCAGTACATGAAGGAGGTTGCTTCATGTACTGCTAGAAAATGTATTTTGTCAAGGGTGTTGTATGGTCAGAAATTCTTTTTTTTTTTTTTTTCAGCATGAAACAGTCATCTGTAGGGATGGTCAGAAACTGAGGACCTAATCACTGATCAGCAGAGCCAGACCAACCAAGCTGAGCTGTCCACAGAGCAGAGCAGGTGACTTGGCTTATTAATTTTGGCAGCAAATGCAACGCAACATACCGCATACACAGATTTGTCTCTGTGCTTGTGCTCTCTACAAAGACAAACGCTGTTTCAAGAAACACTAAAGACAATGCAGCATCACCAAAACTTAATGCAGATATAACGCTGGTAATATAAAATGAAATGACATTATCTGGCTTATATTTGATTTCCATAGTGATGGGAAAAATGTTGACGTGCATGTGAGAAGCCAGTTTTCACTGGATTTATGCACCATGTCTTACAAAGTCTTACACTGCATTTGAACCATGATTGTTTGACACAGAACGAATTTAATCTCTTAGGTACACAGACTGGAAGGTAAAGAGACGTCTGATTGTAAAACAAGGATGAAACAAAAAGTATGGCAGAGCGCCTCAGTAGAATTGCAAACAAGGATGTTACTTTGCATCTGAAATTCAGGTATCTGTTCATGCTTGAGGTGGAAAAATTTTAATTCAAACCATGAAAGCCTGAGTTAATAATGTACAGCCTGGAAGTGTACCACACACCGCTGGACTGGCTATTGGGCATACCGACCATTTGCCTGGTTTTCACTAACGGTACTAGTATTAGTAATGGTATTAGTCATGATACCTATTGGTACACAACACTGATAGATCGGCCCATTAGTCATGATTGATTGCTGGACCAATTGCAGCCGAGGACCGATGCCCCCTCCATCTTGGGCCTTGGCTGTCAATCAATCTATTAGTGAAATTGACCCCTGCAATTCACCCAACCTTAGTAAACACCAGTACGGAACACATACAGCCAGGCACAGAAGTAGTGGGAAGCATTTATCTGCACCCCAGGAACAATGGTGGATTGAGTGCATTGCTCAGGGGCACACCGGCCCTTGACCCATCCTGGGATTTGAACTGATGGCTTCCCAATTACAAGCGCAACTCCTTTCATCTTGTCCATGGGCTGCCAAGTGAGTTGGAGGAGGAAACACCACAGTGGGGAAGTGTTCATCATCACATGACTTATAGTAAAAGTGACAAATAAAAACAAAAAATATTCATACAGATTCAGAAAACTGTATTGATCCCAGAAGGGCATTTCATTTGTAGCTTCCTATACACAATCATTCATTCTCACATACACAAATAACACACAACAGCATGTCATGGCACTGGGCATCAGATTCAATTCAATTCAGAGGTATAGTATGTCATGTAATATTCTTTCAAATTTGATTGAGAAAAAGCGACAGCCACAGTGGGAAACACTGCAGATGTATGTACAACAAAAAATACCAGCCATTTAAACAATATATATAATAATCTGACTTTTTTATTTTTATTTATTAAAACTTTAAATATCTATTGTATTGCTGTAACCCAGCACAGGCTGTGACACTGGGATCTGGTGGTTCCCAGTTTAAGAGCCATTTGAAAGTTTAGGTAATTGTTATTTGCTTGTACAGCTTTTGATGCTATTTTTCTGTAAGTCTTTGGCGATGCAGCTGGGTAGATACTGTAATTAGCTATGTAACTTACAGAGAGGAAAATTAAAAATAGCTGAAAGAACTGTCATCGTGGAAATGTTTCTTTTTTTTTTTTTTTTTTTTTTTTTTCCAATGGTGGTGCATTTGCATGTCATTTGCATGTTGTTTTCACCAAGTAGGAGATAGTGATGCTGTCCCAGTTCCTCAGACTCTGAATTGCAAGTCTGTCAGGAAGGTTTTTTTTAACCTCTTTCTATTCTACTCATTATTGTTTAAACAAAAGGATGTGAAGGTGGCATTTGTGCCGAAAGTTGATAACAGGGACACACTGACAGGTAAGCCAACAGGTGATTTACTCATACAAATTAAAAAGGCCAAAATATGAGACCTGTGAATTGCAGAAAAATCACTTAAAAGAAGAAATACAAAGGTTTCTACCTCATTGTTTCCACTCACTGGACATTTAATAAGTTAAACCAATTCAAATGCATGTAATGCCAAACATATATTAAGCCTATCAATGCATTTAATTATGAAGACCACTGAGAATCAGAATCAGAGAGTGGGAAAGATGAATTTTACAATGGCATGTTTGTATCTCACAAACTGGGACTTTCTCACACAAGCTTCTCTAGAGAATGGTCCAAATGGAAAAGATATAACCAGCAATAATGCTAGAGGTGAGAGAAGAACGACCTGTTATATAAAAGCAACAATAACTCAAATAACTACTTCTCACAACCAAGGTTGCCACTTCATTAGCTGTCCTGTTTATCTAATAAAAGTTGGTAAATTATATTGTTACCCAAGTAATCAAAGGTAACACTGCTACTTTTCTAAGTGATCAACACAACATGGTACATTTGCAAAACTTACAAATATGAGATTGTAATGAAAATAAAAGCAAATATGTATTGTCTCACAGATTGATGATATAACGAAGCCTTGGTATAAATGAGTAAGGAAAATTTCAGACATTTTACATTTAGTTTCTCTTCATCTAGGGCCTTGATGCAAAACCCTTGCACAGCTCATTCATAAAACTAACTGCATCTGTTACAGAGATGAAAACACATGAGGACTGTGCTGACCTTCAGCGTGCCCAAAATAGCTCCTTCATCTGGCTTCAGTGCAGGTGGATTCAAAAACTTCGCTAGCACAGAATACCAGTTCCAGCTGCATCCTGAATCATTAGAGGGAAGCTCAGGTTCTTTTTACAGTGTTTTAATTTTTTTATGACTCAGTGTTGTATTCAATGATTATTTTAGGATTTGTTTTAATTAAATTTCTGTTGTATATGACCATTAAGTCTGAATTAACATGAACAAAATACTAATATGTGCACTTTCATGGGAGGTCAAACTAGACCTTGGTTTCACTTGTTCTTAAAGCTGCCATTATAGCACTAAATGTGTGACCAAAGAAAAGCCAATATCTGAAACTATTAATAGGTCCTGAAGTGTTGTGGAGGGCAGAAAATAATAAATCACTGTAACATGTACATTAACAGGACATATAATTAGAACTTTAAGTGCTCACATCACATATCAGGACATATTTCTCATTACCTGCTCATGTCTGAGGGGCATGAGAGGCGTAAATGTTGTTCATCATGAAAATGAGAGGGTGCTGTTGGACACTTATTGCTTCCTGACGGTGAATATAATGTCCATTCTAAGTTACAAGGACTATATTTTACAGTTTTCTTCTTGTTGCATACAAACTGGATGATTTTTTTTTAGATTTTATCCTATTCAGCCATTGCATCCACCTAGTACTGGGTATTTTTTTTACAAATTCTAATGGTGTGTTCCATTGATACTCAGAAGTCCTTACACAGAGCGTTCCTGTGTAGGGACTTCACTCCGTCATGTGATTCCAAGATGGCTGCCTCCATACAGTCATTGCTATTTTTATCATTAATAGCCTATGTGTACATAAGTACAATCAACAGTGTTTTACGTTTTGTCTATCTTTTAGTATGTTTTAGTAGTTTATCTTATTCTTCTCTAATGTACAGCACTTTGCCTCAGCTGTTGTTGTTTTTAAAGTGCTTTATAAATAAAGTTGGATTGGATTGGATTGGATTTGTGTCATATTTGTTTTGGATTAACTCAGTTGCACAGATAGTACTGTTTAAGTTTTTAACCATCGCATCCACCTGTGTGTGTGCACATAATACCATGTTGTGCAGTGTTATCAACTGGAACGCAGTGAACTTGAAGGTGACATCACTGACTTACTGGTGATTCCAATGCACAGTAAATCAAACACAGCATAAACATTACAAGAACAAAGTTGCAGTGTGCGACCAACATGAATTTAGTTATTCGTGTTTTGACTAAGCGAACAAAAAAGCTATACTAAACTAAAAAAAGTTAGAATTGACATCATGTTCCAGAATCTTACAAATGTTCTAAACTGGTAACCTAATATACCACTCACTCTCTCTCTCATTTTCTACCGCTTTATCCACTAGGGGTCGCGGGGGGTGCTGGTGCCTATCTCCAGCTAACATAGGGCGAGAGGCAGGGTACACCCTGGACAGGTCGCCAGTCCATCACAGGGCCACATAGAGACAGACAACCATTCACTCTCATTCATACCTACGGGCAATTTAGAGTGTCCAATTAACCTAGTCCCCAAATCTGCATGTTTTTGGACTGTGGGAGGAAGCCAGAGTACCCGGTGAGAACCCACGCACCACCGGGAGAACATGCAAACTCCTTGCAGAAGGCCCCTTGTTCCAACCGGGTTGTGACCTCTTGCTGCAAAGGCAAGAGTGCTAACCACAACACCAACTGTGGACCCCAACCTAATATACCAGTGTTCTTAATATAAAATAAAATAGTAAAGATTTAAGAGAAGAGAAATTTACTTACCACAAAACCCTACTGATCACACTGATGCCAGTGGTTTTTGTGTGTATCTGTGTTTTTTTATGTAATTTAAAAGAGTAAGGAACAAAAGGTATCTATAAATTCCATAAGAAACTTTAACTGCTGCAATCAAGCCCAGCAAGTTAAAGAGTATCGCCAAATTGCAGACCAGTTAAAGACTTTGAAGAGAAATATTTTTTCTTTAAAAAAAAAAAAGGTCATAAATAACAGACCAAGTTTAGATTCGTAATTACAATGACTGTGTTTATTCCTTATGAATAACATGTTTCAGTTAAGTGAGTGTAGAAAAGCTGTTGACGAACTCCTTCAAGGTTACAGTTTGTGTGTATGAAAAGTATGTAACCACCGTGACTCTGAGCTTAAACCCAAATCCAAACAAACTCAATGACCAGGAAAGAGGAAAAAGTTTGTTCGCTATCAGTAGTTGTGGTAAACTGTGGCCACGCTCCATTCGTTAATTGTGATTTGTTAATACTTTGTTAGTGCAGTGCTTGCTGCTCCTGGGGCCACAAGTGTGATGCTGAAGTCCTTAAAGCAGATTATCAAACAACTGCTGGCAGAGTGAAAGCAGAGGTTGGAGTTAAAGATGGTTAACAAAGGAAGAGCAAAATATTTAATTTCACCATTTGAAAACCATCCAATAAACAGAATACATTTTCTGTAACATAGGTGAGTGTACAGTGTTCAGTGTCTTTCTATTTAAGCATATGCTGACAGTCACCTAGCACTTACCATCACTTAGGTCTCAAAACCTTGTGTCTTAAAATATTTCTTCAAACCATGCAAATGGATATGTGTAGTCCAAGTGTGCCCAAAATGTTTCCCTTGGACGGCCAAAACTGAAACTTGATAGGGGGATGTCGGCCAAAATTAAACAGCTACTGTATTATTTTAGAATGTGAGCATGTGACTAAATTACAGTACATACAGTATCTTTTCAAGAGCAGGCAACTCAGTTTAGAACCTTCAGAACTGGAAGTACTGTGTATGCAAGAGAAATCACTTCTTATGTTCTGCCTTAAATGACCAATTGCAATAGTTACCACTGGTCCTTGGCTTTCAGGAGTTTTTCAGGCTTCTGACTGTCTGACAAACATTTCTTTATTATTAATGATAAGTATGGTAATATTTCTGTAACGTAAAAATATATTACAGGTTGATTTGTTTAGTATACTGAATGAACTGTACGTATTTATTTTTTTTAATCGTTTTGATACACAGCAAGTCTGGTGGGCCACATGAACCCTTTGGTGGGATAACCCATTTAGGGCAGTCCCAGTGTGGACACTTCATTAAAAAGGGGCACTATTGTTTTCATAAATAGCTTAGATCACATGTATCTGTGGTTTGCGGAAACATGCAATGGAAACATACGACCCTTGTAAGTGATTTGGGTCGTAGAGTGCACATCACTGATTTAGTTGGCTTTATTTATGTAGACAGATATAGTCCTTACACAGATCCTATATGTAGGTGCAAAATTACTGGATATCAGAAAATGGACTCTAAATGTCATATTTATCAAATTTTCTTCAGGCCAAAGACATTACTGTAATTAAAGCCTGCAATTTTCCAGCAGTATATTTGTTTTTTCATTACATTCTTACATTAAGAGTTGCTAGCTTTCCTCACACCTGTAAAGTTGTTCTCTCAGATAGCACTGTAGAGCCTGAATCAGGGTCATGCATACAAATTAGTCTTTGTTTTAGCAGATGGCTCCGATATCATGAGCTGCATCATTAATATATTAAAAAAAAAATTGAATGCATAATATTTTTGCCTGAAAATGCCCCTTAATCTGCTTGCAAAGACTGCTGCAGTTTTTATACAAACCTGGTGACAGAGAGCCATCTTCACTTGATAAATTGTTTCAGCAATTAAGCGCGAACACCGCTGCAGCAAAACCACTCTTAGATGTGACCGGATAAAGAACAATAATGAGGTGGACTGCACTATGATGACTGAACATTGGGTTTTGCTTCCATTCCCCAGGCATTTAAGTACATTTTCAAGGTCAAAAAGGTAGAGCTGATTGTCACAGTTTTAAAATGAACCATATGCCTAAAAATGGGTTCTTGTGCCTCGTCCAAACCACCACTGAAAGGTCAAGCTCTCACAGTTCCTGTGGCTTAGCACTCAATTAGTTGAAAATTGCCTTTTGTCTGCTGGGAGCAGGTGATAATTGCTGTGGGTCACAAGTGATAATTGCCAACGAACCCCTCCGAGCCACTGGTTATTAAAAGGAGTTATTTAAATCAAGTCACCTTTGGGGTGCTTTCACTCTTTTATGCTCATTTTTAATTGGGGAGCAGATTTATGAAAGTGATTTATGAAACTTTTCCCATATTTGATCATCAGCACAGTACCAAACTTAACAGTTGGGTGAAAATGGAAGCAATGTCCCTAAAGGCTTTTCTTGTGCAAACAGAACATGGTGAGGGGTAACCAAAGATAAATAGAACTACAAATCTGAAACATTACAACTTTAGTTTGTGAAGTGGTATATGACTTGAAATTCATGAAAATAAATTAATCTAATAAACCTATTGACAGAAAAAAGCTTTGGCCTCAAGTGAACTTGCAGCCCAGTTAGCAGGCTGGGTAGCCGATTTGTTAATGGCAAAAACTGATCAGTTAGCTATATAGGGTGACTAGCTGTAAATTAACATTAATCCATTTTTCAGTGTCTGTAAATCAATGAGTGATAGAGTAATAAACTACAGTACCTTCTATTTTTTTTACCTTCCACCTCTCTATTCTCTCTAAAGGTCAGCACTGTCAATGTAACAATTAATTTCAGGGAATTCATTTGTTCATTTGCCTATAATGGGGTGAGTACACAGTTAGCAAATCCATCAGAATGAACTGATTCTGCCAAATAGACTAGGTTTAAAAATGTCACAATTCACTATGGAATTCTTAAAGTTTTGTTGTTGTAACTGAATGTCACATGCAATTGAAAAAAATGCCACAAGCTGAGACACTCATAGGTGTAGTGTAGAGTGGCCTCTTTGCAAAATAGCGTGTTTCATTATGTGGTGAAAGAGAGGAAACACAGCACAGCACAAAGTGAGAAACAGACATTATTAAGTAAGGGAAAATAATAAAACAATACAAAGGGGATGTAAGGTGAAAAGAACTACCAGTCATCAGAGCAATTAACTGTGTGTTTAACAGCCTTTCGAGAAACATTCTGGGGACAACTCCGCTGGGAAAGTGCCAAGTAAGCCTTTCCTAATTACCACAGCTGTAAAACAGGACATCTAATCTCTACTGGAGGATTGCAAAGCCACAACTATCGACCCTCATAAAATTTCTCAGTATGTGGCTTATGACCCAAAAGTACTATAGGTATAAAAATGTGTTCTCTAACTTTAATTACTCAAAGAGTACGGCAACAGCAATGCTCTAACCCCAGTTACAATAATCCATTTCAAGGAGTGTTTCTTTGAGTAGTGAAACTGCATACAAAGTAAATGGAAATGTGTACAGTATGTGGGTGCCAATAAATGCACATTCACCCAGGTTGTTCATTAGCTGCACAAATGGTTAGAGTTATATAGAAAAATATTTATGTGGTGTTGTTGGCGCATATTTAACGTATGATCTCCTTGTCCATCTTGTCATTCATCCCATAAAAACAGAAGAGGAGGAAAAAACAGTATTTAGCTTTAGGAAACTGGACTTGCTTGACCTAGGTTTGAAGATGTTTCAAGTACAGTTGCCTACAGCTAACAACTTGACCATGACCTGGATTAATGACAATCTTTCACAGACATGAGAAAAACACAAGAAGGCTACAGTATATGACATTCAGAAGACTTGAATAGAGAGAAAAAAACATTTTGGTTTCTTCTTGCCAATGTTAAGAGAATGAGGTGAAAAATCTTTTTTTTTCTAACTGATACTACCTGTCTTCATTTCAAAACCAATGTGTCATTGCTCCGTTCCCAAATCATCTAAACTGTAAATATATCTGTATGACACAGATATCCTCTGCAAACATTGCTCCAAGGTTCTGTCTGCATCCAGACCTTGTTTATGTTTATGAATAAAGCATATTACAGTCCAGAGAAGGTTTCTTGTGATTCATGCTCTCCATGCAAATCACTGTACACTTCACTATGGCAGATTTGATTGCTGTTGCTAGTTGGCAACTCTTTGCCATTGTCCCTAAAAAGTGTAAGCATGGTCAGTTAAACTGCAAAACAGAAACTCAGTGCTTCAGTGTTGAAATGTGAATGGAAATTGTGGCCTCCAAGAATGTCACTTATCATCAAGAGGACATGCAACGCATCCATTGTAAATGTTACAATAAGTCTGTCAAGGTAAATCATACTGAGCAAACCATACTGTCTTCAAAACTAAAATTGCATGTTACGCTTCTACAGGTGTTCTCAGGCCTGAGTCATACTTTCCAAGTCCCATTTCCGCAGAGAGCTTCTTTGGATTTCTTCATGTCTGTACATGGCCCATTATTCCTTTCATACTAAAATGAGAATCTGTGTCAGTCTAGTGTTCCAGGATTTTGTATGAATTGTATTCTTTGAGTGCTGACTTGTGCATGAGGTAGTGGCAGACTTCCTTGCATAATCCCAGGCAAGTGTCCATTGTTGCAGTCTTCTATGTTGTCTTTTTTGGCAAAACTTAGAGTGCTTTATTAGCTGGAATGGAAAGTGTTGTGCTACAGGGAGCATGTGCATTGGCCACATATGGTCCATGTGGGCACAAACTATGTACAATACTCAATGTCTTGAATAGGACCATCATGTAAATGGGGGCATGACAAACTTTACATCACAGGGACCCTAATGGACAATTTCCCACTGTTGTGATCAATAAAGTACATAAATAAAGTACAAACCGAAAGGCAAGGTCCTTCAATCTCCAATGTATAACATTTAGGAGGATTTTTTGGCAGACATTGAATACAACCCATAAGTATCTTTGCGTAAGTGAATAATCACTTTTAAAAATAAACTTTTAAACTTTTGCATTATGGGCGCCATTTTGAGCCAACAACAGCCTAAACAATCACATATTTTGCATTTTGAAGCAGGAGTTTCCTACACATGATGATAAACAATTTTGCCCACAACAAACCTGATAAACTAGTGAAGAAAAAGGAAACGGCACACAGAGTTAGAGAAAGCAGTGGAAGTGTGTATGCATACTATGGTATCTGCAGTCTCATTAGATGCCACACATATTCTCACACACTGGACCACTATTTTTTTGTTATAATTATTTTGCTTATTTTGTTATGTTTCTTTTTAATAGAGAAACTGCCAAATAGTCATCAAAATCATTATTTGTGTGAGTACTTTAGTCCTCTCTCAGACATGCAGACAGTGTGACTGTTCACATCTGGCACTAAAATACATACTGGATATGTCTCGTTTCACCACATGTGATCAAATCTGGCTCCTCCTACCCCGTATTCAAATACCTAGTGATGTCATGACTATTAAGCCTGATAAATCCTGGCAGAATCCTGGCATTGTAATTTTAGATTATGCCTGAAAAACATGGTAATTCTATATAGTCAGCTGACCTCATAATGTTGCTGAACTTAAACCTGACTTAAGCCTCTGCAGATCATAACACTGACCCAAAAGGTTGGTACAGTACTAAGCAAAATATTACAGTATGTGCCTTTTCTGGCAAGGCAGTGTATATCGTTGCTAATTAATGCTAAGCAGACACACAAAGGCTGAAAATAATGTCTGCTTGTTGGATCGATTGCTGTGTAGTATGTGTCCAATGCAACACTGCCCCCTTGTGTCTATACAAGGCAGCTCAACACATTCCTCTGAGTCTTATTCCTTGCAATGCCTTGCTAAGTAAGACTGTCACCCAATCGCTCCCTTGTTCAGTTTCTCTCTCCACCTGTCAGTCAACCATGTCTCATTCCCTTATTCAGTCAATGCCTTGCCTTCCCAGTCTGTCAGTCTCCCGCTCATTCACTCACTCCATCCCTCTCGCCTGATTTGCAAACCTCGCTTCCCCCATTCACTCCTTCACACTTTCCCCCATCCATCACTGTATGCACTCATTTGCAGGGCGTTTTTAGGTGTTAAATAACCTGCTGTGGGTGAGTATTTTTCTCCACCAAGTAAACTTTTTACTCTCTGAAAGCCCCACATGTTTTTTTTATGTTACAGGATTGTGCCTTGAGTCCATTTACTGACTGAGTTGCTTTTATTCTCTTATGCCTTAAGCAATTCATTTACTTTCTACATCTTGTCACTTCTGTCTCTCTGCTTTATACCCTCAAACTCTTTTGGCTCCCTCTCCTCCTTCTCTGTCTTAGTGCTTGTTTTGCTACAACTGTCCTCCCATTCTTTCTCAGAATATCTCAAATTATTGTATGTACTCCATGTCTGAGAAATAACACAGAGAGAGAGAGAGACACAAAAGGTTAATTATTATCTCCCAGCATAAATGATTTGAGAGAGAATAGCACTTGTGCACCTCCTCTGGGTTCTGTTTACATCCTTAAAGCTAAATCTGTCCCATCACAAGAAGGCTTTGACAAAGAGCAGTAAAGAGAGAACAGGTGCTCTTTCTGGCTTTCTATTACATCTATCTCTACATCTATAGGTTCCTTTGGTGGAATGATCATTACAACAGCATCAGCAACAACTACCTACAAGGAAACTATGTTTGTAAATGTTATTTGTTCAGAGTTTCAGAAATGGAGAGGCTGCCTTGGGTCAAGAATATGTCTATCCATCCTACTTCTCTGGCAATCTTGCCTACTGCTCCTTTGAAGGGATAGTTCAGGATTTTTCAAGTGTGGTTATATGAAGTATGAAGTACACATCATTAAAAGTAACTGTAACAAAAGGAAGTGGATGTCAGCAGGGACCAAGGAAAACTGATTCTATCCATGCACTTTAAGGTTTCAACTAATTAAATCGAATTGAAGTGAGTAAAGTGCTCACTCTCTTGTATCAAATTCCATACAGAAAACCAGCATTTCTAGCTCGCAGGGACACAGGAGGTGCTGACCTACAGCTGCCTCAACTAGTATATTTGGTGAATCCAAATAAAAGGTTTCCAACACCATGGTCACCAAATAATACATACAACCAGCTTGAGGTAGCATTAAAATAACATTTCCTTTCAATTGTAATGTAAAATCACATCATTTTCTTTGGTGTAGGTAGAGAGCAGTTACAAATTTCAGTTTCCAACCAGAAAAAGCCTGTCAAACAATGAGGACAAATGGTGAACATATTCAGATTTTATTAGACTTTTGTTAAGTGACTAAGTGACTGTTAGCAGCCATGGTGTCCAGATCACAGGCTGGGCACCAGTCAGTGTTGTTAATGTTTCAGCTGTTTCAAAAAATAAAAAGCAAACTATCCCTTTAAATCCACGATAAAATCGTACGATTTTGACAGTCAAATAGGTAATCTATAAAGTCATGTGTTTGCACTGACAGAATGAAACTTTTCATATGTGTCACTCATTTTGGGGCAAAGTAAGCACAGGTTTTAATATGTTTTATTCGATTTTAGTGGTGATTTATAGTGCACATTTGAAAGTACAGCTGTGTCCACATTCTTAGAGACAAGTCTGGTCTTGTTTGTCTGAAGTAACCCAGGGAAGTTGCCAAGATTGAGTTTGTGTACATTCAGTGCCAGTACAGGAAGTGTGTTTTTGTAGTGCAGCAGCATGGAGTTCTGATCGGTGGATGGTGTACTTTTGGAGACCCAAGTTCTATGTTTGCATTTTTCAGCATGGCTCTGTAGAGAACAGTGTCAGTTAACTGGCCAGTCCACCACTGCCTAGAGGCATAAGATCCATCACTGAGAATCTTAAATGACTTTGGTTGTGCCCGATTTTTCATCCAGTCCTAACAGCAGGTTGGGGAATTTCCACTTATCCAGTGAAATATCTAATTTGGATGGATTGACACTAGATCTTGTAGCATTCATGCCCCCTGCTCAACATGAATTGTACCACTTTTTTAATCCCCTGACTCTCCTCAGGTGCAATCAAGAGGTCATGATTCCAATTTGTTCATTGCCTGGGTTTATGAGCAAATGCCTGACATTTCCACCAGCCACTGCTTTCCTTTGCACTCAGACGCTAATTATATAAATATATGGATGATTGATGTACCCTCTCTCAGGTTGCATCTGTCTTTCCACCTCTCCACTTCCCTTTGGATTCAATCAAAACAAAGGATTTATTTAAAATTATGACCCATCATCGTCTCTAGACCTGTAACACACACTGTAAATACAAAAAAATAAACCTAATTTTAAAACATTGCACAAAACGTGGGTTCCTGGAGATTCCTGCTTCCAAGACCTCACTCGCTCCCCTTTTCCTTATTCTTCCCTTATCTGCTCATATCCTCCGTATCTCTCCCTCCCTCTCAGTTTCTTCCCCTCTTGATCCTATATCTCTCGCCACCGTCCTTCTCTAATCTCTCCCAGTGTTCTTCCCCGAGGACTTATGCAGAGAGAGAGAACACTGCCATAAACCTTGGCATTCAAACCCAGCAAAGCTCATGAATTTTAATATACCACACAAGGGTATGGGGAGACAGGTGGGCAGTTGAGCTGTGCTCAGAATCTCGGCATTTCTTTCCTCATGCAAGCAGATAATAAAACCTGACGTCACGGCTTCAAGGTTGCTCTCTCACCACTCAGGCCATAGTGCTGGAGGAATCAAGTTTTTATCACGCCTCTTTGGGCTTATCTCAGCACCAAGCGTGCAGGCCAAGGTCAGTTTCACGCCTGGGTAAAGGTGGTCATGGTGTGGGTGTTGAGGCGGGTTTGGGTTCACGCCATTGTCGTCAACCGAGCTGCCTTTTTTGGAGAGAGTTTAACAGTACAAATACAAATCATTAATTGGTCAAAGCAAGCGGCTGCAGCATGAAGTTAATAATGATGTAATAAAAGGGAGGTGGAATTTTATATGTTTACATGAGTTGCAGACTGCTATAGCAGGTGTGCATGCATGATTGAATGACGTGTGTGACTGCCAAGCTGGATACTTGGAGCTGACTGGTCGTGCACAGGCCCCTCGCTCGGTCAGACAGTCATTTCCTCTTCCTTGCTTCATCCAACAATAGTTTTCTCTGCTTTTTTTAACTGGCTCTGCCATGATGAATGCCTTGCTGCCTTGATCTTGCTAGGGTGCGTGTACTGCTGTGAATCAATTTGTGTTTCTCCTGAGACTTTGAGAAAAACCCCTTGATTCTGACGTTGGTTTTCTGCAGACAAATCTCCCTTCAACAAGTCATTTGACCATCATAATGACTCCAAAGTTGGAAAGAGGGAGTCTACTCATTTACATAGCAATCAGGTTTTCCACTAGAACAGGTAATAAAAGACAAAATCAAGGAGAGAGATGCTAAATTGGAACAACATTCTGTAAAATGACATTCTACAATTGATGCTTTTTTTTTTACCCTTCAACATAACACCCCAACCACAACAGAACAATTGCAGATTGTTACTTGATTCTTGCATGTTAAAATGCTGCACCAGAGAAGGTACACATTTGCTGATTAGACTGCCAAAAAAAGGATCTGAAACAGTTACACTGACTGCTAATCTAATTACAGCTACTTACAGGACCCGATAATATACGTGAGATGTATTATTTATTAGCCGTTTGCATGCGGCTAATAAATCTTTCGATTTTTCGATTTTCATCTCTCTCTGCTCATGCAACTCTCACAGCACGCTATTTTGGAGACTCTAATGTGAAAACAGGTATCAGTCTAAAAGTCTTTATTATGAGGACAAGGGGCAAAAAAAAAAAAACTTATTTTACTGTTATATTTTTATTTTTATTTTACTGTTCTGAAAATGATCTGTTGTTGAAAGTACAATCAAGGAGAAAAACATGCACATTTTTGTTTTTACTAAGAGCTACTGCACATTAGGATGGCCGACCATGTAATTATTTATTTTCATTTATTTTCATTTGAGAGTTGGGTTAAGCTGTCTGGTTCAAAATAAATAGCTTGCTCTATTTAGTTTGATTTTGATTTTCCAATTTTGCATGCAAATACTGAAAAGAAAAAAAAAAACTAATACAAGAGTCAGTGTTATGCATCCACAATGTCACTTTAACATTTGTAGAGTGATGCAGAGGAGATTTCAAAAGCCCAAGATATATATCATGTATTGCAATATATTCTAAAAATAGCATAATAATGGAACACTCCAAATCCGCCCTTAATGTTACTTCAGATCCAGTCACAAAAAAACAGATTCAGAGGACATGTGACCACCTTCCTACGCATTTATGAATCCATCATCAGGGTGGATTGGAGACCTCCTCTGCAGTTTCTTTTTACACTAACCAGTGCCCATATTTTGATTTATTAGGCTCAACTACAACTGAGCTCTGTATGATTTATTTTCCTATTCATAAAAAAAACTTATTACATGTTATAGCAGCACAACAGAGCTGTGATTCACTCAGCGCCTCCTGACTGTTTTCTCTCCCTGTCTCTGTCACAGAAACAAATGCATTTTCTCTGTCCAAGTAATTCTGTTCTGGCAAACAGACATGACATCATTGTGTACTTGAATTAAGGGAGAGGGATCATATGTCACATTCAGGATGTGCTTTAATACCAGGTGTGAAAAGTTGTACTTATCTGTCCACATGAGATCACCGAGGATGAAGTCTGAATGGGTCTTGGTCACTCCGGTCGTCCTAACAACAGCTCTTGTCAGCCCCCTTCTCTCATTTCAACACTAAAGGTGAAAGAGCTTCTTCTGCTGATGCTCTGACCCTTTCTGAAAAAGTCTCCTGTCAATAATTGAGTCCTGTTCTACCTCTGACATTTCTAGATCTACTTTAGACACTGAAATGACATAAGGTAGGTAAGACATAGAAGGATGAAAAATGTCCAATCAGCATGCAAGCTTATATGATTTACCTGTATCCCAATACTCACGTAGTTGCATTTGACCAGTTTCTTTATGTATTTCACTCGGTCAGGCTCATCTCCAGTAAATTCAAGTTAATACACTGGCTCCCTGTACAGTTTAGAACTCAATTTAAAATCATCCTCCCCATCCACGTACAAAGTACCTAATGATCAGGTTTTAAAGACCTAGTTTTACCTTATCATCCCAACAGATTACTTTGGTCCCAAAACACAGGCTTACTTGTAGTTCCCAGACTCCATAAGAGTAGAATTGGGAGGCAGAGCCTTCAATTACCAGGCTCCTCTCCTGTAGAACCAGCTCCCAGTGTCGGTTCAGGAGGTGAACACTCTCTCTGTATTTAAAGTTAGACTTGAACCTGAACCATCTCTTAGTTATGCTGCTACAGACCTAGACTGCTGGGGGATTTCCTGTGGTGCACTCACACTCACTCTCTCATACTCAGGGTATGAATGTGACTTAATTATGTGTCATTAACCTTTTTTTTTCTCTCCCAAGTCTGTGTCTTTCCTTCATCCCCTCTCTCACTCTCTTTCTCTCTCTGTCCTCATCTTGCAGGCTCCAGTTTTTGATGCTATTATTATTATTATCATTATTATTATAATACAATAATACTGCTATCATTATTAATATGCTTTGATTAAATGTTCATCAGTACAATTTCTTATCAATAATCTCTGCTGCTGCTTGCATGAATACCGTAGTTCTATAAACATGACACAACTGTTGTATATTTGCTCCTGGTCTCTCACTTCTGTCTCTCCCTCACCTCCCTCTTTCCCTTTCTGCCACCCCCCCCCCCCCCCCCCCCCCCCCCCCCCCCCCCCTTCGTCCCCCCACCTCTCCCCTGTCCCCCATTTTCCTCTCACCCCAACTGGTCGAGGCAGATGACCGCACATCTTTGAGTCTGGTTCTGCCAGAGATTTTTTCCTGTTAAAAGGGCTTGCTCATTGGGTGAACTGTTGGGTTTCTTTTCTCACCGTAATATTGATCAGATTTCTGCCTTACTACAGTATATACAGTGCCTTGAGATGATGTATGCTTTGATTTGGTGCTGTACAAATAAAACAAAATTGAATTAATACATTCCCCGTTATAGCCAACCTTTCATGTCTAACTTTAACTCCACAGAAATCTTACATTGGCAAAAGCACAGCAACCTTTTAGCAGGACCACAGGCCCCATTCTGTCATCGCACTCTCATGAATTAGATTTCCCCCGGCCACTGACGGCAAAGAAGATGAAGGGCAATCAGGTTAGGGAGCAGGAAGATTAAATGAAGAGAGTGCTGCTTTCAAAAGGTTTTTCTCATTTTTTAGTCTAACTGCTGCTTCACTGCACTGGAGACCCAAACGCTGTAAGACAGAGGAGGCCATTTTTGACATCTTTTATCACATATCACATACAATGTATGATAAATGACTTTTTCTGAGCAGCTACTGCATGCTTTTTCTTTCTTGTGTGCTAATCATTTCTGTTGAATGGATTAGCACACCTGCACATATGAACATAAGCAGTGTGTGGCTTCCATTAAGTACAAATGTTACTAATCCAAAGTACAAATTTGTTCTAGGTTTAGAATGAGTTTGAGAAAATTTTATTTGCACCTGTTGACTTAAGACATATATGGAGTTTGTACATTCACAAGGCGTATAGTCTTTTACCTTTCTTTCACTTGTTTGGCCATTGCGAATCTGGTCACCATGGTAATCTAACAAGGACTCTCACATACTTGAATATTGGGGAAGAAGATGTTGAAATTATTTTATTGCATATCATGCAAAATGTGCTTAATTGTTTAAAAATATTTATTATGGTAAACAAGTAACCTGATTGAGCTGAATGTGTACAGTAAATACAAAATATATGCAAAATATATTTTCTCTTTGATAATGACCAAGCTGCTAAACGTGCAGTAACATACACATTTGTATGGTGTTGCATTTTGGTCACTTGATGACTATAAGACAGTTTTTCATATATCTTTTCCATTCTTGTGACAACACAATCTCAAGAACATGAGGGAATTCTTCCAAATGTATCACAAATGTTCACTTGACCTAATCCATTTACTGATGAGTCTGGTCATCAAAGGTCAGAGTTCAAGGTCACTATGACCTTTATTCGATCAGAAATGAAAACCCCTTGTGGCAATCCTCCCAAATTTGGCACTAACTTTGACTTGACTTTGACTTTGGCATCTCTAACATACAATTTTAAGTCAATGTACAGACTTACAGTCCAATACAAACACAATAGTTCAAAAAGTAATGCAGTAATGTCACTTATTTGTTTTAAGATGGCATTATATGCCTACATATGACTGACGACTGCAAATTATCTGCAGTTCTACTCAGTTTCTCTACTTGGTATGAGAGAGCCCAAAGAGCCATTTATTCAAACTACTCTCTGGCCAGGGAGGCACAATCTCCTATCTCAAGAAAAACAATAATAATCCCTAAAAGCTGCTTCTAATAATAAAAAAAAGTGTGCTATGGTCCATATATATTGTAGCCACTGCATCTATGATAAGAAATAGATTATAGAAAGCGGGTGGAGTTATCTTAAAGCAATTCCTACCTCTCAAACCTTTGAAAAAAGAAATTGTTTGTTTGTTGAAAGCTTTAGAACCGCCAGAGAGTTCATTCACTTCTACTTAACATTTTAATCATGTTTCCTTGGCTTGACTAAAAAAATAAAATCATTTTTTTCAATCAAATTATTTTCAGCTTGATCCAAATACATATATCTTTCTGAGGGGAAAAAAATGGCAATAACATTCAGCCAGATATCAAGCAAAATTACATATCCACATCCTTACACCCAGTCCATTCAGCTTCCCTCAATCTCTTTCACTCAGAATTAGGCTCCCTTTAAATAAACCATGTTGTTGGCCACACTTGGATAAGTCGACTCTGGGCCATACCACCTACCTAGGGAAGTCATAAAAAATGATTACCCCCAATTACACAAAGTACACACATTTATACATTCTTTTCCCATATTGTGCGTGCATGTGCCTCCCTCTCTCTCTCTCTCTCTCTCTCTCACTGTTCCTTTGTGTGGAGAGTGAGACAGTGAGAAAGGGCTTCACCCTCTCACAATCACATTTGACACATAAAATCAAAGTCTGAACTATGATTAATGCGGATGTTTCCTAACAAAATCTATGCCTGCTTACATCTACAATACCTTCTGAACATTTTTGCAACATTTGTTTACTGTCACTAGTCCAACTAAAGTACATTAAGAAAATCAGCAACTTTACAGCATAATTTATAATCTAAATATAATTTAACCCAAAAACACATCTACGTAGTCTCCAAAATAGTAGCCACTGACCACATGCACAAATACACACAGGTATCCCAGTGGTATATCACTCATGCTTTTCAGTGTTGCATATTGGCACTGGTGTGTGAAGCTAGCACCTGCTGAGCTGTGCTCAACATCAGTAAAACTTCTCTTTAATGAATAAATAAATAAGTCTCAGCCCATACACTGGCTGCTCATTGATGATGCCTGCCTCATTGTATACATGAATTATCCCTGCTGACCACAACAGGCTGTCTTTGTCCATGTTCCAACCCAACAAATTACTTTTAGTCATAAATCAGATTTGAATAGATAATGTTTCATTCATTCACTCACCATACATCTCAGCCTTTGTAGTTCTAGAGGGCTGGAGTCAATACCGGCTGCCACTGCACACAGGAAGATGGGGTCAAAATGTGCTTTGTGACCTGGTCCAGTGCCATAATGGAAGAATGGTGGTGCCAAACCCAATATTACTATTGCTAATATGTGAAAAAACAAATATAATATGGGAGAAAATGCTTTCCTTTGGGTAAAAGAATAGTGAGTGTAGTGGGGAAAAAGTTGTAGGGGAACTAAAATTTTTGTGAGACTTTTTTTTTCACTGAAAATACAACAAAATCACATGACACACATATAATCATCAGCCTTATTCTTCAGACGCTTTGTGTGGGAAGCTTAAGCAAGCCCCTAGATACAAGTTATGTCAAAAAGGGAGGACAACTTCCAGGCAATGCAGCGCCTTTGAGAGCAAAATCATGTGTTGTGATTATGCATATTCTTGCATCACAAGAGCCTTGGAGCATTGTAACATGCTCTGTGTGATTGAGTATGCCGAACAGTCCCCTGTGTTTTACTGTCATGGCTCGGAATGTCAGTGTTGTACTTGCTGATTATACTGATATGTGAAAGACAAGTGACACGTCTGAGCACAGTGCAATTTTCAGATGACAAAAGGCTGAAAATCCAAGCAGTAATTGTGAAGAGAGCGGGAAGCATGAGTATTTCTCATCCAACATACTACCCCACACATCTTGACTCCTCAGAACTGAAGAGCTAGATCACCTGCTGTTGTCTGTATTGTTTAAAATCAGGGGAGAAAGCAACTGACTGGTAGGAGAGATGATGAAACCAGGAGCGTTTTGTGTGCAGCCTCTTGTTAAAAGGTGAAGTAAATCCTCCATACTGGCAGTGTTTGTCTTCAGTGTTGGCCTGAAGACAACAAAAACCCATAGCACAAAATTTTTCTTGCTCTGGATCAAGTGGACACAGGGCGTAAGTCATAAAGAAATGATTACCCCCAATTACATAGAATTGAATAGAAAATACATTATTATATAATATTTACACACCCCCTGAATCCAATAAACATAAATATACAATATACAAAAATATAAAACATGAAATAGTGGGTACTGCACAAAGTACACATAATTTTTTACATTCTTTTCCCATATTGTGCATCCTTCTCTCTCTCTCTTGCCATTTACTGGTCCTTTGTGTGGTGAATGTGACAGTAAGGGGCTTCACCCTCTCACAATCACAAACGATACATAAAAAACAGCTTAAACTGTGATTTATGCATATGTTTTCTAAAATTTATGCCTGCTTACATCTACAATACCTTGTGAACATTTTTACAACACACAGGAGTTTTTTTTTTTGACACACTCCTACATTGCTACTTTCATTATGTTAAGTGACTCACACTACAACAAAGAAGACAGTGGTAGACCAGCAGATCCTGACTCACTCACTCACTCATCCTCTACCACTTTATCCTCCACTTTGAGGGTCAGTGCTGTGCCTAACCCCAGCTGACATAGAGTGAATGGTGGAGTAGACCTTGGACAGGATCACACATAGAGACAAACAACCATCCACTCTCACATTCACACCTAGAGTCTATTTCAAGCATCCATTCGTTTTTGGTCTGTGGGAGGAAGCCGGAGAAAACCCAGGCACGTACGGGGAGAACATGCAAACTCTATGCAGAAAGACCAACTAGGTCACAAACCCGAGTCTTCTTGCTGCAAAGGCTCCTTGATCATTTTAAGTTAAAAACATAGATTCCCTGTATGGACACTGGCCCAGGAGTGTGGGCAGAACACAAACTTCAGTCTCCAGCCAAAAAGACTGTCTAGCAGCAAGATAAAGTGGTGAACATACTCTTAAGAGATTGTAAATTTAGATGGATTATATATTTTTTTTCAGGTTAGTCTTTGTTAAGTAGCTACAGTCTGTTTTGTCCTTGTGTCCCCACCGGCAGACATGTTATCACTGACTGAGTGAGTCTGTATGCACATTTCTAAGTCATCCACTTCACTGTAATCTTTAGGATTAGTTATAGGCTGGATTTAGACTAGTCCAGTTGCTTACACAGTCGCTAACTCCAGAATTTTCTTTTCGATTAGAATATAAGTCAAGTATAACAACACCTGAATGGAAACAATGCCACACAGAAGGTTGGTGGCAAGCAATGTTACCTCACAGCAAAAAGGTCATCAGTTAGCATGCTGACTTGGCTGAGGGCAATTCTGTGTGGAGTTTGCATGTTCTCTCCATGTGCATGTGGCTTTTTTTTCCCAGTTACAGTTCCCTCCCACAATCCAAAAACATGCAGTGGTTAATTGGACACTCTAAATTGACTGTAGGTGTGAATGTGACGGAGTGGTGACCTCTGCCTTTCACCGTCTATCAACGGGGATTGGCTCCAGCTCCCCTGCAGCACTCATGTGGTAGACAATGAATTAATAATTTAATGAATGAATGGAAACACAAACAAGTAAAAAACAATTCCATTAGTTTTTATGGTTGAGGGAGGTGGAAAAGTTGACATACTGACAAGATGTGAATGACTCCAATGGACACAGATTTTGCCTATTTCAAAGGGACAGTTAGTGTTAAAGGTCACATAGAATGATCTTTTTGACCCAAAAATCGAGATTACTGTTGTCTAAGATAAATAGTATTTATGGTCAAAAACCTCGTCAAATTAAGCCAGTTTATTGCTGCTCTCTGCCAGCCTTTCTGAGCTAATGTCCGCACCCCAGAACACTCAGTCTTTTGTGATTGGCCAGCTACTAAGTGCATTCCCACTTGCTTGTGATTGGCCAGCTACCAGCTGACTGACTGCTCCGAGGTGCTTCTTTTTCTTCTTCAGGTTGAATGTTCATGCCCATGAGGGCGTGTTGGGGAGGGTTCGTTGTGCAGCAAATGAACTAATTGGATAACTAAACTCGACTTTTCCTCGAGCACAGGTAAAGAGAGAAGCCCATCTTTCTTAGAAGTGGCTGAAGTGTTTATTGTGACACTTTAGTGATGCTTACATATGGGAAGGACACAGGGACACACCAAAAAACATCAGAAACTTGATTTTCCAGTGAATGTCCTCTTTAATCACCATTGTGTGAACTTGTTTTTTGAGTTTATGTTTACTCATGTACTATATGTAAATTACCACTGTATAGGAACAGTCATTGCATGACCTTCAAGGCGAGCCACTGTTTTTCTCGCTACTTTCACGCCTCTGCAACTATCACAGGTGCTCTCTGATACTTAGATGGATGTCACTACATCTCTCTTTGCCACGGACACAGCAATATGTAGTCCTTTGGGAACGGTCTGTGAAAGACAAAATATGCGTCAACAGAAACATAACACACTCCTCCACTCGTCAATATTTGAAGCAGTTAGTATTACAGAAGAGCAACAATGAGATTCTTCTTCTTGACATTTTGGGAAAGGAAGATCAATACTATTCTCTCTTCTCCATCGTATACAGTATAAAGCGGCAGTAGCACCTGGTTAACAGCTGAGCATCAAGACAGAAACAAGGGTGTATAAGGTCACTGAAATATAATTTATATGTTGCTAGGAAAAAAAATGAATCCTCTAATATTTGGCTTGGGTACAGTATCATACAGGCTTGTGGGGGCAGAGTTATGATCTGCAGTTAGCTTCAATTGGTCAGTTCTAAGTGACCAAATGTGAGATCATCATGACTCCCGAAATATACTGACTGGCCAGGTTTATCCAGCATATTCCAAGACAATTGACAATGCCAGGACTCATCAGGCTCAAATTGTGAAAGAATGATGAAAAATAAACTGTGGATAGAAACCAAATATGACATAAGCCTGTCAAAGCAATGTCACTTATCATCAAAGCTAAGGGAGCTCCAACAAAGATTGGAGTGTGTGCCTTCTTTTATGCAGGCAGTGTACGACCAAGTATAAAAACACCACAATGTGATGGACTATTTGGCTGATTTCTTGGGTTTTTTTCTTCTTCACTGTCAAGTTGCCAAAGTTAGAGCTGAGCTTTGAAGGTGCCAGTAAGTAGATTTTTTTTTACCTTCAGAGCTAGAAGTACAAAAGCTATTCCTGTAATTCTCTATTACAGACTGAAAAAAAGTACAAAGCAGGGAGGATTTCAGGACAAAAGCATCAGTTGTTTTTTTTCCTCGTCATCCAGTTAACAGTACAACAATAATTGCTTGGCTGCTTGCCTCTTCTGTGTCATCGAAAGCCTTTACTGCTGCTAAGGCTGGACAAGACAAGTCCAACGGATTGCCTCCCTGGAGTGATGCTGTGAGTCCAATAAGCAGTTGTTTCACCACATACACTACACATGGACACCATTTTCATACATCCATCATCATCTCCAAGCGTTACCACAGTTAATTGAACTGGAGTACTTTGTGTTGGGCCAAGATTGGCAGGCTGTGTTTAGTAAAGGTCTGCTACCCACACCCACACTCACACACATATACAGAGAAATTTAACACCAGCATTATTACAGTAGAAGCAGCAAGGCAAATTAACACGTGACACACTCAAGCACTATCTCTATTCAAGCCATTATTCCAGGTGCTCTGACATCTTATGATTAAAGATTATAATGTATATCCATACATTGCTGTAATATTTTGATGTGATTAAATCTAATTTACACGTACAAAACGTACTTAAGAATCTGACCTAATCTAACTTTACATCAAGACACATACCTAATTTTAACAACAATAAATGTAAATTGCATGTTAATACTGACATTCTGCTCTGCTCTTTCAGCCCTAACTGTAACCCACCAAGGGCTGAACAAAGGGAGAAAAACTATAAAATCTTGCCTGAGCCAACTGACGCCTGCTGGCATTTTAATTTATAATCTAAATATAATTTAACCCAAAAACACATCCATGTAGTCTCAGACCACATGCACAAACACACACAGGTATCCCAGTCGTGTATCACTCATGCTTTTCAGTGTTGCATATTGGCACCGGTGTGTGAAGCTAGCACCTGCTGAGCTGTGCTCAACATCAGTAAAACTTCTCTTTGATGAATAAATAAATAAGTCTCAGCCCATACACTGGCTACTCATTGATGATGCCTGCCTCATTGTATACATGAATTATCCCTGCTGACCACAACAGGCTGTCTTTGTCCATGTTCCAACCCAACAAATTACTTTTAGTCATAAATGGGATCTGAATAGATAAGTTTCTTTCATTTACTCACTCACCATACATCTCAGCCTTTGTAGTCAATACCGCCTGCCACTGCACACAGGAAGCTGGGGTCTCTCATCCACCACAAAATATGCTTTGTGACCTGGTCCAGTGCCATATTGGAAGAATGGCGATGCCAAACCCTATATTACTATTGCTAATATGTGAAAAAACATATATAATATGGGAGAAAATGCTTTCCTTTGGGTAAAAGAATAGTGAGTGCCGTGGGAAAAAAGTTGTGGGAGAACTAAAATTTTTGTGAGACTTTTTTTTTTTTTTGTTTTCACTGAAAGTAAAACAAAATCACATGATGCACATATTATCATCAGCCTTATTCTTCACACTCTTTGTGTGGGAAGAATAAGCAAGCCCCTGGATACAAGTTATGTCAAAAAGAGACAACTTCCAGGCAATGCAGCGCCTTTGAGAGGAAAATCATGTGTTGTGATTATGCATATTCTTGCATAATAAGAACCTTGGAGCATTGTAACACATTCATGCTCTGTGTGATTGAGTATGCCGAACAGTCCCCTCTGTTTTACTGTCATGGCTCGGAATGTCAGTGTTGTACTTGCTGATTATACTGATATGTGAAAAATAAGCAACGTGTCTGAGCCCAGCACAATTTTTAGATGACAAAAGTATTGAGTATCTAAAAGGAGATGTCACTAAGTCTTAAACAGTGGATCTTACATAATACATCTGAAGTAAATAAAATAATTAAAAAAAAAAAAGTATTTTAATGAATATTTAAATAAAATTTGATTAAGATCCCCTTCAAGTACATGCTTTAAAAGTTGTGTTGTTGTTGGTTGCCTTTATCATCTTTCTCAACCAAAGGAGCATTGAGCCCTGGGAGAGTTTTGACATACAGAAATCTGATAGTTTGATCCGTCATCACTTGTTGATGTACTGTAAGGATGCATGATGCACTGGACCTTTGACAGCAGTTCATTTTGATTTAAGACAAATGAAGAAGACAAAAGGGACACCAATGTTTGATGTGATAACTTTCATCTCCCTGGCATTGCTGGTATTTATATACTTAATGTCACAGAACTTAAAAACATCTTTGCCGACAAAAAAAAAAAAATGACATAATGGTGAGAAGAGATGCATTTTGCATGAAAGTTAATTTTGTGTGTCTGACTGTCATATTTTGACGTGTATGGTTTTTGGACTAAAGCAAGTTGTCCCAGTTGGTTTCTCTTTCAATGGACGCATTAACCACATAATTTTCCTCCTGTTGTCCACTTTGTAAAAACATACGCTTTACAAACATACAAGCTAACAGAAAGTCACCATACCAAATACAGAAAACAACTGTAAGTCTATGCTTACCATGGGGACTATTGGACCCTTTTGCTGGAACATACATTGTAAATCAGGCTTTAGAAAATGTTGACAAAATGTTGACATGGTTAAGGTAACCTTAAATCACACATCAAACCTTGTAAAGTTGATTGAGAGGAGATGCTAAAATAACACTTGGGCTTCAGCCTACTACTTTTTTTTTTTGGCTGTGATCTTGGCATATTATGTGAAATGGATGTAATTATGTCAGCTTTGTTCTGTAAGTCACATATTCACTCAAATTGTTTTGCTGTTAAAAAATAAAACAATATGTGTAATGTGAGGGATTTTACTGCATATAAAGATATTAAATAAAGATATTAGTGCTTCTACACTGTTTATCCACATGGCACGAAACATGCATCTGCCTTGGGCTGTTATGTCTGACCTTTTATATAGAACAACAGTGACTTCTGCTGGTCAGCAGAAGGAAATGCACAAGCAGCTGTCAGTATCTGTCCTGAGGAAAAACTTAAGCACCTCTAGTAATGAGTTTAACTTGGAGAAGTTGTGACCAATGATGATCCCACTGTGTGTATAACATATGCATGAACCTGCCTGCTCTCTATTTGCCTTTCCTTTATCCTGTCCGTCTGAAAGCTACAGTTTGTCATTACTAAAGGTTTGCTTATTGTGTGAGGCTGTTAGCATTACATTTGTTTTTCTTTTCTTTCTTTTTTGTGCAACTACCAATAAAATAAAGATTGCGTAGAGAGAAATGAAATTTCAGAGGAGCTTGTGATTCAGATAGAGAGCTTGATATTCAGATCACACAATTCAAGAGGATGAGGTTTATATTTTATGTATGTGGCATTAGCAGCAGTTCTGTTAATATTTACAGAACCAGGAACATCTCAACAGAGCTGACTGACACACACACACAGGAGGGACAGTGCATGTTGAGTTAATTTAGTTCCTCGTTTCTTTTATTCAAACACATAGGGCAGCTTTAAAAAAAAATGTTTTATCTACTTTGAGTTTCGGTCTAATGAAACTGCAGACACCACTGTGGATCACATTAGTTTCTCACTTCTTTAATGCAGACACAGAACAGCGGTTGTCAACCTTGTATCTTAAACATGACATTGCCACATTTTTGCATTCTCAATTACATTCACAAAAAAAAAAAAAAAAAAACTAAAACAAAAATACACTAAATACACTCTTTGTCTCCTTGTGTTTAATACATGTTGTGGTATTATACTAGGTATACTTAGTACTTATAGTACATATAGTATACTATAATAAGTGTAATAAGTATTATTACATTTATTATAAACAGCAGGAATGATAGTAGGCTGCCAACATGAGCCAACATTTCAGTCAAAAATCTTTACTTATATACAGTAAATTGTCTAATTCTTCAACATAATGTGAATTATGTTCACAAAACAGTTCCCCTGCAGGAAATCACAAGAGTGATGCAGTGTGCTATATGCAGTCCATGATACTACGATGCTATGATGATGTTACGAAATACTATGAAAAATACATGGAAGAACAGCACACTATTGGCCCCACTCTGCCCCTATAGCTTTGCTAAAGAGGGGCAATAGTGTGTTAGCACTGCATCACTAATAAAGAATTCATAGTAGAACATTGCTGGGATTGCTAGAAACTTCATCTAGCTCTTCTGGGAGAATCCAGAGGCATTCCCAGGCCAGCCAAGTCTCGTCCCCGGGGCCTCTTCCCAGTGGGACATGCCCGGAACACCTCACCAGGGAGGCGTCCAGGAGGCATCCTAACCGGATGCCCGCGCCACCTTATCTGGCTTCTCATGATGCAAAGGAGCAGCGGTTCTACTCTGAGCCCCTTCCAGATGACCAAGCTTTTCACCCTATCTCTAAGGGAGAGCCCAGACACCCTTCGGAGGAAGCTCATTTCGGTCGCTTGTATCTGGAATGTCATTCTTTCGGTCACTACCCACAACTCATGACCATAGGTGAGGATAGGAATGTCGATCGACCGTTAAACCGAGAGCTTCGCCTCTTGGCCCAGCTACTTCTTCACCATAACAGACCAATTACTGCAGCTGCCGCATCAATCTGCCTTTCGATCTTTCGATCTCCCGCCCTATTCTTCCCTCAATCGTGAACAAGACCTCGAGATACTTAAACTCCTCCACTTGGGGCAGGATCTCATCCCAAACCCGGAGAGGGCACTCCACACTTTTTGCCCCCCAGTGGAAATATTGTCATGTATTTCAGCCAACCAACTGCCATGTTTATATTTATAAAAATAGGCTATCATGTCGTGAATATCGTGAAACATACCCCCACCGACTGCTCTCTTCCTTCTGGGGGTAGGAGGTGTGGGTGAGGAGTTTATGCTTGTTTCACTTTTGTTTTCAGGTGGGTTAGGTGACAGCTATGTTGATTGGCCAGAAGACTTCCCGGAAATGTTGGTTGGCGAGAATTCCCAAAGTTCCCACCCAAAAAATTTAGGTGCACCGCTCAACCACACATATCCCAGTCAGCTGAAAACAGAACTTGAGTCTAAATAGCAGCAGATTCAAGATGCTTTAGTTTTCAATTTGTGAGCATGTGAAAATAATGTTGTGTAGCTGTAATGAAGAATTAGTGAACTTGTAACTTCGGTGTAGTATTTACAGGGTAGAAAAAAATTCTGTGACTTCAAATTTTATGATACACATTTGTGACTTTTGTATAAAGGTACAAAATTTATTGGCACAAGTACACAGGAGTTTTGCTGCCAAAATGCCTTCATAAGAAAGACGCACAATAACAGTAGTGTGCTGTGTGTGTATGATGTATTCTATTCTATTCGGTTAATTATTTTTCATGCCAGCAGATGTGCATTTTAATGTGACAGTGCTATTTGGTGTTCGGAGGAAGTGAGGATGATGAATTTGATTTGGTTTACGCTCAAAAAGCAGGGCTCCATATATATATATATATATATATATATATATATATACTTGAGGAAGCCACAGGTGAGTCATATCATATAAAAAAAACAAAAACTTTAATGTTATAAACCATACGTTAAAAAAATATCTAATTCTTTGAAAGTGACAAATCAACACTGGAATCAGAAAACTTGCTTATGTAAACACAGCTACATCCAGAAACACAGATTCATATGGATTGTTTTTTTTATTAAAAATGCGATTTGACAATTAAACATTAAGAATTACAAACTAAATTCCCTGTGTGTAACAGTAAATGACACCTAATGGTAAGACAGCAGACTGCAACAACAGAAAGTCTTTGAAAATAACCTAAATGACCCAATTGTCCAGTACAAATATTTTTATTTATACATTTATTTTAAACTATACTTACACAAATAATTATGGGTCAAATATTGAATTACTGTGAATAAATCTAACTAAATGTGACGTTCTAAAATGAAACAAGAATATTTACATTTTCTTAATTCCTAAAAAAAAATGTAACTTCAACTCAAAGCAGTTTAACTGTGTAACTTTTGAGAGAGTTGCCTTTTTTAATCTACTTCCCATTTCAGGTTGGAGAAACTGAAGACACACAGTAGCTCCTCTGTTTCTAAATTGATTTGTTTGTCCTGATAGTGTTTATTGGCAGTCTGTTTTTTTTTTTTGTTTTGTTTTTTTTTTTTTGTCCGTCTGGTTTCCACATAAATGGTTGGCCTCAGCAGAAGTGACAAGAGCTAAAAATGAAAGTGCAAAAAAGAGATATAATGGAACACTTATTCTGAAAAGATCCTGAAAGAAATCAGTTTTGGAAATTATGTTTCATTCTTCTCACTCCTTTAACAAACAGAGTGAGATGTTATCTGAGCCAAGAGGGGTGTTTTTTTTTTTTGTTTTTTTTTTTATTTAATGCCAAATATTCTTCTCTTACATGTTGGAATAACCCATCAGGTGGGTTTCGCCCCCCCCCCCCCCCTTAGATAATCTATCAAGCTGCTTTGCTACTCCTCCTCCTCTCCCATTACGTTTTTCGTTCACAGTCAGCTATCTAAGAAATTATAAATCAACAAGTCAAAGCCATAGAATCGAGAAAATCCAATCCGTGATAGGTGTGGAGTGACTCTTGTGGAGTGTGAGGTTTAGTCAGAGTGGTGTGATTGTAAATGTGTGACTGAGATGGGAGAGCAAATTTAACCTTCTGTTGCTTGAATGTTTTCAGACTGAATCCAGAAAACGCACACAGTTATCATATGGGGCTTACTGTTATACTGCCAGACAAAAATTAATTGCACCATATGTAAATACTTGTACTATTTCTTATTCTATAGAATAGAATAGAATAGAATAGAATAGAATAGAATAGAATAGAATATTTCAATGTCTTTAAATTTAGTTCTCCCCCCCCCCCATTTTCATGGTACAGCCTTTTTTTCAGATTTTTAAAATTATTATGATACTTTTTTGTCTCCAGGCACCGAGGGGCCAAATCATGTGAACCCCCTTGCTGGTCACAAGCCTGGATAAATGAGGAGGGTTGCATCAGGAAGGGCATCCAGTGTTTAACCTTTGCCAAATCAAATACACTAAGAACAATGGAGGGAGCTGATCTGCTGTGGCAACCACTGAAGGGAAAAGGTGAAAGAAAAATAAGATAGGCTACATTTTATTTTTACTACGTTTTACACTTGTTATGGCTTATAGTCATATATAGTGCTTTGTTGCCATTTCTGTGACTTAAATATATTTTTAATGATGTATTTTTTGTGGGGGGGGGGGGGGGCTGTCATAGAATTTGTGCTTAACACTGGTTTATTGTCATAATTCTACACTGTGTGTTTTAAAGTAATGGTTCCTAGTTTAAAAATGACAAGAAGGAAGCAGTGTTATCTTCCTTTTAAATTCTGTCTAGGACATACATTCTCCAAAGAAATGTTCAAGTTAAAATGTTTTTTTTTTTCTTCTTTTTCTTCTTGACATGGAACTCATACACAGACAGTGCTGTTGTAAAACATTCATCCTTCTATTATCTATACAGTTCAGAGTGCTGGCAGGCAGGATACACCTCAACCCTGAGGCTACAAAATGTTTTAGTTATTATGTTTACATAAAAAACTCATTGTCAGCTATCAATATTTAAACAGTTTACTGCTTATTGTTGATAATACATTTCTTAAATTCTGAGTGAAGGATCTCCAATACATGACCTCTTGTGTCTTAAATATGATCTCAGAATAGAATAGAAATGTTTTTCGATATGTATATGATCAGGAACAATTAATTGCAAAAGAAGATAAAAAATAAAAATAAGATTATAAGATAAAATGTCTCTCAGTGTTGCACCATCAGGGCATCCAAACCCATAACATCCAAAATAAACTCACAGTATTAAGCGAAAGGTGACTCTCTGATTTAATCTTCATAAAAACCCGTTCTCTTTTGGACTTGAATAAAGTCACATGTCTGTTTTGAATTTGCTTTAATCTGACATGCTGATGCTCCATTTTCCATTTTTTTGTCTTTAAGTTAAGAAAAACATTCTCTGACTGCAGCTTTTAGAAAGACCTTGAGGTCAAAATGTTGGATCATTAATTTTAACACTGTGACAAAACAGCATCATCTTAAATTTGATCTGTGAAGCTGAGCTATCAAGGGATTCTGCTTCTGTGTTAAGGGTCAACAAGCTTATCGACTCTTATCTTCTTTTTACTTTGTGTTCCAGCTACTAGAGGTATTAGAATTATACAGAAGAAAAAAAAAAAAAAAAAACAATTTAAGAATAAAGTTGTAATAGTATGAGAATAAAAGTCATAACATAACAAGGATAAAGTTGTATTATTGTCATTAAGCAAAATCTCAGATGATCTACTGCAACTGGAGCATCTTGTAACATTATACTTTGGTTTGCACTTCACACGTAAAATACTTCATCTTTTGGCACATCAGCACCACATCGGTGCAGTATCAGAACTTGGGAAAGAGCGTGTGAAGAAATTTAGTCTTTTCCCGAAGTAAGAATCACACAGACTAGGAAGAAATCCTCTCTTTTGTTGTGGAGGGAATGGCTGACAGTGGTCGACTACAAGACTTTAGCAGGTTATATCTGCATAGATGTTATAGTTTCTCAAGAAACAAGTAGACTGATCACTGATAAAATTTTGGATCAGTATATTGATTCCTAAGATAAGCTGAAGCTGAATGGCATTGCCATTAATCGCAACATGGACTGAATTAGCTGTCACATCATATGAATGGAGGCAAGCGCCACTAAAAACATGAAAGAAGTTGCAATATATCTGAAAACCTTTTATTTTTTCTTCAGTATGGCCCCATTACTCCATACACCTGGAGCCCGGAGCTCCAACCACGAGCTGTGAACCATTTTGGCCAAGTTCCTAGAGAGGATGATTGCACATGTAGCAGAGAGAGGCTCATTTAAGAGGACAAGAGAACATGACAAGATGAAGAGAGTAGTGCAGCAACCAGTAGAATGTTCCATAAACTTACCATGCATGAATAATCACTATTCTTTGCCCCTCGTCACATGCTCTGATTATAGGTTTTAGTTGACAGAACACAGCTTGCCATCAGAGCCATTTAATCATTACATTTCTTCAGCATGAGTTGCCCTTCTGTGTCTTGGTTGGAGTTAAATCTGCATCAGCTTTGGTCAACGGAGAAGCTCAGAAATACACAAGATCCATGCTTATTGGTGAGAAAAAAATAAAACTATATTTTTGTTGACATTGACTTACTACCTGTTGGGCACAGTGCTGCTTTGTGTGCTGTCATGTTTTAAATTCTGGTTTTGCCATTGGGATGAAGAAGGGTATGATTAGTTTTCCTTATGATTTTATTCTGTGTTCCTTCTCATCTGGCACTTTCTTTGCTTAAGCTACTTTAACTGCTATATAAATAAGATTTATATGGTGCTGGAGGGATGAACCCAATGGTGGGAATTAAGTTATAACAGTGGGGGTACAGTGAGGCCAGATGTGAAAATGTGATGCATGCTGCACAGATACCAATCAAAGATACATTTTCCTGATGAAAAAGCTGATACTAACAATTCTGATACTGATACTGCCAGTCCTATGTCATTCAAAGGGTTTTTCCTTTGAAAATAACCGAAATTCCACTGTCCAGTACAAAGATGTGTATCATACATTTTTACAAATATTTCACATAAAAGCTTCAAAAAATGAGTTCATCCATTCACAGAAACATTCTTTTTCTTTTACTTTAGAATGTAACAAAAAAGATGTGTGCAACCTAGTTGGCAGACATACAGTGTTGTGCAAAAGTTTTAGATCATTATAGTTAATCTGAGTACCAATCCCAGCTGACATATAGCGTGAAAGGTGAAAGGTATTGATTACTTTTGTTTTGTTTTCCTCTCATTTTTAATTAATCAAATTGCATTGGTTTTTTTTTAATATGCCTATTTTTTAGTCTATGATTTTGCTAATAGTTTTTATGTTTAACTCTGCTTCTGGTGTTCATTAATTTACAAACTGTTTATTTTTTACTTTTAATCTTAATGATAGATGAGGTAGTCTTGTTTTTCCTGTGAAGCACCTTGCTTTTTGTGTGTATGTGTGTGTGTGTGTATGTGAAAAGTAATTCACAAATTAGGTTTGACTGAATTAACTGAACGCTCATGAATATGAACTTCAGTGACCTACATGGTCAAAAGGTATCAATCCAGTTCATGCCCATGTGACATAAGATAGAAAACATTAAGGCAAAGATGATGAATCAGCAAATCGTTAATGGCGTGCACGTTTCTAGTCTTGATGCTCACTTACTGCAACCTTCAGTTTTAAAATTCACACGTACATTTAAAAAGCACATCTAGCACATTTTCTATCACACTCATTAACACACTTCTGACAAAGCCACCTGGAGAAATTTGAAGACTAATATATTGCTCAAGGACACGTCAACACACAGACTAGAGCAGCTGTGGATCAAACAGTGATCTTCTTGTTGATCTTCTTGTTGATCTTCTTGTTAGGAAGCTTCAGGACTACAACTTTGAATTGATTAATATTTGATTACTAAATTAAGCATCAACTAATGTTATAGTTGATTAATCAGTTTGGGTGTTTTCTTTATAGTTAAAACACGTTCTCTGATCTGTCATCTTCTGAAAAGCTGACCTACGCCACATTTATGTGGATCTTCCACAAGCTTTTGGTTCTCCACAGCTTGTAGATGTGTAAGAGATGTTTCAGATCTCTGTCTTAGGAGTCTGCCAGGGCCTCTCTCCCACGATGCAGGCCTTATTCTTGAGTGGGTTGTGTTTGTGTCATATATGTCCCATCAAGGGCCTTGGTCTTCTATGATATTTTCTCTTCCACATCCTCCTCCTCCTCTATTTCCTGAAGCCCACAGCACTGTCTTGATAATTCATCTCAAGTGGCTCATCATCCTGATGTATACATGTTCTGTACACAGATAAACATGTAAATATACTTTATATACATATACAGCACCACCAGCTTAGTTTTTTTTATGTCTGTCAAATTATGTGATCACTGGCATTTGGATTGGAATGATGTGACTGTAAATTGGTCGTAAATCTTAGCAAACTGTCAATGAGTTTAACTCAAACAACGGGTGTATGCAATGCTCAGTCATGTCTTGAATGAATTTGGCCTGATACACCTTTTTCAGGGCAAATATTTGTCGACATGAAATAGTAGGACAAATACCAACAACATTAATTACACAAGACATAATTAGAATTAACAAATGTGATTATTTATTCATTAATTATTATTTATGTGACCTGAAAAAAAATTGTTATTTTAAAACTGCAAACATGGTTGTTGTACTTTTTTGATACAATCCAATAAAGTTGAGAAATAGTTCTGGAACAACTAATACACCATTAAAGTAATTGATATTAATAATCCAATATTAAGTCTGATTGGGTTTTTGATGATTTTTTTTTCTCATTTTAGCTTCTAAAGTGTTTATACTGTGCATATACTGTATGTTCAGGTTTATTTGTTCCTCTATGACAATATATTCAGTAAACTGAATATATTTGCTTTGTAAAACAATTGAAGATAACTTATTGATTAATCAAAAACAATATGGAAAGATTGCAGTAATTGATAATAATTATGAGTTGCATTCCTACATTCAGTACAACTATATGTTCTTCCCACTGCTGTTTACTTCTTCCATCACCGGTGTCTCTAGCCTGGCACTGTGACCAAATGCATGCTTCATCAACTTTGTCACAAAGTCTATGCATTCTATAATACAGCAGGACAGAGAGAGCAGCTTCAGAATACCAATGACCAGGCAGTGTGGCTGACAAAAAAAAAAAGAAATTTAAAATCACCTTCCATCACACAGAGTAATCTATTTCCCATAGTAAACAATTTGCTGAGTACCCTGTCATATCAAGTTATGAAAAGGCTGAAAGATTGCAGTCTGTTCATTGAGATTAAAGCGGAACCAAAGTTTCACGTCCTATTTAGCCAGATTTGACGAAAAGCTAAGGCCCACCTGTCAGGCTGTGCTGCCACAGATTATTACCGCCAATAAATCGTATTGCGGCATGAACTGACATGTTTTTTTTGAGTGATTTTCTTGTTTGAGCATGAGGAATTGGAGCTATCAAAGAACCTGGGATCAACAGAAGTTTTTTTGTCAATGTCTTCAAAGCAAGGTGAAAATTAAAGGTGCAAAGGGCAGGATTGTTTTGGGATTATTGATGAAAAAAAAATCATACTAACCTTAGTATAATGTAAATTAAGTGGTCTGAGAGAGAGCAAGATTCCTGCATCTCCTCTATGTTTTGATTACAGCTTCATAACTAAATCTGTAATGGAGGTTTTGACCAATCACAGGGTTAGTTTAGTGGGTGGGTGGGGGGCAGTGAAGCTCCAATTGGCTTTTTCACTGATAGACTATAAATATGAACTTAGAAACTTTGAAAAAGTGAAGCATAGGAAGCACAATGAAATTCACAATCAACCACCAGAGGCCATATTCCTTGGTTATGAAGTGGAAGTTTGTAGCAAGTTTTCACTTGATTTACAAAGTACAATGGCAAGAAACATTTCCCTGTGGAGTTCATGGTCTTGATAGCTGGTTTTCACATGGTTAAAAATTATGTTCCCATTTGGAGAAAAGTAGATGATAAAGCATAGCACATACGACCAACAGCTTGTATTGACAGGTGACTATGGTTTCAAAAGTTGACATGGCTGCAAAACAGAAGATATAACAACTTCTTGCGTACAATATTTGTAAAGCTGGCAAAGACAATTGCACATAATTGGTATGAAAGAATAGTAAAAGTTAAACAGAATGAAATCATTTGGCTTAAATTTTCCCAGGGAAGCCTGAGCATATGGCCTAAAACAAAAAAAATGACAAACACAATCTCTGTGAAAACACACCTCACTGAAATATGAGGAACTTCTTGTGTCCTGTGATGTCCATCATTATGATTGTCCACATGTCCCCTTGGAAGTTCATATTGATATTTTCTTTCAGTATAAAAATTTGATTTGATATTAAAACAAAGCAAGAAAGCATCATCCAAAGCAGAATTGAAGAGCCAAAGCATAAATACATTTTTTATTTAAAATGTATATTAGTGAAGCTGCATGTTGCAGCTGACTATCCTCCTGTCTTTCTTTCAAGTGTGTTCGAGAATCCATGTAGCCTCCATTTAGCATCAAAACTCAAAAGTTGTTCAGGTTGTCTATTGTGCACTAGGGTCAAAACACAGTGGTCCAAAATGGCTACCTCGGTAGAGTTTATCCATCCTCTGATATAAATAATAGGCACAGAAAAATAAAAAATGTGTTGATGATGTGAGATGTGAGAAGCCCAGACTTCCTTCTCCCTGACCACTTCGTATAGCTCTTCTGGGGGAATCCTGAGGCGTTCCCAGGCCGGCCTGGGTCTCCCCCCAGGGCCTGGGAGGTGTCCAGGAGGCATCCTGACTAGATGCTCGAGCCTCCACATCTGGCTCCTCTTGATGCAGAGGAGCAGCGGCTCTACTCTGAGCCCCTCCCGGATGACCAAGCTTTTCACCCTATCTGAAAGGGAGAGTCCAGACACCCTGCGGAGGAAACTCATTCTGGCCGCTTGCATCCATGATCTTATTCTTTTGGTCACTACCCACAGCTCGTGAACATAGGTGAGGGTAGGAATATAGAGCGACCAGCAAATCAGGAGCTTTGCCTTTGCTTTGCTCAGCTCATTCTTCACCATGACAGGCCAATGTAGAGCCCGCATTATTCCGGACACCGCACTGATCCACTTGCCGATCTTCCCTCACTTGTGATCATGACACTAAGATGCTTGAACTCCTCTTTTGGGGCAGGATCTCGCTTCCGACCGAGAGAGGGCACTCCACCCTTTTCCGGCTTTGGACCATGGTCTCCGAATTGGAGGCCCAGCCAATTTACACCCGGCTGCGAACTACTCCAGTGAGAGCCGAAGATCACGGCCCAATGAAGCAAACAGGACCACATCATCTGCAAAGGGCAGAGATTCAATTCTGAGCCCACAAACCCGGACCCCTTCAATGTCCTGGCTGAGCTTAATTACATAATGATTATATAATTCCACAAAATACCAGAAGAAAAAAAAAGACAATTTTCGGCCAGCAAAACAACCATTAATCTTTATATGCTAGGAGTGAAAACTCGGCCAAAAAAAAGACGAAAACTGTTGGACTAAGTAACTAAAATGAGTCCAGCTCAGTCTTGCTCCAAGCTGTCTTTTAAAGCAGCTTTCCTGTGGCATGGGTTTGTTTGTGTGTGCTTTTGCACTATTTGCTGCTCCTATTATTGCATCTCTGTCACCACACTGGAGCAATGAATGGGGGAACACACAGCTGTTCATTAAGGGTTTTGACACCTCCTCCCCTCCCTTCTACTCTGTCAGCAGGAAGAGCTTTTGCTTCCTCCACAGACACATCAGGACAACAAGTTCTACATACAAATGTACAGAGCGCACACATAACACACTTAAGCAATAACTCCACTTTCTCTCCAGAGTTCTGCAGTGGCCTCGGGCCCCTGCCAAGGCAAAAAAGAAATACATTCTTTTCACAGTCCAGCCTGTTTTATTCAGTGAATATCCAGTGATGGACTATCACATGCTCCAAATGTATTCTACACTAAAGTGCCTCCAAGCTACACCAGACCATGCAGGTCTCTGAGCAGATTATAAACTGAAATAAATTAAAAAAAGAGTGCAATTAAACTCTAAGTCACACATCAAGGGTTCATTCTAATAACAACAACTTCACATTATCATGCAACTATTCTTTACAGGGGCACTTCAACACCCAAGTTGCCAAAAAGATATCCTCAAACACAAGAAGGTATAGTTATAGGTTTCAAAATTTTGTTTTTGACACAATTGGGTCTTGTATTACTGACTTCATAAATTCTTCTTTGGTGTCTAGACATGTTCTTGCTGCATTCAAACACGCTGTAGTTCGGCCCTCATCAAGAAAAATAAACTACCTTTTCTCTCTAAGGTCTTGGAGAAAGTGGTTTATGATTAACTGCAATCCCATCTCAAATCCAATTGTATCACTGAGAAATTACAGTTACGTTTTAAACCACATCATAGCACAAAAACAACCCTCTTAAAAATTGTATCTGTTGATTCGGGAAACAATACAGAAGGTCAAAATATTATTTTGTTTCTTCTTGAATTGTGTGTGGGCATCAGGGGCACAGTCCTTAATTGATTCAGGTCCTATTTGTAAAACAGAAGCTTCTCTGTTGATCCAGGTCAATATTACTTGGCCATTTCTCCTTTCCTGTGGGGTGCCTTAGGGCTCCATCCTGGGGTCTATCCTCTTCTCACTATACCTGCTTCCTCGGGTCTATTTTCAAAAAATTCTCCTTTCATCTCTTTGCAGCTGACCTACAGTTATAGCTCCCCTTACTGCCGAACAGCTCGGCTTCCATTTAGTCTTTGCTGGAGTGCCTCAGAGATGTTCATACGTGAATGGAGTTAAACTTCTTAACTCTTAACAAAAAATGCATCTGTAAGGAATCTTGGTGTGATGGACGGCATCTTTAAACTTGAGAAACAGATAATCTCAATAGTGAAAACAAGTTTATGCCAATTAATACTCCTTGCCAAGGTGAACACCTACCTTCCCTTGAAAGACTATGAGCGGGTAATTCATGCCTTCATTACATCTTGACTGGACTCCTGCAACTCTGTCTATGTTAGTCTTGATCAGTTCATCATCATTCAGCGCTTACAGGGTGTCCAAAATTCTTGCCTCTTGACAGGGACAAAATGCAGAGAGCATATATCACATCTGTTCTTGTGTCCTTACACTGGCTCCCTGTCTTTTTTAGGATTCATTTTAAGATCCTATTACTTACTTTTAAATGTCTCACTGGCCTGGCACCTGCATATCTGACAGAACTCTGAATGCCAAACACTCCAGGGAGAGCTCTGAGGTCAACTGACCAGCTGCTTTTGCACATGCCAAGATCATGGCTAAAAAGCAAGGGCGATAGGGGAGCTTCTTCTGTGCCAGCTCCAAAGTTGTGGAACAGCCTTCCTTTACACTACCTTTGAGAGCTGCCTAGACCCTTGAGCAATTTAAAAGCTGTCTGAAGACTTATCTCTTCTGGCTGGCTTTTAACACTAGTTAGATCAGACAACTTGTTTGTGTTTTATTGTTGTTTTGTTTTATTATTTTGGTTACCCTCTCTGTTGTTGGCTTTAGTCTAACATACTTTTTCTATTGTTTGTTTGTTTGCTGATTGGCTGAGGCAGATGACTGCACATCTTTGAGTCTGGTTCTGTCATAGATTTCTTCCTGTCAAAATATAATAATTTTTCACCAAGATCTCCACTGTGCAAAGCCTCCTTCTCCAGCACATCCCAAAGATTGTCAATGGGGTTAAGGTCTGGACTCGATGTCTCGATGTCTCACGCTCCCTGAACCACTCTTTCACAGTTTGCGCCTAATGAATCCTGGTACTGTCATTTTGGAATATGCCCATGCCATCAGGAAAGAAAAAATCCATTGATGGAATAACGTGGTCATTCAGTATATTAAGGTAGTCAGCTGACCTCATTCTTGATGAACCTAGAACAGACCAACTGCAGCAACTCCAGATCATTGCACTGCCCCCACAGGCTTGTACAGTAGACGCTAGGCATCATTTTAATCTGCCTCTCTTCTTACCCTGATGCTCCCATCACTCTGGAACAGGGTAAATCTGGACTCGTCAGACCACATGACCTTCTTCCATTGCTCCAGAGCCCAGTCTTTGTGCCCCCTAGCAAACTGAAGCCTTTTTTCTTACTGGCCTCACTGATTAGTGGTTTTCTTAAGGCGACACAGCTGTTTGATTTCACCAAACGTTTAAGTGATTGCTGATCACAATCATTAGTTTTTTTTCCAACCTCATTTCCTCCTCGAAAATGGTTCTCCACTATCCTTATAGTTTTTAATAATGCGTTAAACAGTTCTTAACCCGATTTTAGTAATTTCTGCAATCTCCTTAGATGTTTTCTCTGCTTAATGCATACCTGTGATTTGTTTTCTCAAAACATCTTTTCCACAACCGCAGGATGTGTCTTTCCACATGGTTGTTTAAGAAATGAGGAGCTACTTATTGCATCAGTTGGGGGTAAATAACTTGTTACCAGCTGAAAGATAATCACTCATGCAGTAATTATCCAATAACTTAAATTCATTTGGCGACTTTTTTTTTGGCCAGTCAGAGTGTATATATATACTGTATATTTATACATACACATATACACTGTATATATACACGCACACAATAACTCAGTTCAGGTTATTATAATTTCATTTTCCCTGATGTTTCAGCAGTTCTGCATTTTCATAATTCTTCTTGTGTTGTTTAAAATGTTCCCCTGCGGTGTGTTTCATTCTGCAGCTTTTTGAACAATAAATGTTTAATATGTTGTTGTTTATTGAGAGAAAGTTTGCTGTCATTTCCATTTTATAACATTTTGCTGCCCATATATTTAACTGTATTTTTGTCCCAACCTTTATTTTAACTGTAAAAAAATGTGCAAACCTTTTCTTGTGGTTTCCAGTGATTTTCTGCAGGCTGGTGTTATACAACTGCACTAAGAATTTACATTTCCACTGTTGCTAACCCTGTCATTATATCCATGTGTATACTTCACTGATTGAAAAAATCACTTAGCACATAAAGAAGTAGATTTGAAAACTCATGTTAATTAGCCAGGTCTTCTCACATTTCTCCCAAAGTGCATCACCAATCAACACTCCCAGATGAACACAGAGGGGAAAAAAACATGCAACCAGGTACTGACATGCAGTATTCTGTAAAAAATGACACCTTATCCTTGGCACTGAGGTCAAGGAGAATTCACAACTACTTCATAATAACTCTGCACTCACATACATGCATACAGTACAATGGCATTTTTATTCTTTATATAATCCAACACTGTCATATGCCTACAATTTATGTCAGGTTTCCAGACCAAAAACACATTACATATCAATGTATAGTGGGGGGACATAAAACTGACATCATTCAAAACAAACAACAATGAACAAAATCTTGTTGTAAACAGTGCAGACAATAAAATGTTGTTTTTTGTTTTTTTCTTTTTTTTTTTTGCCTTCTCCCTGCCTTTCATGATGCAACCCACTGGAATTAATCTAGAGTGTCCAATTACTGATGAGAGATGGGGATTGGGTGCCTCGCATGGGGGTTGATTCATCAACCTTCTGGTTATAAGCCAGGTTCCCTTACTACTTGGCCATGGGCTACACCAACAATAAAACAAGATTAAAATGTCATGAACATTCATGAACATGACATGAACAAATGTCAAAACATGAAATACTAAAAAAACTAAAATTCTTAATTATCTTTTGCCAATAAAATGACACTCCATATTTTATTAATTGGTAAAATTGGTCTACTGTGTAGGGTTTTGTGACATCTAGGGGTGAAGTTGAATGTTGCAAACAAACATCTCAGTATAACATGGACCTCCTCCAGCGTAATATGCATTCATTCTTCAATGTAATATAGATAAAATAGTTCTTAATTTTCAGGTGAAAATAAATTCATGAATAATACAACAACCTCTGCCTCCTTCCTTCTTATGGAAGCTCAGAAGTTTTCTCTAAACCATAATAACGATGGACATAAATGGCATATAACAAATACCTATTCCTTATTCAGTTTGGCATTTAATGATAACTGAGTTTACAAAAATATATAACATTAAACAAAAATGCTGTAAAATAATTAATAGTATTTTCTGTAAATCCTTGTGAGCAGCCCATGGCCTAGTGGAAACAGAAATTGAAACCAGAAAATTGCCAGTCCAGTCCAGGTCAAGGGCTGTGGTACCTCTAAGCAAGGTACCCAAACCCCATTGTGTATTATGAAATGGACATTCTAAATTAGTCCTAGCAATGGGGGGGAGGCACATCCAGTGTGCTTCAAGTCCCAGTTCCAAGCAGTTGTGTCAGTGAGAGGGTTGTGTCAGATAGGGCATCCGGCATATAAATAATCTGCCAAATCACATCAAATCTAATATCTAGGGGTTGCTGTGGTAACCCCTAGAAAAGTAAAAGCTGAAGTAAAGAAGAACACAATAAATTCTGCAAATTCTTCTTGTATTCAAATTAGCAAATGCTTGAAGTAGCGGTATGGGAGTAATTTTCAATTCCTCTTTTGGAGATTAAATATGCAACAACAAAGAAGGTCAAATACTTTGTGCAAAAATTCACCTCAAGCTGTTAATTCCCTGAATAAATTGCATTCATGGTCTAGAGAGTTTACTTACAAACACAATGCACAAAGAAATCAGTTTTGACAGGCAGTAGATTGGAAAAACAGATCCTTGCTTGCAATTAAATGAAATAAGACATGGGTGACATCACTGTTAAAATGGATGCAAGATTACTGTCTTATGTCTAAGTAAAATGGCAGACAATGGGCTCTCTTCATACTGGTGTGATTTTTAACACATCGTGGCATTTTTTTTTTCCACGGCTACACTTGCAATATTTGATAGTAATTTTTTCTTCAGCCGGTTCACTGTTTCGTTTCATCATCATGACTCTTCGTCATTTCAGAGCTACTTCTAAAAAAAAAGTCTTAAACGCTGTTGATGTGTCTTATTTCTCCATCAAAACCACCTCAAACTGAGGTTGCAATTGATGTACTCTCCCACACCACAGTTCCAAGAGAAAATCAGTGATTTCACACCACAGCACCCACAACGTGTTGGTCCACTGCTGCCTCCATCAGTAAGTTTAAATGTGTTATTTTGTGACTTCAGTGTTTAAAATCCTTAATTCAAATTTACCTCAGTGATGCACCAACCGATCACACAAGGTTTCAGTAGACCAGCAACTGCTGTGGTCTAACTAAAATCACAGATTGTCTCTCTAGACTTTGGTGTGTTAGAGAGAGTGGTTTACAAATTTCAGTTTCCTGTTGTTACAGTCTGTGTAACATAAACATAGGACTTACAAATTGGACAATGTGCCTAACATTTGTCTTCCATTTTCTGCTAAATGGGAACGTAATATACAAAACTGACATCTTTTTCTATTGACATTGCAAATGAATCCAATAACTCCTTAGGATATTGTTAACTGACTTCATGGATCAATTGAGAGGTAGCCCATTTTTCCATAGACGTCCAGTGTTTTCCCAATCAGCGCAGTTTCCCGGGCAAAATTTTTCAAATCCAAAAATCCAATTCTTTGAGAGAGCTGGTTTAAGTTCATCATAGCAACATCCTGTAAATCTTAGGCATGTGGATTGGGTCTTCTTAGGATTGCAGATCCAGGTTTTATCTAGATTGATTTACTAAATACTGGAAAAGAGAGAAAGAAATCAGAATTTTTCAAATATGATTGAAATCATACACTACCGTTCAAAGGTTTGGGGTCACCCAGACAATTTTGTGTTTTCCATGAAAGTTCACACTTTTATTTATCAAATGAGCTGCAAAACGAATAGAAAATATAGTCAAGACATTGACAAGGTTAGATCGAACCCACAAATGTGATGCTCCAGATACTCAACTAGCTCAAAGGAAGGTCAGTTTTATAGCTTCTCTAACCAGCTAAACTGTTCTCAGCTGTGCTAACATAATTGCACAAGGGTTTTCTAATCATCCATTAGCCTTCTAACGCAATTAGCAAACACAATGTACCATTAGAACACTGGAGTGATGGTTGCTGGAAATGGGCCTCGATACACCTCTGTAGATATTGTATTAAAAAACAGACATTTGCAGCTAGAATAGTCATTTACCACATTAACAATTTATAGAGTGTATTTCTGATTAGTTTAATGTTATCTTCATTGAAAAATTGTTCTTTTCTTTCAAAAATAAGGACATTTCTATGTGACCCCAAACTTTTGAACGGTAGTGTATTTGGAGGTGATGCATCTCAGTCTGAGCCCTCTGGCTGTTATGTGGTAGATTACTATAGTGCTTTGTGGCTGAGTTCTCCTAGTGCACCTGCCCTGACAGGGCAATTCTATGTGCCTGAATGTGGCACCATAAATGTGGGTACACCTTTGTCATTACCAAAGCAATCCCATTAAGATGTTGGTTATGTTTGGACACACAAATCTGATTTGACCCATTCAAAATAACAGTGTGTGAGAAAAGACCTAATTAGAGAAATAATTCAATGTGCTTGCAGTATAAACATAGCCTTAGTTAGTCTCTTTATAAAGAAACATGATACCATGATACCATCATATTACTTATTGCTACTAGGTTACAAGTTTAATTCATGGCTGAAAACAGAAATTAAGTCATCTCAAAAGGTGTCGCTTTACTAATTTTTACAAAAGTTCTGAGGCAATTAATCGTCTATGGTTCCAGCAGTATACCATGGGTGTCATAAATAAGATGGATGTTTCACTGAACAACAATGTCCTACATTGTTGTTCAATCGCTGTGTCCTACAGGGATTACTTGACATTTAAGAGTTACTGCCTCAGAATGTTTTTTCAATACATAGACAAAAAGAAGGAAACTGTTTCTACACTTGCCCTCAAAGGAACAAAGGCAAACTAAAATTAAATGTCAAAGCATGCCTTTTAGGCCCACACTAACTTTCTGAATTAAACCTTTATAAATGTCTTTCACTGCCAGGAAACAGTCATTTGGAGGCCAATGTGGCCCTGTGCCCTTCTCACTGGCCATTTTACTTGCAGTAACAGATGTCGTCACACACTAATGCCAGTTTCTTCTCGGGTTCACCTCATTCTGCCTGCACACAATTTTACATGCTAACTTTATCCTGGTCAGTTGCTCAAAGTGACAAAGGTTGGATCTTGTCTTTCCTTTGGTTGAAATCTGTTCCAAATAGATGAGTTATTCTTATTCTTATTGTTCTATATTTGTGAGGACTGGCATGATGCAACCCTTAGCTTCTTTGATTTACGGTTACACATCATTCATCATCATCATCATACCTTCATTGACTCTATGCAGGACCCGATGTCAAACCTATTAGGTTTTACTTCCTTCTCTGGTCAAACACTGCATGCTGGATCCAATATTTCCTTGTTGCCACTAGTAGACTCCTTTGTAAGGCTCATTGTCTCAGGCCAGGTCAGGCCAGGCCAGGCTCAAAAACACAAAATGTCCTCATAGCAATGGTTTTAAACCAAATGTGCTTCTCGTAACAAAGTACACAACAAGGACACACACACAAACAAATACCTACAAAAACAACACCTTATACCAGTACTTTTTCCCTTACTCTCCTTTGAAATGTGTCTTTCAGTACTGAGCCCTAAGCATGTTTGAATGTTTTAAATAATTGTATTAATTGTTCCTTATTAGGCCCCCCTCCACCCATAAGATGGGCCAAGGAGATTGAGACTGACCTGTCTGACAGTCAGAAAGAGCAGAGGCTGCTACTCAGGGAACAGTAAGTCTGCACAATTTGAAGATCCAAATAAATTTAGGAAGAACAGCTATGCTATAGAGCAAGTGACAATAAGCTTAATCAGGCTGTGAGATGTGGTTATGCAAATTATACCAGCAGACTAAGCAGGAAAAAGCAGCTGAAATATCATTTTTCACGTTCTGTATATGCTTGTTGAACAAGTGGAGTGATAAATGAGATTGTCCTCAAATTCATGAAGGTCTTAATAAACTTACCACTGAATGTAACTGCAAACAAAGCGCAATGCGAAGTGCGATGTCTGAGAGGTGCAACACTGGAGTTTAGTGAAGCTGTGAGAGGGGGGAGAGTAGACCAAACCCCTGAGGAATGGGGGAGTCGGGTAGCAATTTTACAATACTTTAACACATTGTTTGACGTTTCTAATTAGCAAAGTTGGTATTGTGCTTTCAATGAATGCTACTATACTATTTAAAATTATTCATTTGAGTTCATAATGTTATTTTAATTTTCAAGCCCTTGGTTACACCAGCACACAGGGTAACAGGTTCGCAAGTCTAGTGCATTTTGTAGTTATGACAGCAAACAAATGAGCTAAAAATGCCCCAAGATTCAATAGATATATTTGTATATGTATATTAACTGCAATGTGACTCAACATTCTTAATAGGAAGGTGGCCCTCCTGCAGCAATATTCTGCCTGCTGGCTGAAACCACTCCTGCCAGGAGTGTCAGCTGGAGAAAACCATGAGCAGGTTTTGTTTTAATGACTATCGTCAAAAACCTGTCCATACCTGTCTAAACCTGGAATAAAATCCATACCTGTGTGCACCATCCTTAGAGCTGTTCCTCACTCTCACTGCCTGCAGGTGACACATTTGACACCGAGCTTCATAAAGGAAGAGTCCCAGTACTTGTGAATCACTACATGAACTTGCTTGTTAGTCTGCTGCATTTTTTTTTTTTTTTTTTCACTAGAAAAAAAATCATTCAATTTGCTCTCACTCATCAGGAGGCTTAAAGCTTTGCTAACAGAAACAGAAAGCATGGAAGGCATACTAATGTACGCAATAATGTACATCCTTGATAAATGATTTCTGCAAAGCACTGGAAACAAAAGAAATGCTCTTAAACATGCTCTATTTAAAACCAACCCTTTAACAAGAAGCAGACACTTGAAAGTATATTAATATTTATTGTGCATTACAACTGGAAAAAAAAAAAAAGCAAAAGAAAAGCAAATAAAAAAAATACAGAGTGAAATAATTTCCTTTGTGTCTTTCTTAAAAATTCTGAGATTCAAGGCCAGAGTTGAAAGGAAATGTTGTTATGTTTTTGAACAGGGTTGACACCAAACACATTTGAGATTTAACCATAAGTATTCGTGGTGACAGTAGTAATGGCACAAGCTTTTATGTCCTCACCTCTGGGGTTACCATAGTTTTCTTCGCTACTGCATGATGCCATACACACATTCTCACACACACAAGCTGCCCTTGTTCATGGACATCTTGGGGCCCAAGATGGAGAGGAAACTGATTAGACAGAAAAAAAGAAAAAGCTGAAACCTGTATTGCAGCTAAATATAAAATATAAATAAATGTCTACTCCTATTTAAATCACTGTCAAATGAGTTGACACAATGCCAATAAAGCCTATCTGCGTCATGCATTTAACATAATGACTGATAAGAGGTGAGGTAGAAGTATAATATCTTTTTCATATTTCTATGGGTTATTGTTTACAGTATTTTTAAGAAAGTTCTGTCAAATTCGGCACAAAATATTCACTCACACTAACAGATTGATTTTGTAGATTTGGACAGCCAAAGATTCACAGTCCATTTTTTGTGACCATGTTAACTTAGAAGCTCTTCAGGTTGATAATTTCAAATTAGGCAAATATGTTTAGCTGAACTCAAGGATCAAGTGGATGGATTTGGATTTTAGCCTCTTGAAGAGAATGAAACGAATGCTGTTAACTGCCATAAATATTTACTAATTTAAGAATTTCCATACGAATTAAGCAAAATATATGTTTCCTTTCATGACATATTTGGTAATTAAGATTTATACCGACAAGTGCATCAACAAAGCACTAAAGTGGTTACCATGAAGAAGTCAGAGTGCAGTGAAACAAATGTTGAGGAAACAACGGAGGAAAGTGAACGTGACATGTTTCCCATGTGTTATTAATGTTCTAAGCTTATCCGGATCCGGGTTATGCTGGCAGCAGGGAAGTCAGGCCAGTTCCACCAACTATTTCGAGATGTTGCCAGGCCAGCGAAAAGATGTGATCTCTCCTTCTTGTTTGGGGTCTACTCCTAAGATTTTCCCACAGGTACGTATGCTGGAGGCAACCTGACCGGATACCTGAACTTCTTGATCATCTTCCAGAAGTCTGAGCCCCTTAATCTCAGCATCACAGGTGAGTGGCTCTGTCTATCCACCTCTTGCTCAATTTGGTCCTCACCCATGAACACTGGTGCAACTCATTACAATTTGAAGAGGGAAAAAAATATATTAATTTTTTTGATATTTATTAACCTGTTCAAGGGGAAAAATCCTGTTAATATGATGACAGTGTGAATAACTGTCTCTGTAATCGTGTCTCATATTTTTTCCCCTGTAATGCCTATCACTGGGACATATGGGTGCAATGGTTAAAATTGTTTCCTTTCAGCAAGAAGGTCACCGGTTTGAATTCCAATTTGACCAAAAGTCTTTCTGTGTGGAATCAGCATGTTCTCTCTGTGTGTGCATTGGTTTTCTGTGGGTACTCCAGTTTGCTCCCACAGTCCACTCTCTAAATTGACCGTAGGTGGGAATGTAAGAGTGAATGGTTGTTTGTCTCTGTGAGCTGGACTGGTGAGCAATTCAGGGTGTACCCCACTTTGTGTCAACTCCAGCTCCCTGCAACCCTCATGTGGCGGATAACAATATAATGTATACTGTATTTTCCCATGTCCACACTACCTGTGGATTCCAGATAAAGATGACCAACTGTGAACTCTAACATCAGTAATCTTAAGCAAAATTTTGTGGAGAAGAATCTGTTATCCCCTGCTGAAGAAGTAAAACCTTCCAGTCAGCACAATGTCTAACACTGGCCTTCCGTATAATATACATGTTCTTTATATGCAATGCTACAGTGAGTGCACATTTTTCAGAGCCTGCACACTGGAGGAGGAGGAGGCGGGGGATGTCGCTCAGGATGTTTGTGGAAGTGGGATTTTAGATAGTGGGCTTCAAAGAGCCCAGAGGCTTGACTGTGGGGTTTTACATAACAGGCACTTTTGTGGATCAAGCAAAGCTACTTGGGTGAGAGTATGAAAAATGGAGAGAGAGGGGGGGGGGGGGGGAGATGGAAATAAGCATAATGGGTACTCTTAAAAATGGTTCTGCTCTGTTTAAGTGTCCTGATGACAGCCATGACAGTGTGACAGTGAGTCAGCAGAACCAGGAAATACAAGCAGTTAAAGAAAAACCCGTGAAGTTTCAAGGGATGTGGAAGGTCCAAAGGTCCAAACGCAAAAAGACACAACCCACCACTATTTTTTTTCTTAGTTTGGTTTTTAATAATGATGAAAATAATTTTAAAAAATGGCATTAGCCTTTGGAAAGTTGTAGGTGGGGAGTGGGCTGTGCCCGATGGTCAAGTCAACATTAGAATTATTTTGGGAAAAAAACAATTTTTACCCAAAAAACCTGCATTTTCAAAAGGATTTATGGTCATTCCATAGTTGTCCTTTGGATTTTTTTCCCCATCAGATGATGAAGATGATAAAGAACTATAAAAAGAAGAAAGAAGAACTGCACTACTGAGGACTACAGTGTAATTTGAGGGTGGAAAAACATTGAACACAGCCTTTGTGGCTTCAATTCTGATGGAGATACAGTCAACATTGGTTTGGTACATGAAAAAAAAATAATAATGGAGGTGTACAGTCAGAAATAAGTCACTATGGCTGACATCTGCAGTCTGTCCCTAATGATTCCCAAGGCTAAAAAACATCAATTCCACTGAGCGGAATAAAAGTTTCTCAGGCTTTGCTGCATCACTTTCAAACTATCCTCTGTGAGACCAACAGCATCAGTGAAGAAATACTATCATTTTATCCATTTTGTCTTTGTGTTCATCCATATTTGCTCCTCACTGAAAGCAAATGCTTTCCAACTGTGCATTAAATGTTAACTGATGAGGTTGAAATGTATTTAGAAATCATACACATGAAAAACAGTGAAACAACATATTAAAGAGAGGGATTCACAAGTCTTACACTTACAGCTACTATGAATGGAATAATGAAGAACTCGTTACTGTCTATTTATCTATTTATTTATCTATTTAACATTTTTTAGACATTTTGGACACCATTGCAATTCACATATGACAAAGGCAACAAGACATTTTCAGAGATACCACAGTAGACTTTATACTTTTTGCATATCAGATCCAATCACTTCATTGTTTAATTTGACTAGATACACACTGTCTATAGTCTCTTCATCCACAAGTCCCAATAGTCAATGGTGCCAAGGCTTTAGGCTACTGACAGATCCTATTTAGGAAAATGCAATTTTTTTTATGCATTTATTTAAAGCTGCACTTTGTAGTCTTGTTGATGTGTCTATTATTATTCTGCCTCTGTTTGGTCTTTTAGGTCTGATTGGTCTTGATGAACAGAAACAATGTAACATGTTGTGTCCTCCATCTGAATATGTCAAGCAACACTGTCAAATTTTTAAATAAAGATAACAAACGAAACTGTTAAACTGTGTGTTATTCTTCTTATTTGTGCTTTCAAATGAGAACATTTCAGGTAAAGGTTAAAAATGGGAGCTACAGTACTAAAAAAAACTTCTGTCCCCAGGGGGCTCCATCCACTCTCCTCTCCAGCCCAGGCCTGCCCCTGCCCAGACACAAGTGATCCATGTACCTCTTAGTATCCCTGGAGCTATACTTTGTCACTTTTTTGCCCCAGGAAGCTCTCAAGCATCATACATACATACATACATACAGTATACTTTTTACATTTCCACCACTGTTCAAGTGCTTCATGACTTCTTTATGCAACCAAAAGTACGTAGCATTCAGGACTCAACAGGAGCCACAAGGGCACAATAACATGCACAATGAAATATTAAATGTTTATCCAGTTCATGGATGACTGAGAACCTTCTGCATTTTCTTCACCAGGACAAATAAGCTTTCTCAAGCCAAAGTGCTCTCATTCAAACAAGTGGCAGATAGATGATGTCACGACTTCAAAACAAATAATAGTGACACATCTATTACATATTCTGTGGCCAGATTTGGGAATAAGAGATGTACTCAGCAGGGAGAATATATTCAGATCAGCTGGCCTAGCTCTATAATTTATAGACTCAGTGACTCTGGAGACAACACAATCATTCTTATTCCAGCATTCTATGAAACTGTGGGCAAGTTGTTCCTGAACAGAGTTTAAGAACTGATTATGTGATAGATGTAAGGAACAGGGGAACACCTCACAGGTCTAATAACCTGCTGGATGTGTTGTTGAGTATCTGAGCCACTGAGTTGCAGAGATGAGGGCTGTTGGTGTTGTATATGCTGACAGAGAGATTGCAAACAATACTAATTTTCCTGATGGTGCAAGGTAAAAAGCAGTGCAATACATATCTGTACATGTTGTTCACTTTCAAATATGAAAGGTAACGATCAAATTAAGATTTTTCTTTACCCAGCCAAGGGTGTCTAGGGTCTATTCATTATTTTTTATTTAATAGTTTTCTGTCTTGAAAGTAAGAAACATCTTTTTTTTTTCTTTTCTTCCTTGCAATATTACTATTGGATATATGTAGTTAATGATAAGACTATTTTATCATGAGGGTAGGAGGACATTCGTGATGATTTTGATTAACACCCTCATCATATTTAACTAAACCCTTTATTGCAAAACATGGAAATAAACTTAGACTTTGCACTGAAGGCTCTGCCCTTAAGATGATCCAAGCAGCATGTTAAGCCAAACATGGGATGCAATAGAGGAAACCCCGAAGAGGAGAAAGACATTACTGAATAACATATGATCTGGAAAAGTGGAGGTTGGGGTAGTGGTGGCAAAGCAATTCCAACAGCAGCAGAGCAAGGCTGCACTGGTGTATCAAGAAGTGAGGGACCACCTTGGTATGAGAGTGGCACTGATTGGAGCATGATTAAATATTGAGCTGATTACAGTTGGGGCGTCTAATGGGCGTGTCCAACAAGAGGTCATGTGAGGCTTATATTCCTTTTGTTGTTATTATTAGCATCAGTGCCTGATTGTGAAATAAAATGTAGTATCAGGTTTCATCTCTCCTAATGTAACCACTATATGCATCTAAGCAGATGTTATCTCATCAACTTCATGTGTATCCACAGATGGGTTTCGATGTGCGTCCCCTAACTTTGATATTAGAAATATAAACAAGGCTTTACTGTCTGCTCTCTTAAGATATACTGTATATCTTAATAGGTCTTATTTGTTTCCTGACATAAACTAAGGTGTTAAGGTCAGTTCATTTTTGATATTGTTAATATACCCTAATAATAAACACATTCACAAACATTCTTGAGCAGCATTCTTAGTATGGACACTCCCTCATCTCTTACCCTAATCTTAACCAGATGCTTAACCCTAATATGAACCTAATTCTAAACCTAAAGTCTAACCTTAAAGCAAAGTTTTAACCCTAAAGGAATGCTTTTTTTGCTTCCTACAAAAATGTGCACATACACAAACACTCAGCTTTGCACAGCATTTGTTCTTAAGACACTGTTACCATAACCAATAAATATGTAACCCTAACCCTAACCCAACAACAATTAAAATCTGTTTCGTCATTCCATTTTGATTAACTGGCCTGTATTTTACCACTTGCGCACTTGTTTTGTTGAATAGTTTTGTCATCATCTTGTCTCTTGTCTGGTACAGCACAGTAAAACATAACATAAAACAGAAACACATCCCATCAAACGACAGTCATCTTCAGTATCATTTGAACTTGTGGCGATATGGTGCATCTTTGTGATAGAAGGCACAGACTTTCATAGATGGAGCACTTTCACATTTGACTGTTCAACAGTCTCACTGGAGCCTCAGATGTAGACGTGGCGGCAGAAATGGAACCGATGACTAGGGTTGATAATAGCTTTGTCTCCATCAGCAGTGTCCTCTTTGCTTATCTGTAAAATCTGGCTGGCTGTCACTTCAGCAGCAGCACAAGAATTTGTCTGATATAAGAAGCTCTTTGAGTGACATCAAAGCACAACAGTGCTTTAACGCTGCTGATTTGAGAACTGCAGTTACAAAATTGCTCCACTTTCAGGTTCTTTTCATCGACTACATGGCAGATGTTTTTTTTTTTTTTTTTGCAAGACAGAAAAACCATTTAACATCATTTGTTGAGGAAACTTTCCAAATAATTACATGTGAGGCAGGAAATATTGGCAAACATGGGTAAAAATTAGTTCCTCAAAAATGTAATTTAACTCTTAGAATATAGAGCATTTAGGCTCCCTTTTGTCTATTAATATATTAAGAGTGTCTTATATCCTTTTTTTCAGTGTCGTGTAGGCAATCTGATGAAAATAATTTTTTTTTTTCTTTTCCATTTTCACCAAGCATATAAACACATCTGAGCAAATAGTAGTCACATTTTTTTTTAATTGGGTTTAATTTGTGAAATATGGAAATATGTCACAGTTCAGTTGTGACATATTTCACAACTGAACAGTTGCTTGGCTCGTTTTATGAACAAAAATGAATGAAAAAAAGTCTGTTAATCGAAAGTCTGTTGTGTGACTTCTGCACAATTATTGCTTCTCCCGTTTTTTAATAAAATTAATCATAACTTTAACTCAACAAGACGACAAGAAGACAAATAAGTGCATTTCTAAAGCCTGATGTCCATATAAGGATCTGTGTATTATTCCCACAGCAATATAGCATGGGGGTGCCTGTGGCACAGATCTGTGCCACGTGAGTACTAAGGGTTAAATGTAATAAGTGAAATAATTTTCATTGATTAGTTGTGTTAACCAAGAGAAAATGTAAAATGTATAGTACATTGAAAAAAAAACAGTCTGGTATTTATACCTATTATTACTATTAAAATAAACATGAAAAAAATTAGAATATACTATAAAACATATGATATGCTGTTTCTAGGATGCATGCCAAATAGTAAAGTAGAAGAAATAGATACATTCAGTCAGTCAGTGCAGTCAGTTAATTAGGTTTGTGAGCTCTTCCTTTTATTAAGATAAAAGACCTCTTTAATTTCCCTGCTGTTTCATCCTTTATTCTAAGGCATATTCTAAGGCATATTCTAAAGTCTTGTGTGATTAGAGTGTTGTAAACTACTGCTTTGAAACAGCCACGGTTTAGTTTGATAATCACGGTAGTAACAACTGTTCTGAAACTGGTGGACAGCACTGCTTATGGCAAAAGGGATAATAGAGGGAAATGCCATTGAAATGTCAACAGAGTGGTGGAGCAGGCATAAATGTCGTGGTGTGTTTTCGAAAATGAGCTTGTGCACATGCACCTACTGTATACTTTCACAAGTTGGATAGAGTATGAAAATATTCCTTTTATTATTGGATTACTAACCCTAACCCTAACCCTAACCCTAATCTCAATTGTTTGTGTTTTATTTAGTTTTTTTTTTCTCTTTTACAAACATCACTGGTACAGATTGTCTGGTTATGCTCTTTTGAGAAGCCTACTGTATATCCATCCATCCTGCATATCCTGTGATGATTGTGTGGAGGTGCTGAATCCAATTCCTAAGCTGACCATGGCTGAAAGGTCAGGTGCCTATCACAGAACAACAGTATGAAGACAAACAACCATTCATACTTGCTTTCACATCTAAGATCAGTTTAGAGTCTTCGATTAACTTAACTACCAATCGTCATGTCTTTGGACTGAGCGAGGCATTGCACTACATTGGTTAAAACAGTAACAGTAATCGCAGCACCCATGGATCAATAATGTACAGTGATAGTCACAATAGCCGGGAAGAGTCTGGTGGTTTTTTGGTCTGGATGCTACGTAGCCTTCTGCCTGATGGTAGGGGCACAAACAGAGCATGTGCCAGATGTGTGGCCTTACTCACGAAACAACGGCTTGTGAAGAGATTACTGATGGCAGGTAGGCTGCAGCTGCATACTCTCTGCTGAAGAGCTTTTTTGTCTGCTACCATGCAGCCTCATAAAGTGAAGATGAAGGGGTGCTTTATTGAAGGTGGAGGTTGAGGTCCATGTGAGGTCATTTGCAATCTTGAACCCTAAGATATTTAAAACAGGTCACTATCTCCACTGTGTCATCTACATTCTTGGGCCAACCCAAACACATATAACTACGCAAGTGTTATGATCTGAAGTTGCTTCAGCTGGTCAGTTCATGGTCATCTGACTACCTTACCTACCTTACTACCTTACCTGACCATCAGGGTTATCCCAAGATGGCAATGCCAAGAGTCATCAGGCTCAAACTGTGAAAAATGGTTTGGGGAGCACAAGACTTCATTTTTCCACATGAACTGCTTCAATGTCCAGACCTGAAGCCCATTGAGGATCTTTGAGATGTGCTTAACACCAAGTACAGCTGTCAAACTCCATCATAAATACAAAATCTTATATGTATGCAGCTCTAGATGGGAATAAATGTAATGCTGCATAAACTTATTAAATCACTTGTCATGTTTCATGTCGGGTCTAGGTTGTGCTTCCTGCTTTTATTGTGATATGTCTTGTTTCTGTTTCCTGGGGAATTGCTTTTAGTTTTACTTTCAGGCACTGGCTGGCAGGTGAGGCGGAGTCCCCAATCAGCACGGCTGTTCTTCATCAATCATCAGGCGACTTCCTACTTATACCTTGGTTTCCTGCTTCCTGGTGTCAGCGCGCCTTACTCAGTTGAACTGGTAACACGTCTGTTTTCGTTTTTTAGTCCACTCCCTTAGTTTATTTTTTGTACTTGCTTCAATTCATGACATCACTGGCATAGTGAATGCATGTTGTAGGAGGTTGAGCACATACTGTGTCTGCCTTGAGGAGTTGGTCTGGTTTGACTGCCAACCAATAAATCAGTGGAACAAAAAAAAGCTGGATAGCTTAGTTTTTCCCTTTTCCAGAATTCATTTAATTCCAACCAAAGCTGCGCACAATCACTGCTTTAGTTCCTGCTGATTGGTACTATATTCAAAGGGAAGGGGTTTTATGTGGAAACAGACATGGCTTTGTCCATTATTTGTAGGCTTTGTATTGCTCTAATTTTCAGTTTCAGGCTTTTGTCACTCTGTTGTCTATGTTGTGACTATAAATGGTTTCAAGGTAGGTGGTGGATACAGTGGGACGCTTTCACTCAGATGTATTTTATCATGTCATGATGAAAAAAGATCCTAAAACTCGTATTTCAAAGGACAAAAAAAGGAGTCGTTGTCTTTTACGCTTTCATGAATCTGGTTGTCACTCTTATCAAACTTCCTGTTGAGATCCCCACTGTGTAATATCAGAGTAAATCCACAGTGTTACAGCACAGCTTGAGAAATGTGGCACATTCTTCTATACGCAACCTTGTGCTCCCATCACTGATGAGCATTGACACAGCTCCCTGCTTCCATGACAATCCACGTTTATAGTGGCAATCTGCATGTGGGTGGACCTGACACTTCAAGGAACACTCATGACACGGGCCTCAGATTGCCTTCAGTCTTGTTAAACTCAGTTAGACCCTGGCAGTTAAGACCCACAACAAATCTGGTGCCTCATCCTAATTGGATTTCTTATCTTTGCTAGTGGCATTAGGACACACTTACAAAATGAAGAGCGGGCAAGAGCTGTTACGATCACAGTACAAGGCAAAGAGGGTCAGACATGAAGAGATTAATGGGTTTTGATATTGTTAATAATCTCCATGATCCCTGCTTCTTACACTAATTTCTGAAGACAGATTGGATGGTAAGATGTCACTTTTAATCCAAGATTTCAATATCAGTTTAAACTTTTGGGGAGAGAAGTTCAACTTTGAACCTTAATATGCTGTTCAAAATCGAGTTCACAATATACAGCCTAGAGGCACATCAGATTATCTGAGGTAATTACAGCATGATTCGGCAAAGTGCTCTACAAACACAGAGATCTATTTTGAATGCCCTCTTGGCCCATCAGAAGAATAGGGAAGCTGTTATATTGTTTTGCTGTGGAAATGGTCGAGCCAAACAAACAAAAGAATTCAATTGATGAGATTTCGTGAATGCATCTTGAAGCTGCCCTTAAGCATAATTTATAGTCTGTCATGCACTGATGGTGGAGCACTGATGGTCAAGTTGATTGTTGCAAAAAATGGCAGGCCTAGTCTACGCTTTACAGGGTCACTCACACCACTCATGATAAATGGGGGAGCTTATTTGTTACTGGTAGTAAATGCACCAAGCGCCTCAGTTGACTCTCCCTCATGTTCCTAAAAGTAAAACTAAGGGCAGTAAAAAAAACAACAGTGCTGCACACAGAGATCCAAGCAAATGTGTTTGTGTGAGCAGGCACTCCTGCAAACATTAGCCTGTGGCAGCCCTGGAAGCAACACTCATACCGCGACTAAATATTGTCAAGGAATGTAATTCAATCTGTTCATTGTCATTGTGGGGGAAAGCAAACAATTTTGGCTCAACAGAAAAGCTTTTGTATTTGAACACACAATTTATCTGTGTGTCAGTATGTTTCAGTGCATCAAGCTGGAGTGAAGCAAAGTTGGACCAAACAAAATCTCTGTCTGATTTTAATTATTCTGTTTCACCTGGACAATGCAATTATTCTTCAATTCCCTCCATGCAAATACAACTAATGTAATTATAGAAATAAACAGTGTGTGACACAGGCCAATAGTTAACCTTGTATTCAGCATATGACAACAGATTTTATCACGTACACCTTCACACTAGTGGCAGCCATGAACAGAAGCTAAGGCTATAGTGGTGGTTTCTACTCCTTAAGTGTTACAATTAAATTGGTTTAATCTAATTATCTTTATCGATCATCCTTGTTTTAAAAACAGTCACACCTGCCCACCAGAATGTTGCAGTCACCACGACAGCTTAAAGTGGAGCTCAATTCTGAGTGACTGTGAAACGACCTCACACAGGTGGAAAAGTTTAATTGGGAAGGTTTGATCAAATGAAACCTTTGTCTCGTCACTCGATTTCAGCCCATCTCAATGACACAATGACTCATGAGTTATCAAGCATCACCAACTCATGCTATATCCCCACAAGCCCTTTTGTGTTTGATACTGGATCTGAAACCAAGACATTTGCAAATGCTGTTCAGGTTTTGTGTGAAAATGCTGGGGCTGCATTAGTCTGGGCAGGCAGAGACCTTTGGAAATGATGACACAGTTGCGTTAACCATTTGCATTCAGACTGGCTCTTATCAGTCATGACTCGACTATCAGCTGTGAATGAAATCAGTAACGCTTACTTTCAGTTTCAGCTCGTCATCGATCTCTTACTTTGCAATATTGCGGTTATTTGCCAATTGTACTTACTATAACTAAGCAACCAAAGGCAGAGTAAAAATATTCTTTCCATTTACACTGGTATGCACATGCCCAGTGTAACAAATGGTCATGTGAAATACATTTTAGGTATGTTTGTGTGAAATTGAATGAAGAAGTATATAATTGCTTTAAATGAAACCTGTTTAAGATTTAAATGAGACTTTTATATGTTCTTTTATGCATAGGTTGTTTCTACCACAGTCCAATTAGACACACCAGCTTGTTTTGCATTTTATATTGGTAGCTTAATATGTAAACAAAAAGAATAATATCCAATCTTGTATGCGAAGGCCACCGTGATCAGAGTCCTGCACAGGTCCATTTTTTAAAACCCGCACCCACGCATACCCGGGAATCAAAAAGGAACCAACCTGTAAATTGTCATTATGTCTCATGCAACACCACACAAAACTGTACCCATTAATAAAAGAATAAAAAACACACGCTCTCATACTTGTACATTTTCAATATAAATTTCAATGAACCACGGCTGACATAAAAAACACAAAATGCAAAAAAAAAAAAAAAAACACTCAGTATGTTGATGATTTAATGATGTGCAGACCCTCATGTGAGCAATGTGACGTCTTAGTACTAGTACAGTACTATTACAGGCCAAAGAATGACATAAACCCAGTCTTTTGTTCAAAAGAGTGAGACATTTTGGGTCCTGATCACAGCTGAGGGCAAATCCCTCTCACCCAAGCATATTAATGCAATTCAGAGTTTACCCCAACCTATCACTGATGATGTTGATGGACAATCTTGGACATGTGTGTATACTCAGAAAAACTACTCAGTGCATTTATACATAGGCAAAAGATTACAACCTCATGATAAAATCACATGAACACCTGATGTTGAACAAGCTTTCACTGACTTGAAATTTTCTTTGCGGACCACTTTAGGACTGCCTGATCCAACATGTCCTTTTATAGTCTGTGGATGAGAAAAATGTTTGCTGTGGCAGCAGCTGAATAAGCTGTACTAACTTCTAGAGACAGTATGGGTTATTCTGATTTGACCTCATGCTGTGTCATTGATTTTGTTCGAACAGAATCTCCTCATCTTTCGACAGCACGTTGGCTTCGTTACAGTACTGTGTTACATGACATGCCAAATATTACTGTCAAATATTTCACTGTTCTTAATCCTGCTGGCTGACGGTGAAAACCTAACTGTGTTGCAGTTCTCCAACAGGTGTGTACTCCCAGGCCAGGCCGGACCTTCAGGAAACAATAATGAAAACGAAAAAGTAAAAAGAACCCACCATTACACATAGCAATGCAATGAACCCATGAAGTGATTGCACAAGCTGGCTTTTCTCCCTTTTTTGATGCCAGTGGTGTTTGGCTTTAAAAATAAAAGTATTCTTGTCTTGATAAGAGTAATTTATTTTGTAATGCACATTTTAATATCAGTTTTATTACAAAAACAAATATATTTTGTTACCACCCACTGTCCACTTGAGTTTTGTTCACTTTCACCCTGCTGGAAGCCATGAATTTATTATCTTTTTTTAGACACCCGTTGCACAGCCTTTTTTGTCAGTACGCAACCCGGTGCAGGTCTCGGACTGTGGTTCTCCAAAAAAGGCTTGGAAAGGGAGGAATGAATGAATGAATGAAGGAGTGTTATTATGCATGTTTTTATTCGGGGTGGGAATCTTAAGGTACCTCACGATTGGATTACGATTCTGAAGGAAATTATTCAGATTCTAAAGCTATTATACAGTATAATTGCATCTTAATGCATAATAATAATTTTTAAGAAACTGTGTATTAAAAGATCTGTCATTAAATACCCAATTGAACTTAGCAAATAGAACATATTTCACTGCAACCAAGGAAAGAAACTGAAATAATAATAATAAAAATCCACACATCAGCTTTTTATCCAATTGTGGTGGTTGGATGTTACACTACAAAGCAAAAATAATTTAAAGCTGCATGGAAAGAGTTATTATTTAAATAGATTTAAAGCAATCAAAACTAGGTTTTGATTGCTTTAAATTGCAAAACTGATTGCTTTAACTGGCAAAAATAGGTTTTGTACTGAGACTGAATGCTTGACAATGGATTAATCATCAGTAAAAGTCGACTGCTTCTGATACCATTTCTCGCACAAGCACACTGGCCTTGGCACATCCTGTGCATATTTATGATCACGCTTATCCTGTCAGTGGGTCTGCACACTCCTGTCGCCTTATAAATTTACAACTGTCAATACTTGAAATCTTCACTAAGTTCAAACATCTGCATCTAAGGAAACTAACCAGCCTCGAAACATACTTTAAAAACATCCCAATTTACAGCCCTTCAATCACGTCCTGGTTACTTGACGTTGATCTTAACGGCATGTTTTGGGTTACACATCCAATTGAGGGTTTATTGATCAAATCAGATTTTTTTTTTTTTTTTTTTGATAGCTGATCCAGTGATTGTGGCCAGTGTAAATGACAAGCATTGGCTGATGCCCACTGAAAAACCCACAGCACAGGCTTTATGATTGCAAGCGCAACAAGACAACAAAAGGACAAAGTTATATTTTCTTTATCATCGTTCATCTCAAGTCAAACCTCCACTAATACATCCAGCCAAAACAAAAATAAATAAATAAATAAATTGCACACCACTGGGATAAATGAGGATCGATACATTTGCCCAAAGCTAAATTTCTATGTTGGGACATCAAGGTTGAAAAGTGATGTGGGCAAAATCAATACACACACACACATATACACAGGTTCTCTACTTGTAAAGACACAGTTTTAATTCCAATTGTTTGGAAAGGTCAACCAAAGCCCTTTTCTTACTATTAACCATAACAAGTGACCCTTATTCTAATCAATCACAATCCACAGCTTTATCTTAAATTAAGCCAAAGACACAGAAATTAGATGCTTCATAAGGAGCAGGTGCTACTTGTCTGAAAAAGTCAGTATATGAAAACAAAAGAGCAAATAAAAACGAGCACACACACACACTGCACAAAAAAATTGAACACAAGCACATACCAACACAAATAATGTCACGCTCCTCCTATTCTTCGTAGGTTTACTTGCACTGTACTGAAGACAATGCGGATTCTGCTCCCCATCATGACTCACACAAAATGCGAAGGTGTTAATTATACCTGACCTCTAACTAATTCACATTAACATAAACACAATAATTCCCTGCAAACTCCTTGCAGACTTTTTCCATGCTCATTATTTCCAATAACAGGTAGGATGATCTCCGGAGCCCAGCGCAAAGTTGAGCAACTGATGCGCCATCAGATCCCGTGTTGCTGTTTGATTGTGCTGTCAGTGTTCCGCATGTTTATTCTTTGCATGACAGAGACATCACCAGTGCACTGTGAGATTATTCTGATCAGTCCAAATAAGTGTGTATATATATTTATATATATATATATGACATTATAAAACAATAATGATCATGAGGAGTAGGACGTGATATGAATGAAATCTCGCCACTGCGCCAGTGGCTCCTCATCCATTACATTCACACTGGACTGGGACACCTTCATTCACACCGCGAGACTCGTATCGCTTCTTCACCTTTTCACGCAGCTTCAAACAGGAGCAGCAACTTGCCACGGATGCTGATAACAACATACATCGCCCACCATCAGCATCCCCATCCAAAACGCTGCGCGTCAATGCGCATAGCATTCAGTCACCAAGCTCGCGCTGAAGTTTTGAGCTGTTCCACGGCTGATACTGCTCACGCAAATACAGCTCAACACAACAGCAATATACAGTAAGTTGATAAAGTAAATACCTTGATGGTCTTCGTGGACTGGCATTTGACTTGATGCGACACGGAGGCGGTTTGGTTCATGTTGGGATGCAAACAATCCTCCTTCTATCCAAGTGATATACAACAACAGCAGCAGCCGGAGAGAGTGAGAGAAACAAAGCGAGCTTCAGCTTCCCCACAGCAGCACAGGATGCTCACCGATGTCGCTCTTTTATTCAATATGCGACTGAGGCGCGCAACCGCATGCGCCTCGCACAGCGCATCGAAGCGCGCGATGTAAAGCATGTGCACAGGCAACTGGTGCAAGTGATGACAGGTTACCAGGGGCGACCGCAGACATTGTAAACGGGGTAGCAGCTATTGTAAGCCGTTTAATTCTTCTAGAATTCTTCTTCTAGTCCAAATGAACATTTCAGATACCCACAATGGCATTGTATGTCATATACAAGTATACAATTTCCAGAACCAAAATCATTTTTGTAACCAGGTAAAGCTTACACAATAGGAGGAGTTTGTTCTGGCTGTTGGTGCAAAAACAGCAGATAAACAGATAAATAAAGTAAAAAATAATAATAATAATAAATAATAATAATAATAAAAAGGAAGGAACGAAGAAAGAAAAGAAAGAAGAAAGTAAAGAAAAGAGTATATTGTAATTGCTCGAAAAAGGGAAATATAAATTAATAAAAAAAAACAAGAATATGTTTAGTGAAGAAGTTGTGCAGTATGTCAAAACTTTACTGTTCTGAGGGAGGCAGTGTAAGTTTTTACACAGCACTTTATTGTGGGACAACATCTAACTCTCTTGCGCCAGCAATGTCGCCCGTGAAAACCACTGCCAACTTCCATGTGCTGCATTACCATATTCCTTCTAACAAAGAGGCAAGCACATTTTGCTGAACTCTACTGCTATACTATATGACATCTCCCCTTTTTTGTGTTAGTCCCAATAACATACAACATAATAAAGGAAAATAACAAGCTCTAGCTCTACAATATTTGTCATAAACCGAGACCTGGAATCTGTTGATACATATGATCCATTGCAGTATTTTTTTTACTCCTGATGCTCCTCAACATATCATAAACATTAACAAAATGAGCATATAATTGAAATGCAAAATTAACACATTTACAACACTATTGACAAAATTGTACGATATTATTATTGTTGTTATTATTATTATTATTATTATTTTGCCTTTTGCTTCCTGTCCCTTGCCCCAACAGGTCATTTCAGGGGCAAGGTTACTTTCCACAGCAGGGATTGTGGTCCTAACCTCCATTCCCATTAACAGTTCAGCTGGGCTGTAGCCAGTGGTAGAGCAGGGGGTGGACCTAGAGACCATCAAATCCAGTAGAGGATCACTTTGTCTCAGGATTTTCTGAGCAGTCTCTACAGCTCTCTCCGTGTGTCCATTGCCCTGAGGATGGTAGGGGCATAGACGTAGAGAGCCCAAAGTCGAGCTGCTCAGTGAAACTCCTTAAACTCTGCACTCATTGGGAATGCCAAATCTGGCAAAAAACAGCTTTTAGCTTTTGAATAACTTGGCCGCTTGTCATTGATGGCAGATGAAGTATTTCTGTGAATTGTGAATAATAATCTGAGATCACCAGGTGGTTTTGGTGATCAGGCTCACACAGGTCCATTGCAATCCTCTCCCAGGGTCGCTCAGAGAGTGGTGTGGATATGAGAGGTGTTCACCTCATTCCACAGCACACCTGACATGACGACACAAGTCTGTTTAAAGTCCAGGGCACCGCACTGATGAGCATGTGCTCTCTCCATTTTAACAGGCTTTGGTGTCAATTCTGTAATTTCTGGAGAATCGCACCTCTCAGCGACCTCATCGACTATTCTGCTTCCTCTCAGCAGGAGACCTTCATGGTCAAACAATCCTGACTTCACTTGAGCATATGCTTTTGCATTTAGGTGGACTTTGTTTATGTGGTCAGGGCATAATCTTTTTTATTAGCTTTATAACTGACAGCAGTTCTGTGTTGGCTGCTGTGGCTGTCTTTATTTTGGCCATCGTTCTATTTGATGCGTGGACCTGCTCCATCACACTTGCCACATAGACTGCCCCAGTCTTGTTTTTCAAGAGTTCATACAGCAGTTTTCCACGGTTGAGAGGTCAGGGATATATCTTTCTAGATACTTTTCCATTCCCAGACTTCACTTTAGCTCTTGTAGATTTGCAGGTGGTGCTGTATAGCCTCCACCTTGTTTGGGTTGGGCTGGATGCCAGACTTGTTGATAAGTTGCTCGGGTAACCACAGCTGTCTGTGTTTGATTGAGCACTTTTCTCTGTTGAGCTTTAAACCAGCTGTTTCTATTCACTGCATAACCCTATCTAAGCAGCTGTCATGCTCCTCCTCTGTGGCCCAGTACACGAGAATGTCATCTATTAAGACATCAACACCCTCCAGCCCATGTAGTCCCCATCACCTTCATCTGGAAGATCTCTGGCACACTTGTAATAGCAAATGGGAGCAGTTTAAAGTCAACACAGCCAAATGGGATTATAAAAGGTGGTGAGCTTACAGCTGTCTGGATTTAGGGGTATCTGGAAGAAACCGCTGGCAGCATCTAGTGATCGCATATCTTGGCTGTTATCTCCTCTGTAGTAGGCTTGATTCAGAACAGCTTGATTCAAATCTGCATGTATGCAGGCTTTGTCTGTGCTCTTCTTTAATACAGGCACCACAGGTGCACACCAGTCAGTGGACTGTGTCACACTCTCAATGATGCCATTTCTCTCCGTCCTCCTTAATTCTTCCCTTACTTTCTGTAACATTGAGGGAGGGATGCATCATGCTGTGTTTACAGCATATGGTTGAGCACCATTTTTCAGATGTATTCTGACAGGTTCTGTCTTTATTGTCCCATGCTCATCTGTGCTTGTGCATGTCCATTCTACTCACAAGGTCCGTGCAAACAGATAGCAGCCTGCTGAGTAGATTATTCACAGTATGTGCTCTAATGACATAATGCTTTGAGTGGGTGTGTTTTACCTTTATAGGTCACAGTACTATGAATCTGTCCTATGCATTGCTGTTCTTCACCTTGGCTGTCTAGAGGAATATCTGCAGGCTTTATGGGCTCCTGGGGGTAAGTGTCCGTTAAATATCTTCCCAGATGATGTTCATATATATGACTGCAGCTTCTCTGTAACCTTACTCACTGCTTTTTTTTTTTTTATTCCTGCACACTCTACTCCAATGTCAAACTTTTTGGCATGTACTACAAGTGAATTTTGGAGCAGGGCAGCTTTCATCACTATTTTGTTTAAACATTTCCATATTTCCCACATCGACTACTGTGTCCATCTTTTGGCTTACCTCGGTGTCTGGTGAATTTATTGTGTTTTCCTGTGACCTTCTGTATCCTCCCTGAAGCTTCTCCTTGCATGCTGACTTGTGAGGCAACCTCCTTCAACTGCCTGACCGCCTCTACGGTCAGTGCCAGTGCCAGGTCCTTCGTCATCGGCAGTTTGCGGGAGATTGCCTTGTCCAGTATTCCCACGACAAACCGGTCATGGATATTTTCCTTTCTGCTCACTCCAAACTCACAATATTTCAGAGAGTTCATATAGAGTTTGGGTAAAACTTTCACCCTTCTCTCCTGGTCTCTGCAAATGTTGATAGAAATAAAACTTTTTTTCCTTGTATCACATTTTGTCACGCTCAAATTATTCTGTGGCCATCTTGGGCAAAAATGAATGACCTGTAGACATTCTCTGCTTCAGATTATAGTGGTAATCAGGCTGCTCACCTGCACAGCACCATCTTCCTTGTTGAGTTTAGTGGCTGTAAATCTCATGAAGCATTGCTACCAAGGTTTGTCAAAAGAGAAGTCTGTCAAACTTCACCATTGCTCTTCTTACTTCCCTTGTTCACTTCTGACACCATGTAATGGTTGTAAAGAAGGCTTGTATAAGTTTTTACTCAGCACTTTATTGTAGGAAAACATTTAATGCATGCACAATGGTGCACGAGACACACACTGCCAACTTCCCTGTGTTGCAGTATCGTATTCCTTCACACACACATTTTGTTGGACTATACTGGTGTATATGACTAAAACAGACAATATTGTACAAACTCATCTACCACTGTATCTTCCACAAGAAGGTTGTGGGGGGCACTGGTGCCAATCCCAGCTGAGATAGGGCAAAAGGCAAGGTACACCCTGGACAGGTTGCCAGTCCATCACAGGGCCACATAGACAGAGACAAATTCTGTAGTTAAATTTATCATGCAAAGTGGCAGTTTAATGTCACATTTTTGATTTATGTGTATGAGGTTTTTCATTACAGTTACTTTATATCTTTCTTTTAAGGCTGTAGTGAGAAACATTGCCAAATGAGTTCAAACTATAGTAATTAAGTTAATCAACGCTGTCTTTGATTCTCAGTATAGTGATGTCACGTCACTTTGTTTATACTGCCATGTTGGCAGCAACTGTGAATGAACAGTGCTTGTTTCAGGTTGTGAGAGTTCACTGTGCATTTTAAATCCATGGAGATCATGCAATATATCACAGAACCTGACAGATTGAATATATCTGGCCCTCAGGTTTTTTTCACAAGAACTGAGCAGACATTATTCTAGGACCTGGAGTATCCCAACTTCCCATTCGCAATTAAAGCAGAAGATATTAAGGCTAGAAAGCATTGTGATCACTGCACAAGAGAGATTCATTGCCTGAGTGTGTATTATGGCAGTGGTCTCTCAGGATCGCTCACAGTCTTTGGCAGATCAGTAAAATATTCCCCCTTTGCTATTGTCTCCAACTGTTTGTTTTGGTATCACATGGCACAACAGCCATCTTCACTTTTTATCATGGGTATGAACCAGAATGTTTTGCCAATTGTTTTGTTCTGAACATAAACAATATTTTAACGGTTCTGGTTCCACCCTAAAATTGATGTTCCCAAACCGGTTAGAAACAAACAAATTTCGTTCCTGAAATGGTCATAAACTGGACATAAAAAATATCTAGCTCGCTTTAGGACATTTTATGGTGTGTGTAAACTTAAGCTTGAAAATACTTTTCACTCTGAGCTCTTCTCCACAGCAGCAGCAGCAGCAGCAGCAGCAGCAGCATGTGTTCCTGTATGTTTGTGCGTGTGTGTGGGAGACCACATAGGCTTTTTCATTGCCTGCTGGTGATATTTCTAAACTTCTCCCTGCTCTCTCCACAAAATTGAGTGCATTACAGTAAGTGAAACTCAACAGGTCATTGTAAACAGGAAAAGCAGTATAAACCAGTTACCATTATTTTAAATAAACAATTCTTTTTCGGAACATAAAATATAAAGTTTCTGATTTTGTTTATGTTCATAGCAAAATACCAAAAGCTTCTGGGTTTCATTTTCTTTCATTTTATGAATCGAGCCAAGAAGAAACATATTGCCAGACACATTGCCTGACATATAGGTCACCTGGTAATTACATCTATGGATTTGAATAGCACAGCATCCTGCAAAAAGGATTTTGTTAGATTGCAACTGTTGCATGATGGGATAGCGTGACATCAGCTTCTGGAGTTCACCGCGGTCTTTAGACCTTTTGTCGACTGGTGAATTAGCTCAACAGCCAATCATGATATCCATATGTTACAAACTTTGATGTTTGTCATGATCAGCACAGATGTGGCTTATGACGTGATGTTCCGTACAGTGTCTTGATCCAGTGATGTTGTTTGGATGTTGTGCAGAGTAGTGGTCTAATTCAGTGGTCTATGAGTGTGACTGATTAAGTATTGGTGAAGTAAAATCAAGAAAACCTAAAAACAAACAACTAACAAATTAAACTGAATTTAAATAAAATCTGAATAGTACAAGGAAACCAAAATACTTTCTGTCAGATTGATGTTTTGTTTGTTTTTGGTTAGGTTGAGGACTATCTTCCTGGGATCTTCCACTTCCACTGCTCACTTATTGTTTAAGTCGTGAATAAAATGATGCAGCACTGGTCAAACAAAAAAACAACCACTTGGTGGCCAGTATTACTTATTACCAGTATGGAATAATGTCCACTCCAGCTGTTCCCCAAAAAGCACCCAGTGGCAGTACAAGGGTCGGTTATATCCAAGGATCTGTCCATTTCTGCAATATATTTGTCAATCTCCATGGATTTATATTGCACAAGGCCCACTTCCAGTGCCCTCGGCTGGACTACATGGCAATGACTTCCCATGGTCTGACAATGAATTATCACAATCAATTCAATGGCTTTTTATCATGTTACACAGTAAAATTGTTTATCGTTAACAAACAGATTTAGAAAGGTACAGCAGGTACAGCAGAACTTTTTTTTTTAAACCAGCACAAGAGAGGCAGACAGGTTTAACAATAAAATCACACAAAAACCTGCATTGGACATTTTGTTTCTTTTGCCTGTGTAGAATTTATACCAATGGTACAAGAGTGGTCTTTTGATCAAGTTTAGTTTGACTATGATTTGGATTGGATTTTGGATTAGATTGTTGACCACTACACTCTTTTTAGTAAGGCATATAAACAGTAGACAGACAGAAGTCTTGACAACATGTGTATGTATGTGTAAAAATACCATAAACATGGATGGTGTGACAAATTCAGTGATTACTACACATCAGAGGTAAAGTCTGAGTTACACAGACAAAAGGTTCTGATATGGGGAGGGGATTTCACAATGCAGGGGAGGAACATGTTTCATCACATCACACTAAGTAAATGTGTCTACAGTGGCCTTTAGAGTCTTTAGTCTGTAAATTGCACATAGCCCTCTGGTGCCACAGTGTTTCTGCCTTGTCTGTTTGTCTAGGAAAAAAAAATCTTTCATTTCTTTGTGTTTGCCTCCTTTGTCTCATATCTGTTCTCTGCTTGTCTCACTGGGGTGTAGCTTTGCAAATAGTTACGGCTAAACATGTTGAGATATTCAGGGACCTCCTGCATCACAAGACTGGGGGGTTAATTGAAGTATTGTCGTTTCTCATTGTACACTATTATCTGAGGGAGTCATTAGAGGGGATGTTGTACAGAAAATCTTCCTCTTGCATCTTTGCCCTACATGTTTTCAGGCTGCATATCAATATGCCAAAGAGTTTGAACACCACACAAGGTAATGGGATTCATTTGTATTCATATGTCATCGTACTCTGTGGTGTATTAACACCCAGCATAGAGGCTAATCATATTCAAACGAATTTAAGCTTTTAAGCTTTATTACATCTGATCATGTAGTCTGACCTAGGAATTAGATTTTGACCCAGTACAGGGCAGTTAGAGACAAATAGAGGAAGACTCCTATTGTCTATTCTACTACTCTGCATATAGAGTAGGACCCTTTGGTGGTGAGATCAACAAGCACCAGAAACAACCTCTCATGCTGGAAAGAAGACACTTAATGAGACTTAGACGATAGACCTTTAATTTCAGCAGAAACATTTAAATAGACAGCTGCCATTATTTTTGTGCGAGACCTTTGATTTGGCATTCCCGGTCAGTAGTTATGTAGCTTTACACACCAGGCAGGACAACAAGTTTGACAGATAATATAACTTCTAGGAAAAAAAACAGGTATTGTGTGCAGTCAGGGGTTGCTATAATATTGTTGGTTTAAGCAAAAGGCTTTAAAAAGTCTTAGATTTGAAGAATCCACCAAAGCTTGCCTATGTCTCTTTGTTTCACTTCATTGAAAATAAATCTATAAGAAGCAGAGAAGCACCGGTAAAACTTTGAAGGTGAGCAGCCACAAGTAAAACCACAGCTAACTATGATCAGGTGTTATTTGGGACCCCAAGTCAGAGTACTAATAACAGTTGATAGATTTGTCTGATTAAAAGTGGTTTCTATTGTCTACTTTTTTATTTTTCTTATTAATTCATTATTTAATCATTCAACCATCCATGCCAAGTGACAGCACAAAATGTTTAAGAATATCTATACTTTACAAGAGGCCACTTCCTTGTCATGTCATCCTTCCACTCTGTATTGCAGGGATGTGGAAATGACATGCCATTCCCATTTGTTACTTATAATTTTCAGCATTCTCACAACATTGTTAGGAAAGCAGACTGGCTCAGTTCACAGATTCTGTATGTGAAGGAAATGACTATGGTGGTCTGGCCCCTTGTTATTTCTCCATTTAGAAATAAGGTTTATAAACACAATAAAACAAATGACAGTATAATTTTCAGAGATGAAGGAATGGCCTTGATTTACAGTATAAGTTGTTTATGACACAAGTCTGTCTGTACTTATTAGCTTCATCGCAATAGGTATATACAGTAACTGTATATTCAGGATGAAACCGGTCAACTATATTTCTACCGATCCTTTATTTTTTTTGCAGATTTAGAGAACTGTTTGGTCTGCTTTAAGCAGATAAGAGTTTGTGTCTTTGGATAGTCCGCTTCATTTGCGCAGGTTTAAAAGCTCATCTGAAATCTGATCCTGAAAACGTGGGTCTTGGTTTGCTTGCAAGCAAAGTTAGCGAACCCGGGTGCGGTTCGCTTACAGTGGGAAAGGCATATGGACGACACAGTGAACCAAAGAGAAGGAGTGATTGAAATGATTTATGGATGTATAGATGTGATCCGAAGCTTTTTCATCCTCGCTCGGTGTCTGTAACCGCAGTAGCACGTTGTAGTCTCTCGCTCTCCATCGTCTTTTTTCAGTACTAGTGCATTCGTCTCATGTACAGAGCAACGTTCTGGATAGCTCGCTCCATCGCCTGCTGCTCATACTGGGCAGCAGCTTGTGCTCGTTACATGCGACCAGCTGTTGTGACTGCATGAAGTTGTCGAGGCAGTTTGGTCGGCTTGCAAAAGGTGCAATGTGAAAGTAAACCAAACCAAACCAAATAAAAAAAAGGTGTGAAAATGCCCAGCATTCCCCGTACAAGTCCTGTGGACTGTCCTGGTGTGAAAGTGCCCTTAATGACAATTATTCATCATCTAAATTTCATGATCATGAAAGCCCCAGTTGCACTGCTATATTTTAAGTCCAATTCCAGCAAGAACGTTTGGAGAGCACAGACACGTATGACACTTCGTCATGGCTTGGCACGGAACGGCTTGAATCTACTTTTTTTTTTTTTTAATTTTCCATTAGGGATAGTACCTTGTAAATTCCAAATTTTAATATTTAATTTAATTATTTATTAATTTTAATTGCTGCCAAAACCATAATCTGTGTCAGATGTGGATGAAACTGCATACGTATTCTTAATTTTGTTCAAATCCAATGAGTTTGACAGAAATATGAGTTATTTTATGTGACCTCAGTGAGTAGATTCTTACCAAAGTTAACTGAAACATACTTTGGTGATCATCTAACATCATAAATAAACTATACATATATATATATATATATATATATACATACACACACACACACACACACACACACACAATATGTAATTGTAGTTAGAAAATTGCTAAAAAAAAAAAGGAGGACAAACTCATAGATAAACCCATGCTGATGAAAACAACCTCCTTGGTGGATCTAAATACAGGGCCTCAAAACATCCAGACTATGGATGTGTATACAGCTGAATTTGTCGGTGTGTGTGGGCAGTAACAACTGCATGCAGATACATACAAGCATAGTCAAAAATAAATAATGTGTATGGGCAGAGTGCTGCTGCTGATGTGCATGACTGAGCACTAATTCATCATATAAGTGGGTTTTTCACTGACGACCAGGTTTTTGTCCCATCCCCACAAAGCATCGCCATGAGCACAGAACTTGGATGTGGGCAATAGACTGGAAGCAGCTACAGGCAAAACTGGAATTCAGTCACCCAAACAAGTAGCTACCACTGATGCTGCATTCACTGAAGCATCACATTAAAAGAAAAGGACATGAAAAAAGCTGCAGCTAATGGACAGATACACTGGAAAGTTTTCATACAGCAGTGTGACATGTGTTGTGATCCGTTATTCTCCTAATACACTGCTATTTTTAGCCTTTCATTTTCATAAATGTACTCGTATGTGCTGACACATGAGGTAGGTTTCCATTAGCCTGTTTTTCATGTGCATTTTTAATTTATGTATAAATAAAACTGAAAGGAATCTCTAGAACAGTGCTTCACAAAGTCTGGATTAGGACCCACAGATGGGCCACGGGAGATGTATATATTTTGAATAACATCCATACCAGTAGGTTTGAATTAATTTACCAAATACCTCTTGGGAATAATTCAAATAATTTCAGGTGTCAGAAATATGGCTGTGAATGAGTTGCTACATTATGCAAGTGGTTCCCCATATAGAAAGTTTGGGGAGCACTGCTCTGAGGCATTCATACATTTTAAATAAAATAAAAAAAAATTAAATATTAATAGCATGGAAAACTTTTACTTTGCTACCTTGTGGATGAAAAAAAAGTTCTTGTGACTTAGCATGAAAAAATAATCAGACAATACAAGTTATGTGAAAATGGCAAGTCATATTACAACATTCTGCATGCATGAAATGCTTCTGCATTTCACTACGTTGGAAGAATAGTGGAGATGCTGGACAAGATGAGGAATGTGTGGAAAGTTTAGTACAGTAACAGAAGGAAGCAGCAAGAAAATCATTTTTCCATCACACACTTTAAGATCTTGCCCGACACTTTTCATTTACAGTATGTCATCCAGTTGTGCCCTCATCATGGTGACCCAGATTTTTCTGACCCCTACTGGTCATCTCAGTGACCTTAGTCCTATATTTGCTTAGCAGCAGTGGATGGAAGTGAATTTAGCCAAAGTGAAATGATGCCTGCTTAAGTGTACAGAATTTAAGAACACATTTGGCCCTTTCAGGCTGGTAGACAGCCTTTACTGCCTGGAAAACTACGTTTGTGATGACCTGAAAAAAGAAGAAGCAGAGAAAACAAATGTTGGAGGGTGCAAGGAAGAGAAAAACGACTGTCTGACTGAGAGAGGGGTCACAAATGACTGCACATCAGACTAACTTTTTTTTAGGAATGGGAAGAATTAAAAAATATACAAGCATGTAAAATGGATGCTGATACAGCTTATGTTCGCCAGCTCTGATGAAAACAAATGCACATGGAAAAGTGGAGTGTCAGCAGTGACTTTTTACAACAGTGAGGATAAATCAGTCAACAGATCGATCGACAGATGAACGCTTACAATTGTGTCGTTGCAAAAGGTTTAAAAACAGGAGAAAGGCGTAGAGTGACACAAAAGTCTACAAACCCAAACATATGACCCAGGGTCATTCATGTTTGAGAACATTCCAAGCATAAATACGAAACGATATTTCAACAATTTGCATGAGCAAGGTCTGAAGAACTCAATTTCTGCCAACTCTCACAAAATAAATGAAATCCTTCTGCTCCTGACAACAAAAGGTGACCCTTCTTTTATCTCCTTACAGCTTACAGTATTTTTGTCCTATTATTTTCAGTGTCCTACCGCAAAACTGATGTGAAAACATGGTAACCCTGAATTACCAAATAAACTGCGATCTTCTATCAAGTACAGATAGTCATTTGATGTGTACATGAAAATGCTAAAATGTTCAGATTTGAGTAAGTAGAGTCATTCATATTTGTTGCGATCAACATTCAGATTTAATAAGCTCATATAACGACTCATTAAATCAAGCAAATATTGTGGGTGTTGCTAACCAAGCTTCAGTCAAGGGGAAGAGGGGTTCAACTGTGCGTAATAATGAACAATGCTATTTGCGAACACAGTGGGCAATCAATGTGATTAATCATTAGCTTTTGTGTGAAAGTGGACTCAAATTCAAACATGCCCACAGGATTTGATTGAACAGACTAATTGTCTGTTAGAGGAATTAATTAACTCTGTTTTCACTGGGGACTGGATCACACGCACACACAACATGGGGGATTTGCTTTGCCTTAGTAAGAGGACACTGCTTACAAGACCTTGGAGAGACACTCTTTGAAGCTGCACTCTTGCAAAGGATGGGACAGAATCAATTCTGTTCAATTTGCTTTGAAGGGGGAAATAGCTGCCTCATATCCCTGAGTCCATCGCAGACCAGTGGGACACAAAGACTCGACCCTGTTTACTCTTTGTTATGAAACCAAAACACCCGCAATTTGCATTTATTTATTTATCTTTTTTTTCCTGAAGATGGCTTCACTATGGCTCATGGTTAGCTGATTTTCTTTGTACACATAATGAAAAGCAACCACACAAACCCTTTCATCCGACTTTGCACTGTGGCAAGTGGGTTTGTACTTTCCCACATAGATGCCCATGTGTATTTTCTCAAGGTTGAATTTCACTCCTCCATCCTGCAGTCTCTCTGACCTTTTCTTCTCAGTTTAGCAAGATGGCATAATGAGAATGCGGCCTCACGGAGGCGATTGTCCATACCTTGATTTCATGGGTCATAGTTTCTGGAGGTTTGCCCTCTTTGTCCCCAAAATGGCCTTTAAATGAGATTTTAAGTCTTTGCATCCTCACTGCATGCACCCAGTTGGTCTGCGTGCAAGAAATGCATGGCTAGGAAACCAGATTACCTGTCCAAATTCTCATTTGGCAGCAGGTGTGTAGACGGAAGCGTGACCATGGGACCATTATGACACATAATGGTTTGAGGATTTGGCCAGCAGCAACGTCATCATACAGACCATGAAGAAAGAATTTACTTTCAATTGTACATTTCTTTATCTGTATGACAATACAGTTAAGATGGTGAGGGAAATATTAGGCTGCAAGTGTGTTCATTACATTAATGAGCTACAGCCAAATGGATTTAATTTAAATTTTGTAGATGAAGAGAAAAAAAAACTGAATGTCTAGAAGGGGATCCAAGTGTTGGGGGCAGCTATGGGTCAGTGGTGAATGGGGTTGTCTTTCAACTGGAAGTTTTGTGGGTTTGATCCCCATTTCTGTTAGTCTCGGCAACAACTCTTAAGCCCAAATGAAGGCTGTTCCAACAGTGAGTGATAAATAGGGGTACACTAGATGTGCTGTATGAATATAGGAGTGAATCTGTGTGAATGGCAAAACTGTGGTCATCAAGGCTAGATAATTGTGATATAAATATTATATTTAAAAAAAATAAAATAAAAACTATTAATCACACATGGACATTCTCTCAGAAGGACAATATATTAGAATCTGCACTGTTACAAAAGTAGGATCAGCTACACATTTTAGTATGAAGGAAATCACAGGCATTTTAATGTCTGACCAAAACACACACACACACACACACACACACAGACACACACACACACACACAGCTATAATAAAATCATAAAAATACATTAACACAACACTATTAAAATGATAAAATGGTACGATTTCAGGTTGTAGGTTAACTATGCATTCTGGAGCTTGCCCCTACAAGCACCACAGCGTAGAAATGAAACAAACATTCAAATGACTAAAACATTACATGATTATATTGATGGTACATCACCTTAAAACATGGTTAATGTTACCTCTCTCAAAACCTGAGCAGGTCTGCATCATCACTATTGGCACTATGTAACTAAAAAGTAAACTACATTAAAGTTACTGATTTAAGTAAGGGATGAGTTCAGTGAGGCTCATAGGTGTGGGCTTGGTCTGCAGCAGAAGTGAAAAGTGCAAATAATCAAGAAAGATGCATGTGGGTCAAGGTAAGAGTATAATGAAAGAGAGAGGAACATGTGTTATTGAAGTTCAGTCTCAAATGTCAAAGGAGCTAAGTTGTAAGCAACTGGACTTCTTTTTTTGGAGCTTGAAGACGTTTCACCTTTCATCCAAAAGGCTCAGTTCTGGCTCAGTTTTAGATGATGACGCAAACCCACTCCTCTGTTCAAAGTTGGTTGCGTGTTAATCTATCTGCTACATACTTTTCTGCCTTGGGATCTCATCCAAGGAAGTTTAACTGCTCTTCACCAGCAGGGCAGTTCTCATTCTCTGGATCAGGTGTCCACAACGACTCTCACTCCGATTCACACCTTGACAGGTGACTCATGTGACCCTTTGTCATGGAATGAGGGGTGTGGTCTACAGCTCCACCTCCAGTAACCCAGAGATATATAGCACTTGGTTTCCCATCATCAGGCCAGAACTGAAAAAGCCTTTTGGATAAAAGGTGAAATGTCTTCAAGCTCCAAAAAGAAGTCCAGTTGCTTACAACTGGCTCCTTTGCCTTAGCTCCTTTGACTACCATGGCCTGGATGAATGAGAATCTACACAGACAACTTCAGTCTCAAATGATTAATTTGCTGTGATACTGTTTTTTATGAGTAAACAATGAAAGCTGGGTCCTGTTAAGGTTTTCAGGTGGACAAGATCTAAGGAGGAGTAAGGGAATCGGTAAATGATATTAGTGACAAATAATGTGCAAAATTGAGATCTGGTTTTCCTCTGAAACAGTCAAATTTATTATGTGGCTCTATGAGAGGAGAGGCGGGTTAATACTGAGTAGCAGTAATCCTGGAGATTAGGAGAAGTAGAAGTGGTACTAACTAGAGACTTGACAAGTTAAGAACTTGAATTGTCTTTCCTGTGGCTGTCCAACAATTAAATAATGGTGGCAGCAGATGTTGCAAAAATGGCTGTGGTAGACATTGGCAGTATAGAGTTGCTGTGACAGGTGGTGAGTGGTGATCTGTTCTTCCAGTCCTTTCTGTGAAGACAAGAGCATTTTACTACAATTCAAAGAGGAAAAATCCAAATAATCCAAACACTCTATGAACAAGTGTTGGCCAGTGACGTTGCTACTGGGAGACAACAACAATACGGCATCAAACACTGGAGGAACTGGAGCTTAAATACCAGAGCCACAGGAGAAGCCACAGGTGGACTGCATCAAGAGCAATCACCGAGCCAGCAACCACACCCAAGGACCACAGGAAGGAACAGGCAAGAAACTCATACACACAAAACCCACACAGCCTGACAGATCCTGTCTTAGAGCCGTCACAATTTTCACCTAAGTGGAGTACATGTGCTCATGTCTTCCTTTATATTATCGACCTAAATATAAAATGCATGTATCATTTTATTTCCTATTTGGTCTTGAACAGTTTATGTTCTGTACAGTTTAGACATAACACAAATGAAACATTGCACATGCAGTTGTAATAGGGTCTACATTTTAAATTGAGTTTTAATACAATTGTAACACATAAAACATGGTCTTCATCCACACAAGTACCTCAGATCCATATTTGCTTAGTTTTACTGTACTGCTAATGAGAAACAAGAATGGTGAAAGGTAAGAACAAGAGTTATTCTTGAGGTGGTAAATTCATATGTTATTACTTACATTCCATATGAGTACGGAGCAAGATTGAATTGGTCGTATGCATGTCCTACAGTTATACAGTATGTAATGCTGCCTGTTTTATCAAGGACTCTCTTGCAAAAGAGATTCTCATTGAATTTTACATCTGGTTAAATAAAGGTTATAAAAAAAAATTATAAAAGTAAAACTGAAGGTCATTGCTTTCACAGGTCTCCCTTTCTGCTCATCGTGGCATGCAGCCCAAATGTTCAAATAAAGTCAGAGCTGGTGGAATTTTGAGTATTTCTCAACTTTTTAAACACCAGCGTAATGTGGATCCCAGTTGTTTCTAGAGCAGAATGTATTTATTATTGTTTTGTTTATTTGCCTTTTTTTACATGATCTCTCTTGTCCAGTGATTCAGATCATTTGACTTGATTCCCTTATGGTGATTTTTGTCTGTACAGAAGGAGTCTAACATACCTCCTTTGTTACATCTGTGTTTTTATTTGGTATTGAAAGATGTGGGGGCATGGGACTAACCCTAACCCTTACCGTTTCATGAAAAATATTACCTCATTTTGATGGCGGCAACACATCTCAAAAAAGTTGGAATAGGGCGATGTTTACAATTGTGTTTCATTCCCTCTTCTTTGAACGTCTGCAAATGTGGGAAGTGAGGAGACCAGTTGCTGGAGTTTTAGGAAAGGAATGTTGTCCCATTCTTGTCTGATGCAGGATTCTAGCTGCTCAACAGTCCTGGGTCTTTATTGCTGGATTTTTCTTTTAATGATAACTGCAAGCAGGCCAGTTCAGCACCTGGACTCTTCTCCTGTGAAGCCATGCTGTTGTGATGGATTCAGTATGTGGTTTAGTATTATCTTGATGAAATATGCAAGGCCAGTTTTCCAGTTTTGACATTCATCCTTGTCCTTTGCGCACAGAGATTCCTCCTGATTCTCTGAATCTTTTGATGATATTATACACTGTAGATGGTGGGATCTTTAAAGTTTTCACAATTTTATGTTAAGGAACATTTTTTTTCTAAAATTGTTAGACACGGTTTGTCACAGATTGGTGAACCTCTGCCCATCTTTACATCTAAGAGTGTCTGCCTCTCTGAAATGTTTCTTTTACATCCAGTCATATTATTGACCTATTGCCAGTTAACCCTGTTAGGTGTCAAATTAATTGTTAGTTTAAGAGAGAGAGAGAGAGAAGGACACTACAACATGCAACAAAACAATGTTAATGGAACAACAACAAGAAAACAGCAAAAACAAGCAACAGATATAAAACATGTCTGATCACATGCATGTGTGTGGTTATAATGAAAAAGCATGATGTAAAAACCTGAGCGATGTGATGTGATCCACTTGGAAGAGCCAGAATTGCCACTGCAATTATATTTAGTGTGTGACAAGTGAGATTTAATTCAATGAGTCTGCGGGGGAAGAAATGTCAGTAAATTCAATAAGAAGAAAAAGAAGTTTAGGACAAACTGGAGCACAAAGATATGAATCGTTCTGTGAGTCACTGACTGCAAAATGGCTCAACAGACAGTATTCATTTTAGCTTCTCCATAACCATTTGCTATAGTTTATATGGCATGTTCTACACATTGCCCTGTTGAAGAGGTTTTTTGATTAAGTACTATATTGGTCTTTTACTTTGTAATGCACTGACAAATGCAAGCCTTGCTGTCACAAAGAACTGTTATCTTCACTGCACCTTGTTCACAGTGTCCTGTAGTGCATGCATTGTACGTAATGATAGAGTCAGGGCAAATGTGTTATAGAAAGAGTTAATTTAACACTAGTTCAGATTAGGACCAAATACACTCAAAAATTGTTTAAAGATTATCTAACAGTTAAATTAATACCAGAATGTATTTGGTGCTAATAGCAGGGCTGCCAACTGCAATGAGTGTGAAACACACTCTTTTGACTGCCTTCACACACTCTCACACCACACCACTTTTCTCTTGCTGAAAAAAAAATCAATTTATCTATCTGATCCAGGTGTTAAGCCCGACGAATGCCATTCGCGATTGATTAATCATGCCTTGTTCTTGGCTGAACTGGCACAAAGAGTATAGAAGCGGTGTTCGTTCTGTAATGTATGGTAATATACAGTATATGAACTGAAACTCCTATACAGGAAGTAGCAGGAGTACATCCATAGCTTTACGCTTGTTGTTGTATATGTGGCGTCCAAACAGCTGTGGACCTGAATTTATGCACATAAAGATGTGGACTCAACACGTCCCCACTCCCCTATGCACTTTATTTGTTGTGTCTAGCTTTTGATATTTTTTTCCCATGTCAATTTTCTGCCCAAACTTGGTGCTTTGTCTGTCATTCTTTAAGCTGAATGCTCAGCTCAGGTTTACCTGTATAGACCCTGCAAGTCAGGATGTAGGTTATGAATCTAAATTCAGTTTAGGTATTGCACATCTCTAGCAGGCCACCACAAAATCCACCAGAATACAGTAAATTGCATCTACCGAATCCAACATTTTCTGATAAAGGACCCCCCCCAGCCCCCCAGTAACTTAATGCTTTCACTGTACAGAGTTTAGGTATTGTCCATCTCTAGCAGCATGCCCCAGAAAACACCAGAATGCAGCAGCACACATGTAACAATTCAAATAAATTACACTGTCGGTATGTTCCCTTTGGTTTAGATTGGGTGAATTCATAACCTTTTTTTTCCAATAACAGCTATCACCACTGCTTGGTCGTGCAGTGATGCCAATGCAGGTTGATGGCAAAAACACTCAGCATAGATATAGGACAGTTAGTGTATACAACATGGGACTTCATTAATACACACTCTATACACTTACACACATTAACAGAAAAAACAAAGCCAAAAAATAAATAAACAGCCATCAAGGCCATAGGAAAAATATAATGTATATGTATACATATATTAATGTGCCATTCCTCTGTTATATACACATCTAGTCACACTGGTCAGTGTGACAGAAGCTATGGACAAAAGTAATTGGAAGAAAAACTTTCACTTTCATTCCAAATGAGAGGGCTGGTATATGCTTATCCTCAATCAGATCAGTGTTCTTATAAATGGTCAATCAGACCATGACTTACTGACAAAAAAAAAAACACAGACACAAAAGTCACGGAAGCAGAAGAGGAGAGAAATGAGATGGATAGCAGACGGCGAGGGGACGAGCAGACACATGCAGTGATTGTTTACTATGGAAGAAGAAGTGAAGCCTCTTCCTCCTGCTTCTACAACACTGCGCATGACAAAAATAGTCCATTCCGAGTGAACGCTTTGTGCGTGTGTATACACACCACAGTTTGATCTTACAAGTTTATGTCCATGTAAACAATAGAACTGTAAATTCCAATTTGAGCATTTTTTTTTTTCCAAAATGAAGAAAGTTTACACATGTAAACATAGCTATTGACTGACCTCTCTACAGCTGTGTCCAATCAACTTACTGGGACTGCTGCAGCTGAGGCAGCTTCACTGTGCACCACGTATCTCTCTCACAGCTGAGTGCCCCATCAAATAATTACAACAATCATGCAATCTTTTTTTTATGACACCAAAAGAAAAAGTAATATGTCAGAAAATATTTGATCCCGGTGTTTCAATGAAAAAGTCCTGGAGGGTGAGCGATGATTTGATTATCAAATACTGGCTTGTGACCTGAGTCACTCCCCAAACAAATTTGCTGAATCTTCCCAAACTTTTTTGTTAAAACTTATCCATATATTTTTAAATAGCATGCTTAAAATGGAGTTTTACTTAATTTACCAAACATATCTTGGAAATTATTTGTTTACCAATTCAAAATTATGCTTTTACAGATATGGCATAAAATTAGTTGCTAGATTATGCACAAATTGTCACAATTTGTCACATTTGATTCTGTGATATGGTTCACGATAATTTACTATTTTTTTTAAAAAAGGTTCTTCATATAGAATGTTTTGGAAACTGCTAAGCACGTGGATTCTGACAAGACCACTCACACATACCAAATAGCCTCATGTAGGTTAATTATCAGATCTAGTTTCACATATTGAAGTGATAAGCATGATTTGAAATTTGGATTTGACCATCATATGTATGTTACCACACAGCTCTAAAAAAACATGACACCGGAGTTACATGAGACAAGTTACTTGAACCTGATAATGCAAACATAGGCCAACTTATTTAACAAGTGACCTTGTAATAAATAAATGCTTCAACCCTGAGCATCCTCTGATTGAACAGGATGAGTATAGGTCTATATGTAAGACTGAGCCAGGGACAGCATTGGCCCAATGCATGATTTACCCTGTGAACAGATAATTCTCACTGGCAATAAAGTTTTTAAAGGATACTACTGTAAATCAAACACTGTCTGTAAAGGCCAGGTACAAACTCTGGGCTGAAATCCAGCACTCACAGGAGGTATTTTAATACAAGCAATGTTTTATTACACAACGAGTCAATCCAAAAGGCAGAGGTACAAAATTATGAGGCAAAAAGGTCAAACATGAAGCACAGATAGAAATGAGGAGAAACAACGCTGGAATGGTACGGTGTATGGTAAGGAGTACAAGAAAGAACTGACAAACTGGAACTATAACTGGACATCAAATCAAACCTGTATTATTGCAAAATTTTCTACATCTTCATCTTCAACTTTCTGATAAAATATTCATCTCATCTTAATCCAGAAAACACACAAACTGTCTGACTGTTTTGGAATCCCAGGGGACAACAGCTATCCGCCATTTTCACTTTTTTTTTTATGAATAAAGCCAGCACAGAGACAAGTTCCCTGACATTTTATCTGATTGACAATACAGTATATGCTGCCGAATATATAGTATGTTCCAGCTAAAATGGCGTTGTTTTCATTCCAAATCTTGAATGACAAGATTGCATGAGGTCAGTTACCAGTTGCCAGATTGCCACAGCATATTTGGCCAGGTACCCTGAGCAAATGGCACACCCCCTCTGAGAGTAGCTTCATCGTGGCCCTTCATTGTAGCTCCTTACTTTTTGATCCAGAGTCACAAGAAGACAATTGAACCGCCTCCACAACCAAGGCTGTAGCAGAACATTTCAAAAATGTAATCATTAATGTTTTTTTCTGTGTGTATTTTCTCTGTGCTGTTAGAATCCTGAACTCTGAAGACACATTGGTGCTAATAGCAGTGTTCCCCACTTCACCTCAGTGTGTGTCTACGTGTAGGCTTCTTCTTCTTAGGCATACCTGTAACTGTACATGTTAGCAGTATTTTGAAGTCTGTAACTGGTTATTTTGAATTAAGCCAGTCCTCTAAAATGTAACTCAATTTTGTCAACTTCTGACTGTAACTATAATTTACAGCGATATAACCACTCTATTTATGTAGCAGAACACTTACCACATCCTCCATAAAGAATATGAGCCTTTGAGGGGCAGAACATTGCACGGGTACATTTTTAATCACATTTAATAAAGCACACTAGTGTAACATGAACATTAGTGGCCTATTAATATCATACCATGATATGGACCAAAGAATAATGAAAGAGTAGATAGATAGAAATCTATTTTCATTTCAAAATATTTTCAAAAATATACACTGCAAGAATAGGATTTTAACTGTTCTACACTATTGTCTGATTCTCTTCTCAGGTGTTATCGACATCTAGCTTATCACAGCTTTGTAAACTGGTGTACTAGTCGTTATCTCGTTCTGTGTTGTTCACCAGATAAGCCAGGATTTTCCTGATCCAACTGCCCAATATGTCGGCTTTCGTCCACCTCTTGACTGAAGTGTGACACATGGCAGGTGACCACGTCCTCCTGGGAGGACAGGCTCTCTTGGTCCTTCTCAAACACCAGTCTTATCAGAGCAGCCACACAAGCCTGTAAAATATTACATTCAACACAAATTCATTCAGAATGAATGTTGTCATTTTATTATTTTATTATTTATTATTTTATTTTAAAAACACATTCTTTGTAAATAATAAAGATTTCTCAGCAGTTGTACAAAGTTAAAATGTTTTTTTGTTATGAGAATAACTTTTGGTTGTGATGTACTTTATGTGGGGTCTGTGTTTACTGGCTTTGCAGTAACTTCTGCGTTTTCTGACTATGAGTATGACACCATGAAAACAGATTGGCCTGCAGCTGTTGTTGCCTGCTTGCGCCTTACAGTTTATTCAGGACTAGGTGATACAATCTCTTATTCCTTTTATATCCTTGAGCTGCTTTTGTAAGTGGGAATAATGATGGCTTCCAACAACTTCTAATCCATGACTGTTCGTGGGGATGGGGTGGGAGTATTGAGGGGTTGTAGCTTCATCGGGATCATCGGCGACACCTGGCATCCCAGGTGTGTCCCCCTTGGCTTTCACCCCTTCTACCCCGTCTATTTGGCTGCCCATGAGTGGTCTTTCCTCTTGATCCAGAGCCACCGGCTTGCCTGCTCGGCACACTGGAGAGGTCCTTGACGGTTCACTGTTAAGCTTGACCCCTTATTCCCAACACCTTAAGCAGCCAGATGGTGGACTTTCTCACAAATCCTCCACAGCAAACTTATACTGGTCAAACCTTTGCTCTTCAGCCTTGTTGTTGTGCGTCAGCTGCCATTTAGGTGTACCTCAGGCTTTTGTGCTCATAGGCCTCCTCCACAGCATCTTCCCAGGGCACAGCGAGCTCTATGATGGACACTGTCTGAGTTGTGAGGGACCATAGCACTAGGCCTGGCCTAAGGTCGGTAGTGGCAATCTCTGGAGGGAAACAGAGCCTCTTTTCTAGGTCAGCCAGCAGCTTCCAATCATGGGTCGCTTCCAACTGCCCAGTGTCAGCTGTTAGTGTGCAGCTCTTCCTCTTCTGTGCATCCTCACAGACAAACCGCATTGTGTCTGCCCTTGTTTTGCTTGGGTAACTGCCTTTTCCCATCATGCTGCCTGTTCTTCCTGGTGCACTTCATCCACTACCAGCCCACGTCATTATTATGGTGTTGCTTTGTGCCAAGATGGTAGCATCTCACAGAGACCGAAGCCCCCTCTCCCTGCTGCACTTGAGGGCTGTTACTGACTGCTGTGTACCTGCAGAAGGAGTCAATTTCCTCCCAATTGCAAAGTTGGGAGCAGTCTGGACTATGTGTTGGTCACGAGACTTTGTGAGCATCATTTCCAATCTTACATTGGCACATTTGAACTCTTGTATAATCATAACATGGGAAGGCCCAGAATGCCTTTCCCATATAGCCCTTCTCTGCTAGGGTACCTAGGCAAACCTCGCCACTTTTGTGGCATTAGAACTGACCAACTGCTCCACCTTCACGGCCAGAATTTCAGAATCTTTGGACATTTCCATAGCGATGAACAATAGTTCCTTTTTCATTTAGGCATTTAGTGCATGTGTCTGGGGTGTGACCAGACATATGCTGAAGCTTGACAGGGGTTATATACATCCTCATCAGCCATTTGTATTGTGGTAGTTTAAATTGTGTATTTATTGTTTTTTATTTTTGTGCCTTTAAACAAGCCTCAGTCCAGACAGTTTTATCTATGTGTTCTTGTATATCACATCTAAAAGAGTAAATCTTTCCCTTTTCAAATGTTCTGAAGAAACTTCTTTTATTTTTGATAATGGTGAGACCCATATATTTTGAACCCACCTAATATTATGATAACCCTGTCTTTTATAAGAAATCCTTGTTGATTATCAATGATCAGTTTGGGTATATATATATATATATATATATATATAGTCTCCCACAGAATGCTTACATAATATCTTTGTGTCACATCCCATGAGACTAATTCCCCAATAGGATGAACATTCAGTTGGGGGTTTATTTGGTTTTAATATTCATATGTACTGGGGAGTGTCCCCAATACATATGATTCTTCATACATGTTGAGAATGGGCTTTAACTTATTTTTAAATACTTTAAAAATTCTACTGGCTACCCATCTGGTCCAATAAGCCAATACTTCTTTTGGTTCTAAAGGTTATGATGCCACATAATTTACTTTGTCAGTACTGTTACAGAGTTGATTACTGTGTATTTGTGCATTCAACATCTTCAACAACGTTATCCTATTGTGTATTTGTACATAAATATATACTGTACCTATACTCTTTCCTTGCCGTATTTTCCTCAGCTCTTATATTTTATATTTATACTACTTTTATTGTTTCGCACAGTAGCAGGCATGGTCACAGTTTAATTTCACAGCTGATGAATTTATACAATGCATGTGACAGTGAGTCTTGAATCGTAATTATAAGGTGCATCACCTGCATAATGTTCCACTGTAGGAGAAAACCACATTCTCAAAGAGTTAAACACAGGACCAAGCTATGGAGGCCTCTATGAAGTCTGGTAATGGAGCCACCTTTTGTGTGGCTGTTCGTTTGTTATTAACCTGGTGTGGTATATCCTAAAAAAATGGTAAAAAATGTATTGTTAAAAATTGTCATGTTTTACAGTGACTTGTTATAGGCTCCTATGTGGACCATAGGGTTAAAAACCAAACCAAAAACATTCCTCGGATATACTGTACCAACCTTCCCCACACTATGCATACTGGGGGAACTAACTCAAATAAATATACAGGGAAGGCACGCATGCTAATCACTAGCCTAAGCATCGCAGAAATCAGTGCAAAAAACTATCCTCATGAATTGGAAAAACAAAAAAAATGGGGCATGCCATGCTGGCTGGGGTGCGGGTCCCGATGGCGTCTGGGGGCCATGCTCATCAGGGCCCTCCTTCCCCTGTGGAATGGGGGTGGGTCTTGCTCTTTCACTACAGTGGTACTCCTGGGGTCCCCATGATGGTTCTGACCTGGACAGGCCTGGCCCCTTCTTGGCTGGGGATTGGGACGGGACTGGGGAGTCTGACTGCCAGTCAGGAAGCTGGCACCCTACATGGGTGGTCGCTCCTTCTCACCCCCTGTGTAGCCACCCCTGGATTGGTACATTCTCACACACACACAGGGTAATGGGGGAGATGTGGTCAGACCTGTGGGGGGTGGAGGCACTACAGGGTGGCTTCACTCCCCATCATCTCCCAATTTTTATTGCACAATAGACGCTGGTGTCAGGGGGGAGGGGGGGCACGTCGACAGCTCCACTGTTTGCCAGCAGTGGGGGGTCTATGTCACATCCTCTTACCCCCAGTTTTTTAATTACACATTAGACATTACATAATATACACACTCCACACATGACACACATGCAGACACAAACACACACACTTGGGCTTCAATCAAAGTGAGGACCCTCACAGATATAATGCATTCCCTAGCCCCTTAACCTAACCCTAACCTAAATCCAATTCTAACCCGAACCCTAAAACCAAGTCTTAACCCTGAAAAAGGGGTGAAAAAAGTGAGGACCAGCCAAAATGTCCTCACTTTGTCCAAATGTCCTCACTTTGTAGGGTTTATACGATTTTTGGTCCTCACTCTGCAGCGAGTACAAGAACACACACAGACACACACACCACCAAGCCCTATCCTGATGGGTGATGGCTGGGGGGTGAGAATGGCTGTCCTTGGGGTGGCTGTGGTGGGCTCTGCCACCGCCCCCTCGGCAGTCTGGATGGGGGGCTTTGCTCCCACTGTTGATGGGCTGGCCCCTTGCCAGGGGCCTGAGTGGGTGCTGGGTGCAGGGGTCTTGTGCCCAGGTATGGGGTGACCCATGTCTGTGGTGCTGCCGCCTCCTGCCATTGGGGCTGACCCTGGGTGGGGGGGCTTCTGCCTGGCACCCTCCTGCCCGGCCATCTGCAGGGTGGACAGGTGGCTATCCTTGGGAATGGTGGCCGCAAATCTTCGCTGCCCCATGCAGCTACTGGATGCTCTATGCGTCTCAATCCTTATCGGCCTGCTGCTGGAAGGCTGGCTGGGCATGGGTGCGATCCCCCACTCATTTTCCAAACCACATCTAATGACAACCCCTACACACTGTTGCGTGCGCTCACACACAAACAGACATACACACATCTCGCTACATAAGATATAAACTCAAACTGATATAGCTGTTGTGGACTCAGTCATCTTCTGTCCATGTGGTTGTTAACAATTAATGTGTATACTATTCATGTACATGTACACTTACAAATGTAATGTCAGTATTGTTACTAACACCAATGTCACTTTTGGGTCACTTTTGCTGGTCTCAGGCAAAAGGTAAAGGAGGGGTGACATTTATAAAAACAAGAATCAACAGAAGTTTATTTGTAGTTCTAAACATATTTAGGATGTTTTTTTACTCACCTTTTGGTGTTAGTCCTCTCTTCTACAATGTCCACATATTTAGCGCCTTTTAGGTCAGCCAACAGCTATTTTTCTTACTGAAGAGTTGGCAATGCTGATAACAGCTGTTTCCATTCATCTTTGTAGTTTGTAGTGATTGGCATGCCCATCACTGGGACTTTATTAACTCTGACAAATGACAGTGAATGTACAGAGTAATGTAATGTTGTGCACAGAGAGGTGCTAGTTTTGCAACCATAGTCACTATAGCTAGGTGAAAGTTTGCATAACAGTGACATGAACAAAACTTTACTAAATTACTTACTTTTAAGTTGATTTTGTACAGTGTATTTTCACAACAAATTTAGCTGCATTTGCCCCAGTGAGGTACTGTAGGTGTTACCGCTGTACAGCTGCTGCTGCAGCACAGTAAGACGTCAATGGATATAATGCATTTATTTGTTAGCCCACACACTGAATATTACCACAGCTGTCACTGATGCGCTGCATTACCCATTCTTGCCAGTGTGACTCACTTATGCACTCAAAATAGTAAGTGTAAGTATGGAGGAGAGACACAAACTGAGACGCAGCACTGGTGTTATGGATTAGTCATATTATGTGTGAGATTTAATCACTGCAGTGAGTTCCAAGTGACTCTCATCTGCAAAAGATAAACAAGGCTCATCTAGTAAATTGAATAACTATCATCATGCATTTTAACAATCATTGTTCACACCTGATGGCTATCATTACTACTCCAGACACATTATAGAGAAGAAACAGATCACATGGATAAGTTTGTGTAGAATAACCTGATGGCTGCATGAGTCACAAATTCTGCCATTTCTTCACCATGGTACAGTTCGGTTTGGTACCGTATGGTATGGTATGGTTTGAAATGCCCTTGGTCAGGCTTGCGTTTCAACAGAGCACGGTACCTTTACTTGGTAGGCAGGGTGTGGGCTGTACCAGATGGCAACACTGTGCAACGACAACAAGCAATGACAACAAACACAACAATGGAGGACACCCAGCAGCTCGTTTTTTTCCTGCTCGGTTTGAAGCAAGTTTTAGGTTTTGATTATGTGGGTTTGCTGTTTGTTACACATGCCATAACAAGATGCCACTGATATAGGAAATGGATGGAGCCCTGTTCAAGATAAATTTTGCCCATGCACTAGACATTATACACCAGTCTGACACAATACAACAGGTAGGGTGATTTGAATGTTATTGAGGAGCAATGGATGAAGTAAGGCTTAATGATAATGATAAGGCCAATCTTTTTTACAGCAGTAATCAATAATGTAGTACAAATCAATACATATAGTACAACACAGATTGAGACATATACTGTATATATAACATTTAATAAAAAGTGCTGTAGCAGCAGGCACAAAGGCATCTGAAACCCAGAATGTAGAGGCTGCTGAGGGTCAGAAACAACAGAGAGAATGTCTGAGAAATGTCTGGCCCTCACTTCATACAAGTGCTGGAGATTAGTGAGTTTAGAACCAGCGATTTAACAGCACAGCGTGTTTTTCTGACGTGTTTCTTTTTTCAGAGTTGGACTGCCAAACCGGCAAATTGCAGCAAAATGGACAACAAGAAAGAATAAGACATGTTTGAGTTGTTTCTTTGTTGAAATTGCAGATTGCAACTTTCTTTAAAAAGAATAGATACAGATTTTTTTATGGGTGGCCTATTAAGTGTTAATGATTTATCATACTCTACTTTTCACCTTAACTGTCAAGGTAAGGTAATGTATGTGGACATATAGGTGAGTCATACAGATTTCACTTAGTACTTACAATGTCAATAATGTTTGTACATTATGTCTCGATTTTGTTGTTTGTGTCCAATTAACAAACACAACAACGTGTAGCTTTAAGATTGTCTTCTTTTCACATCACATCTCTTGAAGTCTTGAAGGTAAGCAGTGATACTTTTATACATTCTGATTAGTAACCAAAAATCAACATTAAACAAAATATTGTAATGCATCAAATTTTTAAAAGCATCAAATAAACAGAATTGTATCACTTTATCATTCCAGAACTAAATCAAAGTCAATGTATCGACATCCAGTACATTATGGAAGCACAGGGGCAACAGAGGTGAGACTCACAGTTAAAATATGTGGCTGTAAGACAGGACATGTACTAAAATAATAGGTCTTCAATAATGTGTTTTGGGAAAAAATATGGAAAGAAGGAAGATGGAAGAAGAAAGATTCTTTCTGTTTGGGATAATGAGCTTTCTGTTAGTGCTCACGTGACTTATTTCTGGGGGCAAAGCAAAGAATAAACAGTGAGCCTTTGTGATTACCTTTGCTTTATTTAGCAGGGATTGAGATCAGTTTCTCTGATTTAATTAGTCTCTTCCTAGGCTGTAAATGAGAGTTGGGCAGTTTTGCCTGCTTGCTCTATTGGCTCTCCTCTGTCCCACCAGCCTGTTCTTATCCTGAAACCATCGTATCCACTCTGTCACATCCCTTGAAGTCCTTTGTCTGACAGATGCGCAATTGACTCACAAGTAAGCAGGAAAAGAAAAGTCTGAGTTTAGCTCCTTTTCCACAAAAATTACCAGGGACCTATTACGTAGGTTAGGGTTAGCAGTGTGTGTGTGTGTGAGAAACCCACTCTGCTCACAGACATGCTTTTTTTCTCCTCCTCATAATTTATTAGTTTCTTAGCATTGTACTGGACACAAACAGCTGCAAGATGTGTTCCACAGAGCCCCTCCAAAGTTCCTGGTAAGTGGTCTGAGGTTGATGTTAGAGCCAAGAAAAGGACTGAGACTGTAACATACACTGGGAGACAGATGAATCAGAAGCAGAGAAGACAAAAGCTTAAGTCCAACTATTCAAACACTTTAATACAGAGGGCAGGCAAGCTTGTACACAGTAAGGCAGTCGGAAACCAGGCAATCAAGTCAGCCAAGGGCAAGGCAAAAAAAAGGACAAACTGAGTCAAAAGCAAACACTAGGAAGAACATGAAAGAGCTGTGCAGACGAGGGAAACAAAGACAATCTGGCAAGGACGTGGTGAAAGCTGGACTATAAATACAGAGGTTGAGCAGGTGAAAACAACAGGGACAGGAACTGGGCTTGGTCAGGTAAATGGTGGAAAACAGGCAAGTACCAAAATAAAACAGGACTAAGACAGAGCCCTGACAGTTAGGTTTGAAATCCAGGTTAGACGTAGAAGAATACCCTGTGCATGTGTAAGGGGACGCCGGGGGACATGACAGAGCAGCAGTGTAGGATGCTCCTGGAATGAGAGCAGGCTGGTCCAACCATGCAGCTGGCAAACAAACTGAGACAGTAACTCTGCTGATTTATCGAATGGACTGCACACAAGTCCAACTCTGTGTGCTATAGAACACTCCCTCTACCACCTCCCCCAGTCTGAGTCTGGAGATCCACCCCCTCTGCCTGGCTGTTTCCCCTGGTCTGTGACAACATATTGAATTATCCTCTAAGGGAACGATGCACACTAGAGAATACCCACATTCTGTGACTGCGTTCAGCTCCAGCCTTTACTGATCTACTCTCCTAATTACAATAATACCCCAAAGCACATTTCGCACATTAATTATTTGCTGCAGCCGTCTGACAGGCCAGAGCCATCATGCCGAGTTTGTCTCTGAATGAGATAGCTGCACTCTGTCATGTGGCCCTGTGGTGTAGGGCCTGTGAGGGCGGTGGGACAGATAAGCAATCAGATTTTGCAATTATACCAAGAGCCAACAGGTCTGTCAGGATATTAACACAATCAAAGACACATCATTACACACAATTAGCATGAGTGGATATGGAGCGATAAAATGAATGACAGTCATTTGGAGACAACTGGTGTAGGTCACACAAGCAATATGTATAAAACACCCAAATAAATTTCTCAATATATGCACAATATACACTCACTCACTCATTTTCTACCACTTTATCCTCCGTTGAGGGTTGTGGGGGCGCTGGGGCCTAACAGGCTGACATAAGGCAAGAGGCGGGGTACACGCTGGACAGGTTACCAGTCCATCACAGGGCCACATAGAGACAGACTCTCATCATTCACTCTCACATTCACACCTACGGGCAATTTAGAGTGTCCAATTGGCCTAATCCCCAAATCTGCATGTTTTTTTGGACTGTGCGAGGAAGCCTGAGTACCCGGTGCACAATATACACATTAAAAAATTAAGAATAAACACATTAAAATAAGAGCAACACATACACAATGGCGGATGGAAACGTCACGATAAAAAATTTAACTAAATAAGAACTTGCATAAATGTCGAAGAAGCAAGAATGCTAACTTGAGAATTTAAATGAGCCATAAAGACAGTCATGTAGCTCTGATGCAGACTCTGTCTCCAACAATTACAGACTAGACAGTAGATAAACAGGAGATGAAAGCATTACACCTAAGGTGAGAAAAGCCTGTGTTTATTGAAACCTTATGATGATATTGTTTGAATTTGCTAACCAATAGTTTCCCCTGACTCTATTTCCACATTAGCACACATCTGAAAGGATCCATCCTCTATAAAGTACACTGACATTTGACAAAAGTTTATTTCCATCTACAATGTAGGCACCAACTGAAAGAATTCTCCAACATTTACTGTCTTCCTTCTAATATGTAACTGAATGTGAAACTCAACCCAAGATAATTTGATTTTACTGAACACAGTTAAGCTGTTTTCATACAGAAAGTCATGGTTAATTACTGAATTAATCATTCAGCCATGTGTGTTTTGAGTTAACAAATTGAAGGTGTTAATTAGAGAGGCCACACAACTCATAAATGTTTTCTTATCTGGGTAAACAGTCAGCCTGGTCAGGCTGTTCACTGCCAGTATCTGAGCTCTGAACTGGAACAATGTGTCTGCTGAAGTATCACAAAAGAAATACTAAAAACCTTCACTGGCTTAGGTACGGTATTTACACTGGCAGAAACAGGTGAGTAGCAAAGTGGAATCAGGCGGTACTGCATTATATAATATAAATAGTGCCGTTTAATGTTTAACTGCAGACTTGTTGTACATTGTTTGTGTGCACAAAATACAAACCACAATTCCAAAGAAATCTAGACAATGTGTAAAATTCATTCATATAATATATTCACATTCAATATATTCATTGTGGAGTTAGGCACCAGCGCTCCCCACGACCCTCAGTGGATAAAGCGGTAGAAAATGAGTGAGTGAATATATTCATTGTGATAATATAGCCATAGAAAGTTCTTACATATAGAACATAGCTTTAACAATGTTAGTTTGAGCTATGTAATTAACACTGCAGCATGGCTAACTGTCCATAAAAATGACTTTCAACTGGTATCAGAATGATTTAAAATATTATCTATAAAAATCAGCTATAAAAAGGTATAAAAACATTAGCAGCAAGGTAGAATAATAAAAAGGCAGAAAATTGAGCTTGGCATTTCAAATATGAGAGAAAAGTTATTTTATAAATTTCTCTAACATTTCATATATACTTACTCAAAAAGCTCCAGCTCCTGTGTTCTGATCTTAAGTGGCTAGGTGCAGTTCCACTGTACGAGACCAGGGCTCTGTTTTCCCCTAATGGGAGATATAGGTGAACCCATAGCACACCCATGATTCTGCATGAATAAACCTTTGTTGTATTAAAAGTAGGTGGTGGTCAGGCAGAGGTCAAGCAGAGAGCAGAGAAAGTAGTATCTTCCATGAGCTGTTCCATTGTCGTCTCTACTGCTTCTCTGGTGGAAACGCATGTGAAGAGTGACGTTACACAACATTCCAACCTGAGGTGCTAGAATTGCAGCCAGAATTGTGTTTTGCAATGTTGTATGTCACTGAGCTGATGCTGATGATGAGTCTAAGTGGGACTCCTTCCTTGTGCACTTTGGGAAGTCCATAGATGTGACGAATGGAATCCCCAGGGTGCAGCCGATCATAGAGTTGGTGGTCTATCACTTGGAGGCCTTCCAACTGTTGCAGACATTTTACAACTTTTGTCTCATTTCCACTGGTGGGGTCCCACTTCATTGTCTCATAAGTGGCTGTGTCACTGAGAAGACTAGTCACCTTGGTATGGTAGTCTGGAATAACGTTGTGATTCTTTATATTTCTGGAGTCTCTGAAAAAGGGGGATTAACAAACATCACATCACGGTATATTTCAAACCCTGCAACACTTGAAACTGGTTCATCTGGTTCACGTTGTGGGGGTGGAGTTAGACTCTCTGACGGTGGTCTCTGAGAGGAGAATGTTGTCCAAGTTAAGGTCAATGCTGGACAACAAACTCCATCCACTCCATAACGTGCTGGTCGGCTACAGGAGCTCGTTCAGTGATGGACCACTGAACGACACAGGAAATCATTCCTGCCTGTGGCCATCATACTTTACAACTCCCATCTTTAGATGTATCCGTACTCATTTATTAATTATCATATTGGTGATGTTTAACTTGTACACATTGTACATTGTCATTGTTGTTCTTGTTTTAAACAAGGGCTTTGTGCTATTTTCTTTTTCTTTTTCTTTAAATTCTTTTAATTTAACTTGTGTGCTCTTTTCTTCTGGTACTTACTGTGCCTGATATGGAGCAATTGTAACAACAATTTCCTTTGGGATAATAAAAGTTTTCTGATTCTGATTCTGATTCTGATTAAGGACAAAATCCCCAGACACAAGCAAAGCAATGTAGTTTATGAAGTTTAATGTAATGAGGACGTCTACATTGGGAAAACCAAACAACCATTACATAAGCACATGTCACAGCACAGAAGATCTACCTCTGGACAGGACTCAGCTGTCCACCTACATTTGAAAGTCAAGGGACAATCTTTTGCAGATGAGAATGTTCAGATCCTGGCCAGGGAAGACACATGGTTTGAAAGAGGAGTGAAGGAAGCCATCTATGTTAACCTGGAGAAACTATCACTCAACAGAGGAAGTGGACTGAGACATCAACTATCAGCCACCTACAATGCTGTCCTGAGCTTTCTTCCTAAAATGATCAACAAGCACACACAGCACAACAACAGTGAAGTCCAGTACCCATGCAATAGACGATTCTGTCTCTCAGGTGACCTTGATGACCTTCATTCACACATTATCTTTAGGTGGAATCAACAACCTGAAAGTGGGAGGGATTAACAATCTGCAATGTTCAATTTAACAATTCTCTAGACAGGTATCAGACTCAGAGGTTAAATACCCGGTTTCTTCCACCACTTAGTCAGAACTGAAGAAGCCTCTTGGATGAGAGGTCAAACATCTGTAACTAAACTCAAGCAAGTCCACTTGCCTACAGCAATGACTATGACATGTATGACTGTGAATCTTCACAGATATGTAACACATTCAGTCTCAGGCCTTTTGCTGATATGTGAAAATTAACCAAATAGGTAAATTTTTTATAAAAATAAAACAAATGGTTTGACATTTATGTATATAGATGTGTACATACAATAAGTGGGTATAGGTGCAACATCTTATTTAGATTATTTGTCAAATCTGGCAATCAAGCTCATGCAAAATTTTGAATTGGTATTGCAGTCAATGTTTACCAGCCTAAAGGTCCCATGTACATATATAGTATCACCTTTAAGTGACACACACTCTCCTATTTCAATCATACACACTGTTGAACAGTCTATGGTTGATTGTTCAGCTGATTGTATGTGCTTGAATTCATACGTTGCAGTTGTGACTGTTGTATTATCATAGGAACTAGGCTTTTTGCCCAACTCCATGCCTTTAACTTTAATGTGACTATAACATACTATATCCTGTAGAAGGTGTTCAAATGTTCATGTCATAATAAGACCCCCACCAAACATTAATAGCCCACCCACTGATTTGACTCTGGTGCAGAGTCTGAGCACACTGCTAAATTTAAAATTATTATGTACAATATGTAAACTTGTGTATTTCAACAAAGGATGAGACAGTCTCCATCCTTCTACAGCAACAACAGTTTTCTTAGCTGAAAATAACACTTATGCCTCAAACAGACGGAATGCAGCATGCATCCGCCTACGTCCAAGGTCCAGGCTCATTGTAGTCCACTCCTCTTTCAAACATCCTAGGGATGTCTGCAAATGAAAAATCCTCCTGCTTTCCCCTCAAAATAAAGCCAACACAGTGAGGAGTGTGTTTATGTTAAAGGTGAGAGTTTCTCGCAACTGTTCGATTCAAGTGGCTCGGAGCAGCGATGTGCACGGAAAGCGAAGTGAGTTGAAAAGGCAATAAAGTTGTTTATACGGTGGGATGCTGACTAACAAGATGAAGAGGAGATGAGCATGTGATGTCTCATCTTTCATTCTGTGGCAATTAGAAGGTAGTGTCTTCGATGCTCTGCAGGCAGCGGCTGCTCCCCACAGCTTTGTACAAGCAAAGCCTGGGCAAGTCTGCAAATGAATGGTGCAGATGTTAGATGATGGTTATTCTGCTGCTCAGCAGTACATGAATGAATGCTCCCCAGAGGCACAGTGGGATGTCCCTGCCATGATAGACCACGGTGAACCAAGCAGCGACCTGCACATCAATTTCCCAGCATTCACAGTGGCAGAGCCACAACCCGCAGGCTCGAGCAGTTTACCATCCTCATCTATCCTTATATTAATAATCTATACCCAAATCCATCCTCTCTTACATAGATTAGAGCTGGCTCACAGGGAATCCCTGAAGAAATATACACATACAAACATTCAATTCCTCTGTGCATCTCTGTGTGTGTGGTAATTACGCCAGGTGTGTTATTTTAAAATTAAGCACAGAAAGGATGCAGACATGTAGCAACTGTGCAGTAATGTTGTGTTTTAATAATATCATATATTTTTGCAATCATAAAACTTATTTAATTCCTTTAGGGCAACAACAGCAAGGATTCAAATGAGAAATCAATAGTGTTTAAATGTTCATTGTTATGTTACAAAATGTCTTAAGGTAAGCAAAGTAAAAGTTATTGCATTTGTTAGCATTATTTGTTGAGAAAACGTAAGGGTTTAAGGTGGTGCCTGTAAGATTAAAATACTGGGGGATATGGGTTTAAATAATATTCAGCCCTTGCAGTAGTTCTGCAGTAGTAAATCATAAAAACGGATGGTGAGACAGTAATTAAAACACAAAAAAAAAATAACACCAGCCTCGTTTAGTGTGGTTTAATCAAACCCCAGAGCATACATCCCCAAATTACAACTTGTTTGGGTCAATGGGAACTTAGTTCGAGACCTCTGATTTGGACCAAACAACCGAACTCTGGTCTGCTGACGTAATCCAAGTATAGCATGCTCATGAGGGCTGCAGTCCTCACAGCTTCTTAGAACTACTGATTATTCCACTCATGTTTGTAGTGAGGGGTCTGTTTTATAGTAAGGAGTGAATAATTAAACATTAATGAAGCCACAATTTCTCAATTCTTTATTAAGTATATCTTATTAAAAAGTAGTGCCCTGTATATTAGTGAGTGTCCCAAGGGAATAACTTGGATTGCAGGCTGCTCTTCAAATATCTTATATCACTTACAAGTATTTACTGGCACTGCTTTGAGAAACAGATTTTTAACTAACAAGCAATTGGCTTTTTAAATGAGATGCTTATTTTAGTTAGCGGTAGCAATTTTCAAGATGTGTGGTGCATACTGCTGCCAAATGGGAGTAAGGGAAACAATGTTAATGTTCTGCTTACTTTAAGCATGTGGACTTCTTTCTTTCTTTCTTTCTTTCTTTCTTTCTTTCTTTCTTTCTTTCTTTCTCTACTGTGATATTAAGATGTCCATAGAGCCATAAAATAATGCATGTGACCACAGTTCAATGATTTATATATGATTTGAACAAATTGGCCATTCTGCAGAACTCCCAAGCATCACACCAGTATTTTTGATCTAGATCAGAAATAACACCATTTTATTATCTTATCATTAAACAACTACATAACCTATAAACATATACCTTACTTATACCCATGGTAAACCAAATACAGACATATATATATATATATATATATATATATAAGAGAAAATGTGCCTGTCTAACTTAGATGCTGCTAAATCCTTGGAAACACCTCAGAGTTCAATTTAACAGCTTACTATGAAGTGAGATTAAAACATTAACTGAAGCAGGTAAAAATGTATATAAACCTAAATAAATTCCAAGGAGAGGTTCAAAAGACAGAACTCTTTACTCTTGTTTGCTGATAACAACTGTGTTGTATTCCTCTCCACACATTACACCATGTGAAGTTATTTGTCTCAGATCATCAGTCTATTTTTCCTGACTGTCTCACTCGCAGCTGTTCACACACGGAACCGTGAGTCTGCTAATGCTGTACTTTCAAATACTGCTCTGTAATCAACTAGATTTCTTCAGATATTAAGCTGTGCATCTGTTGAGTCTGCAAAATGTAACCATAAAAGCCTTTTTGATAAAAAAAAAATGGATTTGTGGAAGTGAAACACTTAAGTGCTTTTATTTTGAAACAGGAACGGGACATGTTGTGCCTGTTTCAAACTTTGGTGAAAGATTGTTTGCCTATTTTTGTTTGTTTGCCTACATTTGGTGATCCATTGAATGGTTAAATAATAATAAATGGAATAAAATCCTATGGGAGCAAATAAATGTAACATTTTGAATCCCACTCATAGATTATTGTTTTTTTTTTTTAATTATTTTCAGGTGTGTCAGACAGTGAGATACACCGCATGTTTTAAATCTACATCAAACAGTATGGTGGCTGTGGATCAGTGGGTAGATTTGGTCACTGTACACTTGGTTCTCAAGTGGGTTCATTGCTTGGGAGTTCACTAAATTATTAATAATACATGATAAAATGATGCTGTATTGTGTAGAACAGCAGGTGAGGTCACACGTTTAGAAGCTGTCATCACTATCGACATGGAAGCAGATCTTTACTCTGTTGTAAACACAGTGTGAAATGTTGTGAAGTCAAGTACACTGCAGTACACTTTGGAAAAATTTGCAAAGAGATGGATGCTGGACATGACACACTATAGTCTTAGGTGCACTGGCTTATACATTTTCCAGTGGGTGATTGAGCTACACAGACAGACATCAGAGTTTTTGACAGAGGAAAACACCATGGAGGCTTAACTGGTATAAGGGAACATACTTTAAGAATCCCTGTTCTAAAATACATGTTAAACGCATATTGCTCCTGGCAGCATGTGAATTTGTGAATTGTCCAAAGCTGTTGTGCTCTGATTCCCAAAGTATATGCCATCCTCGTGGTAGGTCATAAAAGTACTCAAAGTGAATTGTGAGAGGTCATTAAAAATAATAATAATAATAAAAAAAGGTTTTACATTTTTAGTGTTGTAATTAAGCTTTAAACAGCCATTAAAAATATTTATGATCGATTTGGAAAAGTTGCTTTGCTAATGCATATGGATTAAAAAACAATTAATAGGTAACTTTAAGAGCACTTTGCTCTTACCCTAGAAGAATTATTTTCAGAGACTTGGTCAGGACCCACAGAAGATGTATTTGGGTGTTACAAAAAAAATTCAAAAAGAAACCCCCACTCCACAGATTTTGTAACTTTTAAATTTACTGTTGGTGATTTTGACCCTGTACAATTTACTATATAATGTGTATATATTTTGTTTTAGACATTGCTTTAACATCTTATTGTATCATGTTATGATGCTTCTTATAAATCATTTCTGATTGTCTATGCTGTCATGTATGCCTTGTTATCGCCACCATGTTGCTCCTAAATTATTACATAGATCAAGTTGTCAGAATTTGAATTTTTCCAACTTTTTACATTATAATAATTAAATAACAATAAATGATCAAAAACAATTGATCTTTTTCCACCCATTTATGAAATCAGAACATTAATGGAAATTGCTTAGCATGACTGAGCAGGTGAAGTGGAACAAACACACAGTGCAATTAAAAGGAAGGCAGCTTCATACGGTTTAAATACACTGAAAACACCAAAATGATGAGATGAAGTTTCAGAAGTGGATTCTAATATTAAAAATAAACTTTGTTCAGTGAGTTTACAATCGCCTTTTAATCACAATTTTGGTTTCTCGCTAACATGACCTTCTGATGATGAAACGATGTAATGCAATGCAAATCAAGTGCTTCCTAAACAACTGCCTGTATGTGTCAAACACAACACACCTCCAGTTTTCTGGCATAAAGTCTGGAAAGTAACCATATGGTAAAAGAAAGTTTAGACAACATACGTTTTACCAAAGTATAAAGAAAAATGTAATGTTTTCACAGTCACATTATGGGGACTTGTTCTCCTTATGGGTTCAAAAATCAAGTAATATAGTACATTTTGAGGTGAAGACTTGTTACAGTTTAAAGTTAGGCTGAGGTTAGGGTTAGTGTACTAGTATTTATGGCTAAGTTTAAATTAAGTCTCCAGGAAATTAATGTAAGTCAATACAATGTCATCTGAAGTCATGGAAAGGGGACGGTAGAAGAGGCAGTATTTTGGAAGCAGAACATGGAACTATTGGGTTTTTTGCAACATTGATTTTTACTTTGACAATGGCAAATGTATTTTAAAGCTCTTTGAGTGGTCAGCAAAACTAGAAAAGTGCTATATAAATACAAACCATTTACTTGTAAAATACCCATCCATCGTGTATCATCTTTGTGAACATACTGTGCTCTCATTTTCTTCAGAAACAAAAAAAAAACTTTATGAGCCTACTGAAAAACATTCATCATCCAGCAGAGATTCACCCTGCAGTCCAGTGGCACAGCAGATTATTTCAGCTATGGTCAGTGGCAGCAGCGCCACCACACACCCACAAATCCTCCATTTACTCACTCACATCCTACTTTATTTATTCAAGGTAGCCTATTGTGAGCAGTGGAAATGCTGGCAAACCCATCACTCACTGAGGCAGCCTGATAAATAGACCTTATAGTGCTCCATCAGCCACCAGGTGAGCCCCCGCCATAGCCCATACCTCTACATGTTCCTATAGAAAACCCCCTCAGTGTGCACAATCTATATTTCTTGTCTCTGCGCAAGAATCATACTGTAACTGTATCCTATTAATTTAAGTCTTTTTAAGATCTGCTGATATGTTTATGGAACAAATTACAAATGTTTATGTAAAAAGCTTTAAAACATTAGTCTATTTTCAGCTTCTGAAGCCTCTTTTCATCATCATATTCCACATCTCCATCTCTATAAAGTTATGATCTTTTCCAGCTACCACATTTATCAAAGTCTGATCCTTCATATGCCGGGATTGGTAAGACACGAGTGTCACGTGAAACCTGCCGTAACATGATTTTGATAAATGAAGGCAAGTATGATACTGGAGACTGAGTTGGGGCAATTGGATTTATTTAGATTTGAACACTGATGTCACAATCTACGTAAATCTATGCACAGCTTCCAATGATGAAAGATTAAAATTTCCAAAGTCACCCTGAACATTAGGTGATATTACTGCGGTCCTGTTCTCCATGAGCAGCTCTGACTTGCAGTTTAATGACTGTGCTCTCTCACAGAGACACAGAAATGAAACTGTTCTCAGGGCTCTAACTGAGAATACTTCAATCAGCCATGATTTCAATCTTGTCCAAAATGAGCTGCCCTTATTTTAGGTATTATTATTATTTCTAATTCAGAATAGGTTTAGTAACAGTGTCAGCTGATCTTTTGGATGAGAACAGTTTACAGTATTTTGTAAAACCCTGATAAAGTGACGACTCTCTTAAAATAGATCTACGGTACATTTTATTTCATCACTGTCCATTTCGGTGTTAATTTTTCTTTTATTATGGCATCATAATGTAATCTCATTTGAAGTAGGGAGGTGTGATTGATGCAAGAACATTATATCAGTAAAGGATTAAACCATTACAGAGTTTAATTAAAGCTATAAACTTTTTTTCCTAAATCACAACACTCATCCATTGTTATCAGGCCGACTTTATGACTAAAAAGTTATGGGCTGATTTTTATAGCGGCTCAAAATAAATGGGATGGGTGCCAGCAAATCTTTAGATGCAATACAACTTTTACGGCAGAATTGTTTCAGTTGTCACACCTGAAACAAGGGTTAAACAGCAGAGAGCAACGCAGGCTGGAAAAGGCTCGAAAAGAGTTGCCGTGGCAACACAATCTCATTGCATTTTAATCATTGCCATTGGCGCTGGAGCCCAACAAATACCTGTGACAATTTCAGAGTCATTTGACCTGGAAATGATTGCCCTTTCACACTGAAAGCAAAAGCCAGTCTTGACTAGGTGTTTGTGTGTTTTAAGGGGCTTGAGTCACAGTGCCTAAAACAACCTCCTGGCATTTTAATGTATCAGGGGCTGATCTCTGACAGCATGTCCAGTGAGGTACAATCTGCTGCATAGCCAGTTATTTCTCCTGTGCTTCAACACTAAGCAAAAATTGCAAGTGCAGTAAATAAGTGCAGTCGAGGTTTAAGGCCGGCACAGTCACAGCAGTTATCGGATAAGCTCCAGCTCAGATTAATTCAACATAAGAAATGCAGGTGCAGAGAAAAGTTTGGATATTCTGCTGTCCGAGGCTATGAAGACCAAATGCAGAGATAGTGGCATCTCGACAGGAAAGTAGTTTGGCTTAAGGTTTTAACTTTATCCACCTCATCCTGAAAGATCAGGTTGTCAAATATTTAAAATAATGACCAGAAACCAGGTCTCCTAGAAAAACTTTATTTTACATTCCTGCAAACTTTGGGAAATTTGAATAGACTGTGTCAGGGTCTGGTTTCCTGCCTCTTGTTTTGTTTTCTGTTATTTCCTGTGGAGCTCCCTTTGCTTTGTGGTTTTAGGAGACTTGACCAGGCAGCCAGGTGGAGCCTCCGACCTCGCACCTGCAACCCATTTCCTGATTGAGAGAATCTCTTCTTAAGCCCTGGCCCTGGTCTTGGCAACGACAGGTTTCAGCGCACCTCTCATTGTACCCGTGGTAACTTACCAGATCAGACTTGCTCTTTGTCACCGCTAATTGCACTCTTGATGCTGTTTTTTGTAGTCCACGCTTTCGACCGTTCGTTTCTCTTTTTTTTAAGTGATCCCTCAAAGGTCTCCGCTCAGCAAGCCAGCCAGTCTCCTCGCCTTTTGTTCGTCCTTTGGCTTGAGTATCTTTACTTATATACAGTGTGTGAATAAATCTTGTCAATTGTTTTTTAAATGACATGACTTCCGCTCTTTATTTGGTTTATACTAAACCACTGATGATATCATCACAAGTCTGTGCAGAAAAAGCTATGGGATATTTGAAAAACTGAATGTTACTTTTGGCAAATAATTTCATATGTCATACAAAAATTTCTTAACAAGACATCCACAGCAAAGTAGGAACAGAATGCATGAGCAAAAGTACTTTTTTACATGTACCTTCAAAAACAATAGAAAAGTAATTTTTGTGTATTATTAAATTATTAAGTATTATCAAAGCAGGATGTAGGATGTATGATTTAGTTGTAGAGGGCAACATTCTACTCTGTTTTTTTTTTTGTTTTTTTCAGCAATGCAGGTTGATGATGTCGATGCAAGCGAAAAGCTGCGTTGATCTGTGTTGGGCAACTTCAAACTGTGATGGACAGTGTTGCACCTCTTAGTGTACAACCTGCCACATTCAGAAGGAAAGAATGAAAAAGAGAAATACTGAAGAAATAGAGATCACAATACATGTTATGTGGTCGAAATGTAGACATAAGCCTGAGCTAAAAATAAGTCCTGGTTTGATGTAACATTTCCTGTCTCACTTTTTACATGACCGTGTGATGAGACAGTGCCTCCTTTGTGAATCCCCCCCCCCCTCCTGTGTTACCAATGTGTTACCCCCTGTAAACTATCACTCACATGTAGTTGTTGTGGAAAAAATTTAAGTGCCTGACGAGGAAAATAAAGGTTGGATGCAAAAAGTAAAATGTTGAAGAGAGAGCCACACAAATGAATGGCACTCAGAGGCAGGTCATGATGGCAGGTCATGATGGCTCTGAGGTAAACGGAAAGTTACAAAGTCTTTATAGCTGGCAGAGCAGCTTATCAATCAGTTGACGCAGGTTTGCAGAGTATAATATTTATGAGGCATTTCTTTGTTGGAAAAAAAGGGGAGGTTGTGTGAAACAAAAAAGGAAGGAAAGGACAGAGAGGCACAGAGGGCATTAGGGAATCAAGGTCACAAAACAAGTCGTGCCTGTAGAGCAGGAGGAAAATAGACGCAACAAAGTAAGTGCATAGGAATCAGGAGGTCAACAGGATCATTGGCCTTAAGCATCAAAGAGAAGTTTGGTAAATCAAAGAATGATCTATGTCTTGAGTTGGAATGTGGGAATTAGCAAAAGGACCAATTAGTTATGCAGGGAAACGGACGACTGATGTGGATGAATAACACTAGCTCAGAGAGTTTTGAAACTTTACATATTTGTAGCCAGGATGTTGCTTTACCTACTAGAAAAAGCTGCATATGACTATATTGATGTATGTAATATATAGAGACCCCTTCTGTTTAATGTGTATATGCATCACCTGTCGAAACAACTGAATAGGTGCAAAACAGGGTGTGTTGTTGGAGACACTGTTGTTAACCATCTTATGCATGCAAATAACCTGGTCACTTTTAGTCGACATAGCGTGGGCTGCAGCAGTTGCTGAAGGTGTGCTCACAGTATGGCATTGATTATGACATCAAATACGGCATAATCTGAAAAAAAAGAGTAATGTCATGATTGTCAGATGCAGGGAGGACAGGAAACTAGAGTGCAGCACTCCCCCCATGACAGGCAGGGAAATAAAATACCTTGGAAATTTTCTTACTGATAATTTGAATGATGATTGAGATATTTAAGTGATATAACATCAATATTATGCCACATTTAGTGTCAAACAATGTTTGCAAAACTGTTGTGGTTTTAATGTAACCTTTGACCACATTTACAGTAACATTTGTTAACTTATATTAAATAGTTAAATATTAAATATTATACTTAAATGTTATATCTAAATGTAAGTTTAAAGTTTACAAAAAAGTATACATATGTACATACAGTGTGTTTGTGTATAAACTACAACTATGATAATAATAATAATAATAATAATAATAATAATAATAATAATAATAATTATTATTATTATTATTATTATTATTATTATTATTATTATTATTTCAGTTTCTTGTGCACATCAGTGCGCAGCTAAAAAACTAAAGCCCACTCACCAACATGCCAGATATTCAACATGCAAAGAGACTATGAAGAAAATAAGAACTTTAATCTGAATTTAAGAATTTTCTTTACATTATGTGCAGTACAAAAAAACAACAATGTGGTCTATGTTGGCTTGTAAAGTACTGTCAATTATGAAAAGGTTACAACCCACTGTTCTGTTCAGCATTTCATAATAACCCATCATCATCATCAGTTTATATTAGCTCACACAAAGGCCTAAAGAAAAGAATGGCCAGTGTATAGGAATGAAAGCCTTTGTAAGTTAGCTATAGGCTATTATTACCTGCAGCGCTTTGGTGGCTAACGTTGAAAAAAATCATAATTGCAACGCATGATTAGGTAGATTAGTGGGGCGTAGGCATGGCCATTGCACCCGATATTTTGTCAGGAATTTCTGAGGGGCACATAATCGCTTCTTTTTAAGGTTTGCTATTAACTGCAAGGCACACGCACATACCATCATCAACATCATACCCATATTTTTGCTATAGGATTATGTCTGTGCCACATGCACTTGTGTGCAGCTGCTCCTGATCTGTTACTATGAAAAGAAACCTATAGGCTACACCTTGGAAAGTCTTAACGATCAGAGACGCAGCCTATCGGTTGACTGGATGGCATTAAATTTCTTGAGCTGTGACATGAAGCCATTAACATGAAATTTCTTCCACGAGTTGACAAAAGGGATCATCTTACTTTCTATTTGACGTCTCTCTGGCTCTCCGCTTGTATTTGGTGGGATGGAAATCAGCCCAATGATTTGTTGAAGTCTTCTTTTCCCATGAGGTTAAATTTGATTCCCAATGCTGTTAGACCCATAGACTGTAGCCTATGAGTTGCTGCACGGATGTGCAGTATGTAAACAAATGAACTGAAAGCCGTAATTTGGCTTTTCACATAGGTTGAAGTGATAAATCGTAGCAGTGTAGTTTGATGGCAAAATGCGTAGAGGTTGGCAGGTCTGCTTTCACCATACATATAATCTGTGCTAGGGTGACAGATATGACATATTGATCTCAGTAAAGTCTTAATCCTGTCTATTGATGAACAGCTTTGGTAGGGCTGTAGATGTCTGCATGAGACTGACATGCTTTCGCAATTCCTTGGAGATTAATAATTGCAGTTCAATAAGTGTTGTGGGTGTGGAGACTATTTTTTTTTTTGCGCTGAATTTCAGGGAAATAATACAATATCAAGGCTGTTTCCTGTTTCAAGGCTATAAAAACAAAAACATTTTTTATGTGATTTTATGCAAACATACAAACCTGTTGTTATGAGGATTGCATCATTACTTTGTTAAATGAGTGCTCTTGAAATTTTCTGTTTCAGCCTACTGATTTAGTGGCAATGATTTGTGTGTGTGTGTGTTGTGATTCATGTATTCACATACGTGTCTACCAAACCATGGCAGACATTTATGTTAACCCTATATGCTTTCTCATCATTTGAACGTCTTTATTTATTATTTTCTGTGTTACATAAAATGTTAACAACAACAATGCACCTGTTTGTGTGGAAACACAGTTGACATGCTGTCAGTGATGAACAACTTGACAAGACCATAAAAAAATCTGCTGCACTTTTCAGCAACAGCAAGAAGCCCTTGTTACTACTATAGCTATGTTAAAGTTGAATGAATTGCCAAATGTTATAACAGTGAAGCAATACAAAAGTATTCCTAACAAATAGCAGGCATTACAGGTAACCAAATCCAGGTAATCCAAATCCTTAATAACTCAACATACAAGGGAGAATCATGGAAAACTGACCGGGGGCAAACTGGCAATAAGATGAATGTCCACCAGACAGGGAGCAGGGAGACTAAGTACGCAAGGGCTGGAAGCGAGGAAGACACAGGAGAAACCAATTAGGCTTTAACACAAGGGTAAGAAATAAAGAATAGTTGACACAAATGGAAGAAAAAGAACAAAGTTAAACAATGGGAGAAATTAAAGGAAATCTCAACACAACTTAAATATACTGTAAATGCTAAAAGAAAATAAATAATGCCCATAAATACATAATTTACAATAGTGTTGTAAATTATGTTCACATTTTGAGAAAAGAAAATATTCTAAAGCATGGCATGTATGATTGGACACCCATGTGATTGTTAGCTGATCATCCAATAGGAGCCTGGTCACACAGTAATCATGTCTAATTACTTTTTTTGCCAAGCAACAGCCAATCAATAGACTGCTGCTCTTTGGTGGCCACCATGTTGGATGTATGCAAAAGCTCTTAGGCGTCCCTTCTCTGTCATCATCGTGTTAAACCGGCTTGTAGCACACCAGGGGTCTGTGATTGGTTCCTTTTTTAGGAGTTTCTGAAATTGGCCAAAACAGTGTCCTTGCCAGACGAGTCTGCAGATTGAACTCTAATCGCAGGCAGACTGGGCTGCGTTCACCCAGGCTAGAATAGCTATGTAAACTAAATGTAACTTAATTACAACAGAAAGTAAAACTAGACATAATAAATAAGATGCATGCAATGAACGAAACTACAGTACAGACAAATATAAAAGTGGAAAATGCAAAGAATCTTGCTAAAGAGGCAAAATGAGTGCATTCAGTGTAACTGATTTTCTTTTACTGAATGTTTCTATATTCAGATTTTAAACCTCATGAAGTGACACACAGTATTATGATTCTTCTAAACCAATTTCCTTATATAATTTATTCAATCAGAAAGCAGTCAGTGAAAACACAGATTAATTATGAATGAAAGTGCAGCGTTGCTGAGTGTAAAGCAAAATGAGGAATTGCCAATCAGCTGAATGCATCCAAAAGTCAAACAAGCAGGTCTTTGAGCCTCTGTAGGCCATAGGCAGGAGTTAATAAAATGTTTATTAAGTATCTACCCAGGTGACAAGTCATTTAAAAATGTGTCAGTGATAAACTGCCATGCGAAGCAAAGCAGATATTTCTGCTGGGATTTCAAGCCATGGTGCCACACAGGATCAATAGGATCTCTTTTAAAAAAGTGAAATTGGTTCATCTTTGAATTCTATATTCAAAGATAAAGGTACAGTAGGCAGGATTTTCTTGTCATTAACTATTAAGTAAATTAAGTGATGTGAGAATCCGGACCCCTTAATACTTTGTTTACAGCCTTGGCAAAATCTGGACAGAGACTGGCCAATCACAGCGAGAGATAGTCCTTTTTGTGGAAATGTTGCTAATCTGAAAACAATAACTGCAGATGCTGCGTGACAGCGGAGACCAAAGTAGCTACTTGATTAAGCCCCGAGCACCGGCATAAAAATAACTGGTGCAATTGAAAACAAACAAATAACCCTTATACACACATATAATATATATTAGGAAAACAAATAAACACCAAAAACGTAACAGGAAAGGGAAAAAAAAACACAAACTTCAATTAAGTTTGTGTCTACAAAGGTATTTAAGACAAACCACATGTGAAAGCAAGTAAATACTTTAGAGTGCAATTATTGATCCACAACTGGGCCAAAGCAGCTACAACAGCAAACAGGCAGAGCCAAAGAAGCAGCTTCCTCTAGAGAGTGGTGTCAAGTAGTTAAGTGGGTGACTCCCTGGGGAGCACAGCCTTCGACAAAAAACACTCTGACAGGAAGACACTAATTAAGGTTTATACATCATTCTACAATTACAGTTTTGGTAAGCTCAAAGGGGAAAACTGCTAAATACTGTACAGCAGAACAGATGTCACAGGGATGTCACAAACTGGCCATCAGTACAGTGTAAACTACAGTATATGACAGCTGCAGTTAAAACTCAAGCAGGCTAGTCATGCAGGGTGCCCTGCAAGGAGAAAGGCATAATTATTATGTGGTACTTAAACTTAAATGTTACAGTACATTAACTTCTGCCTAATCCAAAAACCTCTTGGCACCGTGTTTCCCTCATGGGGTGGTTCTGTTTAGTACAACACAGTACGGTTTGGAATGGTAAAGTCCTGGGCCAGGCTTGCATTTTGACAGAGAACAGTACCTTTACTTGGTGTGGTGTGCATTTGTCCATATTGAGACCATTTTTATTCATTAAGATTAAGCTAATTGGTAACTGGGACAAAATGCTTTTATATTTGTGTTATCCATTTGTTCTGACTTTTTAGGGTCCTCCAACCTATGAATCTCAGCTGTAGAATTTATGCAGAAAAGTAGTTTGAGAAGTAATCAGTGCAGGAAAGTGGCGCCATAATCTCCATCTCGGATGCAGGAAAACAGTTGCAAAGTTTAGATTTGATTAGACTGTGTGCCAATCACAAAGTCTTGGCCATGGCCAACAAATCACATGAACCCCGATGTCAGCATGAGAGGAAATAAGAGAAGTGAGTGCTGCCCACATATCTGTGTTTGTAGAGAGTATCGTGCCGTCCAGTAATGGTGCCGGTGCTTGGGCACGGTGCTTTGTAGGGCAGAAGAAAACATGAACAGTTAAACACTCGTCATATATTCTATAAAGCTCTAGTAGCTGACATCACACAACCAAGGTAACGTCCTCCAGCAGGAAATGACACTGTTGACGTACAGTATACTAGACCAGGGTGTCTCAACTTTTCTAACCCTAGGACCCACATGTCATTAAGTGGGGACCCACTTTTATTCAAACTGAAAAAAAAAAAAAATCAAAAATAGCCATAGAAAACACATTTATGTCATGTTATTTCATGCACATGTATGTATCAAAATTGCACAAAACTTAATAAGGCCACAAAAATATATTCTACTTCTATGTATTTCTCTACCTTCAGAGCACAGACTGAGCAGGAATGTGACAACTGCATGCATGAAGCTGAATGAAATAAAATTATAAATCAAAACTGCACAAAATAAATAAGGGCACAACATTATATTTCACTTCTCTAAATAGCTCTGCTGTCAGACACGTTTGTGATGTCCTCAGCTCCTGGATTCATCTTGGACACTCACACTCTTGTGTGCAAGCACTTCACCACATATCACACACAGTTTCTCTCCTTTTTTATATTCAGTGTACAAAAATCCACAATTCTTGCACTTTTTACGCTTTTCGTCTCGACACAAAATCAAAGTGACCTTAATATAGCCGGTCATTGGCACTCATTCTAAAGGCCAGGTCAAAAAGAAGCGATGATATGAAGATTTGTTGACTTGATGGTATGAGTGTGAGGAGTCCTGTCAGCTGGTTCATAACAAGGAGCTTCTGCGTCTCTTTTGTTAGTAGCATCTCATTAAATATGATTTTCTTTTTTTTCTTTTTTTCTTTTTTTTAACAGCTGTCAGGTCTGGGATCCACTTTTTTTTTTACATGATGAGAATCACTGTCCTAGACAACACATAATCAGGCAATATGTCAGACAACTAGTCTCTCTCATACTCACCAGCTGTTTTCATCATAAAGGTGAAAATGGTGGATAGATGTTGTGCCAAAACAGTCAGAGACAGGTGGAAATTCTTTATACACAATTAAGACATGTTTGTTAAAGATGCAGGATGCTGTATATTGGAAGAGTCCAGAATACACCAAATGCATGTTTCACACATGAAAAGGAAAAATTCACTATTTCTAAAAGGAGGATCCAGAATTTGACCATTCAGATTTTTGTACATGAACTTTGCTGGTAGAAACCATATCACTTTTCAAATGACCAAATACAAAACTGACATGGACAAATTTATTTGGGCATTGGTTCCACTCACTCACTCACTTTCCACTGCTTTATCTTCCACACGGGCGGCGCTGGTGCCTAATCCCAGCTGATATAGGGCAAGAGACGGGGTACACCCTGGACAGGTTGCCAGTCCATCAGAGGGCCACATAGAGACAAACAACCATTCACTCTCATATTCACACCTACAGTCAATAGAGTGTCCCATCATGTTTTTGGACTGCATTTCAGTCCAAAGACAATGAGAATATTTACAGGGAAATAAATGAAATGGCCAATATTAAGCTTCAGTCTTTCTCGTATTTCTTTTGTCTGGGAAATACTATGAAACATCTTGAATTACACTTTATTAATAATACAATATTCATCAGATCAGGGCCGCAACATGTTTTTATTTGTCACAATAGAAAACCAATATATTATGTCTTAAATGTAACCAATATTGTAGCAATAAAATCCAGGCAAATATGTTTTGATAAAACACAATCACTTTTTATTAATTACAGTTCCTTAAAGTCTTAACAACTGCCTGTAACTGTTATAAATGATCCTGTTCTTTTTGTATGACTGTGGTTTTCATGTGCACAGGTTTTTGTATGACTTTGTTTCCATTTGTTTTGCTTTGATGTTGCTTGATGTCTGTGTTCATGCTCAGCACCAGTGACAATTAGGGTCTCTCTCTTTCATCTTCCCTCTTTTCTCCTCTACTCATCTCCTTTTTTTCCCTCTCCTCTCTTGCCATCCACCTCTCCTCTCTCCCACTTTTTTTTCCCTCTCTCATCCCAGTCTGCAAACAATGAATAAATGCACATTTCCGAGTCTGGTTCATATGGAAATTTATTCCTCCATATGTGATAACATTGCCTTGAGATAATATGTGTTCTTTCAGACATTTGTGTTGCTTAGATGATGTTTTCTTAATAATTCTGGTGATCCAATGACTCATCATCTAGTACCATCCTAAGAATGCCTTTGAATTGGCATTAAATGGAGTCAATCAAGTCAATCAAACATTTAAGCTCCTTCCTCACTGTAGTGATGTCATATCGATATGGACTGAGAAAAAATGTAAAATACAGATGTGTCTCACCTTTGTAAGTGAAATATGGAATTACCTCCCTGAAAAAAGGATTAATGCTGTCTGTGTAATTTCAAAAAAGTTTTAAAATGTAAAATAACACGGGATTATATGTTAGCGTAATATTTGTTTTGTATTCTTCATTTTCTCTCGTTCATATAGTATTGAACTGGATTGGATAGAAGCAAAATTGTCATGTTCCATGTCTGGCTTGAGTTGCCGCTCCCTTTTTTCCTTTAGTACCTGTTTTATTTTGTTACGTGCTTGTGTTTCCTGGGGAAGTGTTGTGCTTTTTCGTTTCGGGAGGCTGGCTGGCAGGTGAAGCAGGGAGACTAATCACCACAGCTGTTCCTGATCGACTCATCAGCTCCTCCCTACTTATACCTTGACTTCCTGCTTCCTGGTCTCAGTGTGTCTCACCCAGTACATGGGTAACCTGCGTCACGTTGTTAGTTACTCAGAGCAAACTCTTAGTGTAGCTGCTGTTAAGCCTGGTTTTTCTGTTCAATTGTTGTCCTTTTTCCCTAGTTCCGGTTTTTTCCTCCTGAGTCCTGCCTTGCCAGCTGGCCAGTCTCAGTGTCCTTAGTTGCCTTCCCCCTTTTAGTTTTTTAGTCCCACGTTCCTGTGCCTGGCCCTCCTTTTGTTTGTATTTTTCTAAATAAATCACATTACTCCTTTTACTCTTGTCTCTGGTCCTAAAAAAAAAAGACTCCCTTACTACCTAGACCCAATCATTACAAAAATTACCCCAATAATGTTTTTGGTGCAGGTTTGTGAGAAATAAGCATGTGTGATATTCATATTCACACGTCTTAATATATTGTTTCCCAAGAGAAGTTCATCATCTGCTCTCTAAAGAAATACAAAGTCCAATCCACAAGCACAATATGAATTTGCCAAGGCTTTCAAGATGAATTTCATCTTCACCAATAAATATTTTAAAAGCCTTCATCATCAGGGAAATAATTAAGTGAGGTCTTGGTGTGTTACAGATCCACAAAATACAAAGTCTGCGGTCAGTGACAGCACTGGCCATTATGACTCACCAAATATGTTGTTTGCTACATGTTTTCTTTTTAATTAAAATGGCAGAATTCATAAACAATGATACACAATTAGACAGAATATGGAATTCTTCACAATAATCTTGTCTGTATTGAAGTCTGTATTATCTATGTTGTTTGGAGATGCTTTGCTGTGCTGAGGGAACCAGGCCAGCAGGAGACAGGACAATGTAGGAACACAGCATGAAGCATGCAAAACGTGGAAATACCGTGAGTGAATATAACTAATTTAATGTACAGTATTGTGCAAAAGTCTCAATGTACCACCTTCTAAATTCTGTAATTAAAGGAATCATGCACTTTGTCATGTAAAATAATAAATATAAATTAATTTCTAGTCTAACAATGTATCATTAAATTACTCCAAAGGAAACTCATGAGGGATTCCCTATAATATTTTTTTATGTAGCGAGAAGAAAAAAAAAAGAATACTGTACAGCAGACCAAAAATAAATAAATAAATATATAGACAGTGTTACCTATTTCTGGATAATTGCTGTTCCTTATAATATAATCATAAAACCAAATTTAAATCTTTGAACAGCTCAGAAAAAAAGAGAATAAAACATGATTCAGAGCCACAACTTTCCTCATGAGTAAGCTTCACTGCGCGCCAACTTTTCATGAAGTTAACTTTGTGACACAATGTCTGTTTGTACAAGTACATCACAGATTGACTAAAGTCTAAAAAAGGTTCTTTAGCCTCCAGAGAATTGTAGAAAACCTAATTTATTCTTTCTCTTGCTATTTAATAAAATGACTCCACACTCAGATCACTTTACAATTCTGCCTCTCCTCTGTCAAAGTGTGTCTTCCCTGACAGCCAGTGGAAGAGAAAAATGAGATTCCCTAGAAAGCATTGTCTGGCCAATACTGTACATCATTACTATAGATCAAATACCAAGTCCCCAAATACAGTAACTAAACCAAACAAAGCATCTTTTTCCAGTTAACCAAAACACATCAGACACATTGCAGCTTGGTTAATGAACTTGAAATTAGAAGAAAATTCAATATCATAAATCAAACACCTAACAAACAAGTCTACAAGGAAGCAATTAATGAACCACTTCCAAATGAAAGTGAACAAAAGGTAAAATTTATTATTGTAACTCAGATAAGAACAGGAGTTTTTTTAATGCTATACTGCAGCTTATATGAGATTCCCATGTGTGTTTTTGTTCTCCTAATGGTGATTTACACTCTTCCTTGGTTAAGCATTAATAATATTACACTGGGTGTGTGAAAATATGTATTTAAATGTAGACCATGGCCATGTTTCTGAGTGAATGGAAATTTCAGCTGAATGGAATCAGATTAAATAGTTGTTTCCACTTTTGGGGATGAAGGTGGAGTTTCGACTTTTTTTCCTTTTTTTCTTTCTGCTTCTCCTTCTCTAGGGGTTGCCACGGTGTATGATCCACATATTTAATTTGGCATGGTTTTTTTTAGTTTGATGCCTTTCCTGACACAACCCCTCCGTTTATCTGCACTTGGTACCGGCACTAGGAGAGCATTCGATTTGGCCCCCAGCCCTTGACTTGGCAGGGACTCATACTGGCAACCCCATAGTTACAAGCCAAATTCAAGTTTAAGGATCAGTTCTGAGTCAAACCTTGTCTCTAAATTACTGGTATTGCTAGACCTACTGTTATTATTATCTGCATTTTCATGAACATGTACACAGTATAAAATAGACATATACACCACTTTTTGCCAATCCCTTTGTTTTTTCAGTGAATTTAAGCTTTCTCACTCATTCAGCTTCAATGGGAGGCTCTTATCTATTTGCTTTGTTAAATCCAGGCAGTGTGTATAGCCACTCGTTCCTGCTAACATTTTTCTCCTCATCCATTCTTCATCTATATACCTTGTCTTCTAAGGTTCACATGAGGTGCTGCATCCAATCCCAATGGCGTTGGGGCAAAAAGCATGTCACTCCCTGGACAACATGATGAAGATGGAAGTTATGATGATCAGCGTTATTAATGTTATTGATTCTTGAAATACACTTGTTACACAACCATTCCCTAGTTCTCCTCTAGTCTTTTCTTCATCCACCTCACCTTCATTAACCCCTTCTTTCCCTCCCCGTCTTTTCTCTCCTGTCTCCTACCCCAAACAGTCAAGGAAGATGGCCATACACACTCAGTCTGTCACAGATTCCTTCCTGTTCCTGTTGCCATGTGCTTGTTCATTGTGTTCTTGTAACCCTCACAACAATAACCAAATTTATGATTATCATCAATATTGGGCCACATGACAGGTAGTGGCTGGCAATGTTGCCTGCAGCAGCAAGATCGCTGGTTTGAATACCAGTTTGACCAAGGGACTGGCTCCAGCCCCTGTAACCAGTAGAAAATGAATGAATGAATGAATGAATGAATGAATGAATGAATGAATGAATGAATTATGGCATGCAGAAATTACTTGGTTCTTTTGTTTGCCTGATTTCTTTTTGGACCATAAACCATACGAAACAGCCATAAACTGGACTGGACATTAAGTTTCTTGTGCCAGCCTTAGTTAAATAGGCTACCATTTTTTACAACAGACAGCCACTACAGGTGGCATTATTCAACTTCTGTCAATAAACCCTCCTAAATGTTCCACCTTTAAGATTCTGGAACACTGCTGTTTTCCATCAGTTGTTGTCACAGCTTTAATTTAAAAATTGTGTTGTTGAGATTAAGGTATCATTCTGAACACAGTACATTGAAATATAATTTTAACATTGAAACATGATTTTAACGTCTCTTTGATACTGAGGCAGACTCGTCGTGCCCGCATCACTGTCTTGAGCTGTCCCAGAGACACAGATGTGTGATGTAGAAGAGATTTCCTACAGTGAGCGAGTGAGCTCAGCTCAGCGGAGCAGGTGTGACATGAACACTGCAGTCTCTCTGCCTCTAGGCTGTGTGTCTGATTGAAACTCTTTTTCTTGTTGTGGGAGTGCCATGAAGCGGCGAGATGCAGACACCTCTTAGTGTGAAAAATTAGTGCCATCAGCGTCTCAGCACCCGGATTAATGAGAACTCGCAGTGCTGAGCCAGGCATAGGCTGCTCATTTGTTTGGGTACCCATCTCCATTAAACAGCAATAAGGGGAATTCATAGAGCTCCATCAGAGCGTGGGAGTACGTTGGAGAAGCTTGCTCTGCACGGAGGGATTTGTAATGCGACTAGCTCATCATGCTCTGCAATCTCAGACAAAATTAAAAAACGTGCACAGCTACAAAAGAAAATTCACATTAAATCCCTCTTTTCCCAATTTACTTGGTTCTTTCATCTTTCAAACAATGTTTCTAGGCACCGTTTCTTAGGTTCATGTCCTGTCAGGTATTAATGCAAACAGGCAGGTAATAAAAGATAATGTCAAACTCTAAGCAGGGAGGTGGAAGTGTTAAAATGTGTCAAATGGAACTGGGGTGAACTGCAGCAGAAATTAAATCATAAATGGGAGAAACAAAGCACACGACTGATGTTGTCCAATGTGGGCTTTTACTTATTTTTAAACAACTTAGCTGCTAATAAGACAGTAGCATAGATGCATTTACCACCCAGATATAATCCGCCATTTTTAAAAAAGCTCCAAACGGCATAAGATTTGAGGCTGCTGGTGGATAGTTGGCTTAATGAAGCATTTACATCATGTTCAGGGTTTGCAGATCAGATTTCATTTTTTTCTCTTTTTTCTGATATCTAATCCAGTGATTTTGACAGGGTAGCCCATGGCCAAGAAGAAAGGGAGCTTGGCTTGTATCTGGAGGGTTGCTGGTTTGTGTTCCTGCCAAGTCAAGGGCTGGGGTATCCCTGAGCAACACACCCAATTCCCATTTTGCTCATTGTTAATTGGCCACTCTAATGTGTAATGTCATGTTCATATTCATTCAAACTGACAAACTCACTTCAAACTCATATTGGCTAAGGAAGACATTTGCATGTCTTCTGCTCTGTTTGGCATTGAGTGTGATGTCAGTGCACCAAGGTTAAGGATTTGTTTTGTACTGTGAACTGAGCAGATTGAAGCACCAACATTGTAATATAATGTCTTTGGTTGTATTTTACATTACAGCTAGAAAGTCCCCAGTGCCTCAATCAAACCTGTAATAGCATTTAGTCTTATTGATTTGTATGTCTGACCAGCCTCTGTGTGAATTTTGGGGATTTTCACAGTCCAGTGGATATAATAGAATTGAAGAGAGAGAGAAAGAGAGAGAGAGTGCACCAGCACAAAAAAAGGACATTTAAAAACGATTAGCATGTTTCATTAGACAGATGGAGAGGAAAATACCTGAAGGAGAAAGGGGAGAGAGAAAAGAAGGGGGGGAGAAATGACAAGAGATGATGATAACGGTCCAAGGGCATTTAAGTCAAGGAGTATTCAAGTTTCTAAATAATTTCATGACCCATTATCATTACTGTAAAACTGTAATTGCTTCCACTTCACTATTGTTCTGGTTGGAAATGTAATTACATCTGCAAAGGCAGCACATTCCAAAATCTATTTAAAAAAGTAATGTAAAAGAAAGCAAAGGTACAGCTGACCTACAGAGGACTACAAAACTTATTATTCATAAGTGGCACCAACAGTCTGGGTTCATTACTGAAAAGGCCTACCGAGCCCTGGCCAAGGATACCAATGGTTGAGGGAACCCTTTTGATATTATTCAGATTTTTTTTGCTACTATGTTATTCATCCTGTAACGGTCATAAAAACGGCAAAACAGGGTGGACCCAAAAAAGGTGGAAGTCAGGGTTGCAAAAAGGCAACGAAAGAATTTATTTTACAAAAAGAAAAAAAAAAATCAACAACCAAGCCAACAAAGGAACAACGGAGAACTAGGGGAGCAGAGGTTGGCGGCTGGCTGGGCAAAAACTGAAAGAGAAGGAAAAAATTAGGAATTAGAAAAACTGTGAAAGGAAGGGAAAAAATATCAAAAGTAGTCCAAACTAAGATGATGCATAGCGGGACGAGTACTGGCTAGCTTGACATAACGCTCTGGTGTTGGTGGATCCTGAGGCCGTGATTTAAGAAAACGGAGGCTGATGAGAAGATGAGTTTGCAGGTGCGCACCTCAGAGACTCCGCCCGGTCAACCAGCCAGCCTCCTGAAAAACAGGGTGAGTACACTCGACGGCAAAGTAAACAATCAACAAATTAAAAGACAGGAATGTGAATCATGACAGATCCCAATATTTTGATGGGGCCCTGAAGCCACATAACACTGGTTATTATACTGTATGATGTCTGTACACTTTATAGGGCCCCTTATGCTATATTATCCACCCCTGATGTCTTGACAGGTTCCTCAGTCAAATAACAAAGGTTACATTATTAAGTTACTCTATGACAAAACGCATATAGTGGAATGTCTTTACTGGGAAAGTCTGTGAAATTCCTTACATGACAACCAAAGTATTTTTCTTTATTATTTTTTTTTTTTCTTTTGCTAAAATTAGATGCTCTCATAAACCTAGTTGTCTAGCCAGTTCATTAGTTTCCCATCTGTGCCCACAGGCCCACTGGATCATAATCCGTCCCAGGTGTCATGCAATTACAACTGTAAAAGTCTAAGTACAGAATCTGACTTCACCCTGTGTGTGTGCATGATGAGATCTGATAACTCAGACCCCAAAGTACAGCATTATTTTTGGAGCGATCTCAGTGATTTGTTTGCGGTCATCACCACAATATCAGCACATATTGATTTTTTACTTTTTTCCAAATGGGTCAAATGGTTGTTTATAGTAGAGCTGTGCGCTGTGCATTGATTCCCCACAGCTACTGCTGACTCTTCTTTCTCGCTTCCTCTGATACAATGACACACAAGTACACACACACACAAACACAATGACATGGGACCATCTGTACATAGTCAGACTGGCTCAGCAGGAGTATGTGTGTAGGGCGTGAGATCTAATCACAAGTGTGATCTCACACATTCTCCCAGTAAAGGCATTCCACTAGTAAAGCGAGGCGACTGCAAACACAAGCAAAAACACAAAGAAACCTGCACGAAAGGTTTCAGAAGTTAAATCTACTGCTCATAAACCCAGTCATTCAGCAGTCTTTCAGGATAAATGCTTATTGTCTCCATCTATCCTGCACTGCTGTTGTATATACTGTACACAAAGGCTCCTTCAGTCAGGTCAGAGAGTATACAGCAACATAAAATTAATGTTACATCCTGTAACATTAACAGAGGCAGAATAATGACCCAAACAACAAAAAGGTTACACAGTGCAGCTTTAAGACAATGTACCACTAATTCAACTAGACAAGGGATATGATGTAATTTTGATAGAGCAATAGATGCATACAGTATATACATTACTGGATATTGTATTACCACTGTACATATACTGTATATATTACCACTAGTACATTCCCATCCCAGCAGCGTCTGTATGTAAGAGGAGGGACAGTTAGAAACAGTGCAGGAGGTGTAGTCTGGTGGTGAAATTTGACACATTTTGACACAAATTTGAGTTGATTCACAAGGTGCTCTGTGAAAAGGGGCCTCTCAATTGCTTACACCATGCTTCAAGATGTGGAGAGACAAAGACAATGAAGTGACAGCTCCAGCAGGAGACTGGGACAATGGGCCTTGCATTGAATATACAAGAGAGTGGTTTAGGAGTCTAACAGTGAGGCAAGAGTGGACTTTTATGGTAAGTTGTCAAGTGTAATGGTTTGCTTTGGTACAGTGCGATACATATTTATTTATTAGATTTTTTGGCACCCTGCCCTTGGGGTATGAGACTAAAATGGTATGGTCAGGGTAGAGCTAGACTGGCTTCATCCAAGTCAGTCGGTTGATTGGTTGACAGAAGAATTACACCAACCGGTGTAAATATCCCATAGAAATCAAGGGACCACTAAGAAAAATAAGAAAAGAGAATAAGAAATAACAGGTAAAAGCAAGGAAAGGGCCGCTGGATCTCCCACAGCCACATCCCACCTACCACGTAAAGGTACTGTTCTCAGTCGAAACATAAGCATGACCCAGGGCTTTGCGATCCCAAACCATACTGCACTGTACCAAACCAAATCATACCATGATGGAAAGACAGCATAAGAGAACCAATGACAAATTTTTGCGGTTTGACCAGAGAGGAAAAAGAAACAACAATGTATAATTTCACTACTTTCAATACATTTTGCACTCTGCTGCATATGATGGCTACATTGTGGATCTGTTGTTGCATTGTGCTGTTGTGGCTGCTGAAAAGCTACTGTCAGCTCCATGTTCTAGACAGGGTTTGCCTTTGAGAATAACAATACATATGTAAGCCTGTGTCTTCAACTAAACTCCAGGACTGTAGAGTATAAAGCTGTGCGTCTTATGTGAAATACTGTATATGCAGATATTTTACTGGGGGAAAGAAATTACTAGATTCGGTCCACAGAACTGCGTAGAAAATTTTGCATAATGTATATTTATGTGAGTGACATATTGAACACATGTAAACATTGTCTGTGGTGAAGGCTTTTACTGTGGAAAAATTAAAGTAAATTTGTGTATACTGGAATGCTTCTGACTATTTCTACTGTAATTTCTGCAATGCCTAATGTTATTTTGAACAGATCTAGTACATCCACAATTTCCAATTGCTGTAGATTTGATAAATAAATCACAACAAAAAAAGTGTTTTTTTTTGGTCACTCCATGCTACATATTTTTCAGTACAGGTACATGCATTTACTGTAAGTTTGAAGAAAGGTTTTTTGGCTACATTTCTAAGCAATGCTCTTTTCCTCATGCTGATACAGGCTTATGTGTTTTTTGTTGTTGTTGTTGTTGTTTTCCGTCTACACCTTTAGTTCTATGGTGTTAAACATCAGTAAAAAGAACTGGAGTCTTGCATCCAATCAATGGGTGGCATAGTGGAACACTTTCTGCATCGGTGACGACTCCAAGATGAAGATAGACTAGTTGCAGGCTGCATGCAATAACAGGAAGTGCCACATTTTGCACTGTTCAATCCAAGGTGCAAATGAACAAGACTTCACAAGCGAGCACATTGAGGAGGGTGTCTTGAAAGTAGCACAAGTACTTGTTGATTTCCATTAAGTTTCTATCACACAGACATTTCATCTGTGTTTTTGCTTTAAGCAACAGTGGACATTTTTTTTTTCCTGCAACTGATTATCCAGTATAGCTCAAAGAGACTAAGTAGATGAGTAAATTCACAAATTTTCAAGTAATCAAGACATTTAAAGTTTAACAGTGGTGTTTTGTATACAATATCATACAAGTTATTCATATTTAAACTGTGTCAAAATTACTTACACTTTTATTTGTCATTTTATTAGTCATTGAATGAAGTGTGTTATGATACCATTGATGTTTTATATTAAGCTAAAGTAACCCAAGTACAGCATATTCATATTTCATTTCATTTTCAACATAACAGTTCAGTTTACATTTCATTCAAATCCCATGTAGCACCCAACACATTTAAGATGTCACACACAAGGGAAATTACTGTTCTGCCAAGTGAAGAGGTTACCCATGATACAGAGCAGACAAACCTATCACAGCAAGCTGATGATGGTGAGCAAGTTGAAGAAACAGTACAAGACACACAATCTCAGATTGGTGCTGATGACACAGTTTCCTGCTGAAATTAGAAAAAGTGGATGCATCCAAAAGCTCAATGAAAAAGGAAAGGTTCTGTTAAACAAATTGACCTATCTAAATGTGAGTTCGTAAAGCTGTACAGAAGATTGAAGTATCACATCAATGGCTGAAAACGGCCCATTAAGACTAATGAGTCTCATGATTGTAAATGCAATAACACCATCCAAGTTGACATTGACAGCACTTACCTAGAAATAAGAGCCGTCCCAAGTCCTGAACATAGCATTCGGAGAATGAATGAGATGTCAGGCATTCACTAGGATCGCAAATGCAAAGGCTCAACACTTTTATTGTTTAGAAGATATATCTTGGCCAGATGCTAAGTCAGTGTTTGACAGCACAGTGTCTAGTGTCTCCTGAGCTAAAACCAGTAAGTCGAAAACGTCTTCCAAAGTGTCCAGACAGTCTTCCATCCTGTCCATTAATGCAATGCAAGCAGCAGCTGAAGTTATGGCTACACAAGAGGTGATAAGGATAATGAATGCACAACATCAGCAAAAGAAAGAGATTCAAAGGCTTCAGGTGGAAGATCAAATCTTAAGGGCCGAAAGAGAAGCTAAAAAAGGGGGAAAAGAGCTCAGTTCATAGTAGAAAATGCTTGTAAATTTAGGCTGGAAGGGAAAAAGAGAGAAGTGGAACGGCTGGAGGAACTAAAAGGGCAAGTTGCAACACAATTGAGGCTGCAAGTTTATTCCGAATCTCATCTCCCACTACTTGCACTTAACACTTTAAGTGATCCTTTTCTGCTCCCATCAAGCACCTCCCAAGCTCTTCTACCGCAACAGGCCAAGCCCACCGAAGCTCATCACGCACATGAGGTTACAAACACTAAAACCTCTCTCCCATATCCCTCTATGTACACCTCATATTCTGTACCACAACCAGCCACATTTACTCAAGTTCCTGTAAGTCATCACCCTGAACTGCAGCTCATGCAACAAGACCCATCCACCCAAGTTCCTGCCACTTGAGCAGCCACCTTTTCAACCTCTCATGAAGCTTCCAATGATAATGTGAGAGCACTCGCTGAAGCAATCACAGCTAATCATATCCCAATACCAGAACCTGTCATCAGAGTAGATCCTCTTAAATACAATGATTCAAAGCTTTCCTTCTGTACTCATATTGATTGCAAGAACCTCAAGAAAAGCTCTTCTTTCTATGCAAGTATGTTGGTGGCACAGCCAAGAGAGCTATTGAAGGACATTTCCTCGTGCTGCCTGGGACATACTTGAAGACAGATTTTTGTAATCCATTCATAGTTGCCAAGCCATATCGTGACAAGATACATACATGGCATAAAATTGGTCCCAAAGATCTTCGTGAGTTTGTAGATTTTCTGAGCAGTGTGGAATCAGCTATGCCATATGTTCAAGTTAATACACTCAACAACTGCATGGAAAACCAAAAAATGAATGTCAAGGTACCAGATTGGCTAAACTCATGTTGGAATAGAAAAGTCACAATGTATCAAGATGAACACAAAATGTACCCTGACTTCAGATACTATGTATAAATTTACTGTATTTTGACTTTTGATCATGTGTTACAAAGGTAAACATTATAGCCTGAATGAAATTAAGAATGAAACACTACAGTTGTGGCTTTTGTATTCCTTCCTTCCTTTTTGTAAATTGAGAAAGTCTCATTGCTGGAGTAAAAAGCAGTCTCTTTAAAAAAAAAAAAATTTTTTTGTTTACAGTTACTTGAAAAAAAAAAAACTTTTGTTGGATGTTAAATTAGTCTTGATTATGTGTACACGATCTAAATAAGACCTTAAATAAGGCTTGTATTGCAAAAAATGCAAACCTCATAATGCTGTTTCTAAGTGGATGGAACGCATATTCACCTACATTAGTTTGGCCCCCAAGTCAAGCGTTCTTCTTTCATATGCATATTTGACAAGACACAAATATGCAAACATTTTACCAACTGTCACAGAAATTGTAACAACGTTTCTGTTTAGTGTTTTTCAGGTGTATATTTCTTTCCTCACTAGTTATATAACATATAACATATATATAACATTTATTGTACTCCTCACCCTAATTTATAATGATTATTGAATTATATTCTGCTTTTTAAATTTGTTATTGAACTATGTGATTAAAAAAAATGCATGTAAAATGTGCCCTCAATAATGTACATATTAATTTGTTTTGTAAAAAGTACGTGCAGAATCTGGATAAAACAGTGGCCAGCATATCTCCAATAGGCCTGTTATAATTTCACTTCTCAAATTGTAAGAATAACTGTTGGCTACTGTGTGTAATTCAATGAATGGGTGGGTTTATAGTAGAAAATAGACTCGCCCAGGAGAAGAGGAGGGTTACTTCAGCCACTAGTTTTCAGCTGGAAAATTGCTGGAAGCCAGCTGGGAGTCGACTGGCATTCAGCAGACTTTCAGCTGGAATGGGAACTTTTGAATGGCTCCTACTGTAAGAAGAGGGATGTTATATCATATGACACCATGGTTATCTCAGAGTCTAGTTTAATCCCGCTGGCTTTGTTTGCAAAGTCCTGGGAAATCTTGATGTGGTGAAATGTGTTCCCAACTAGAGGTAAAATTGTGGCTAGATATTTTGTGCAGTACATCAGAATTGACTTGATCCTGCTGATGATGGGACAGTGGGGCTCCCTCACTGTGCACTCTGGGAAGTCTATCGATTCGAGGAATGGAAGGGTATGAGAGGGTAAATGCCGTCTTTTTTTCCACCAGTTAGTCAGAACTGAAGAAGCCTTTTGGATGAAAGGTGAAACGTCTTCAAATTGAGTCAAGCACATCTTGTTGCCTACAGCTAACTACAGAAGATCAAAATGACCCGGATCACTGAGAACCTTGCATCATTCCATATCCAAACAAGCACCTTTACTGTTAAATTCTATGAAATATCATCATGAATATCTTTATTGCGATATAATGATGGAATATTGAGATACAATTTGAAGCTCACATTGCCCACGCATGACCGAGCAGTTGTTCCCCCCCCCCACAGTTTTTATATAGGCCAGCAAACCTAAAGCTTTTTACTTCCAAGACCAAATGACATGAACATTAATAATAATAACCTGTATAATGTCATTACAACACCACTGGCAAGTTGACTGCTACTTCAAATGGACAGATACAAAAACCTCTACTGGCTCTTCGTCCAACAATGTACACATGTAACTGTCAGTCATAACCCTCAGTCAGGCTATGGCGTTATTAAATATTATTTATCATAAACATAGAGCCAATGCTAGTTGAAAATTGAGTTGTTAGAACATGTACAGAGAGGTTGGCTTCAATAAAAAGTGCAGATTATTCCACAGTTTGGGTCTTTGCGATTCTGATTATAAATGTTGTAGGTCATTAGACATTGCATTTTTTTATATTGTAGATTGCTGTTGTACATATTTTACATATACGGTACATTAGCTTCTATATTTAAGATTATTCTTTTGTTAAATGTTCACTGCCACTACCTTCATTGGGACACTATACTGTACGTATGTGCTGCATGTAAGGAAAGGCGGAACTGTAGAGGTAGGAGGTACCATATCTCCAAAAAATGATTGTAATGATGTGCCGGAATCAATAAACAGATTTTTTAAAAATAATTTCCCATTAGTTGTAGATCTTCGGGGACCACAACGACACGGCCTGTTCGAGGACAACATGACTCCAGCTGTCAATCAGCAGTTCCTGAGCAATCTGAGCCCCAGCTGGGTGTATCCATGTGACCTCTGAACCCTGTCTGGATGATGCTGTTGACTGTCAACATGTTTGCCTGACTGTGGCTGAAACAATAAACTGAGTGCAGCTCATAAAACCATCACCTCTGTCATTTGACCTGCTCTCGCCACAAGCAGAGTTGTTTATTTAGCAAGACACTTACACTATTGCAACAAGGAGGTGGTTAGTTATTTTGTAAATGTTATAATACACAGGCACACACATGCACACAATGATTAATTGCAATTTTAATGAGTTCACCAGGGTACACACCACTGGAGAGTCAAATTAAACTTATAATGAACATGTGTTTTTTTTTTGTTTTTTTTTTTTGGTGAAAAATTCCTAACCCTAATAAGGTCAGTTCTAACAGACAACAGTAAATTGGCATTTTCACCTGTCAAGTTGTTACATACACAAGCTCACACAAAGCATGTCAATGACACCAATCCATAAACCCCATGTTTATTGAAAGGAGAAAAATAATTGAGCTTTTATAATTAACCCCGTAAAAAATGGATACTGTTATTTTGTAGCATGACCCACACTCAGGAAATAATGATGCCAAGTATATATAAACACTCATAGGTTTGCAGTATGTGGTTGCCTACACAAGCCCACATAAGGAAAGTGCAATGAGAGCTGCACACCTTCCTATTAACAGGAAAGCATCACAGGAGTTAGAGGTAATAGTATTGAGGCAATAACAGTTCCAGCTAATGTATTCAACATCCTTAATGGTGTTTGGAGCCAAGAACAAATCCCTTTTCTTTAGGATGTGTGTTTGGGTAAAAGGTTGTTGGATTAGATTTTGTAAGAATTTCCCTCTCTTTGGGAGCACAGTGTTGGGTGAAATCAAGTTCATCACATCAAATACTTGCTGAACGATGCTGCTGTAAATAATAATACTCTGGATGGGTGTTACATGCTGCTGATATTGTACTAAATACCCCAAGGGAAGATTTACCAACAGCTCTCTTCAAGAACATGATGAGGTTCTTGAATCGTTTTTTTTTTTTTTTTTCATTTCGACATTTTGCACATTACACCCACATTGCAGCACTCATGCCTTCACTAACACACTGTTTCAAATCAAAGGGTGCAGCTCATTGCTGTTTGGTGCTGGTGGGCATATTGCCTTATAAATAGTTTTAAGTGAAATATATAGTTTATTCTAGGCCTGGGTGAATATGCCAGCAATTTGATTTTGCTCAGCAAACACGAGAACTTCAGAAATGTTACCATTCCGCCTTCCCTCCATTAGTCATGGTTTAAATGCATCACCCTTTGTGTCCACAGACACAACAACAAAACACTGCTTTCCTAAGAAACACTGAGAGAGTTGTGTGGCACTGATAGTCTTAATCAGCATAGTGTGAATTTATATGAGAATGATTTGAATAGAAACATAAATTTGTTTCTATTGAAAAAATATACTGTGGTTGGGTTTTTCCAACACAGTGAATTGAGGTAATGGGCTTCTTTAAATTTCAGGCCACATTCAGCTCTAAACAAAATTCAGAATGTGACTTTTTGGAGAATCAGGGACAGAGAGAGAGAGAGAGAGAGAGAGAGAGAGAATGATGGAAAAAGCAGCTATGGTTGGGAGACCTATAGGTTGAGTGACTGTTGTGCAGTATGTTGATCATGGCTGAAATATTGTATGTAATATCGCAGGCCATGTATTTTGTATCATAGATAAATTCGGAATATTCACCATATTATTGAGTTTTAAATCATCATCTCTAACATTTGAAAACAATAAATGTAGTATTTCCTCTTTCTAACCTAAGTACATTACACAATACTTCATCCAGAGACAGGCATCCAATGACAACATCCTGCTAAGATGGAAAACATCAGCGTCCTGCAACAGCATATGTTTTCTGTATGCTCATGTGACAAAGCCCTAGAGCAGCTACATGAATAACAGGGGGAGTCTAATGATTTTATTAGTCAATGCACAGTCAAGAGGCTGTGGTTGAAAAATGGACCAATAAAACATCCCATTTCCACAAAGACAACTAATCAAGTTAACCGAAAATCAATATGTTTGTATGTTTGTTTGTATGTATTTTTATCAGTGATTCATAATCCTAAGAATATCATTATTACTAAGACCAAGACAATGAAAGTTACCTGCGCTTAACAAACCATCATTCGCCACACCTTTAAATGACTCCTTTTTTAATCAATAAAAAAGGAGTCATTCGATTCAATCGATACTAACCAATCCATACATTAACCATAGCCTCGTCAAACTGGAGCCCGACGTTATATAACAAGCAGCAGATTTTATTGCCTAGCTCCTAAAACATTTCTAATCTTTTTTCTGGTCACAAATGTCATCAGTTTTTAATGATTTTATTGATTCTATTGATAAAAAAAAAACAACACTGTCCAGCAATCTCTCCAAGGCGTTTGACAGAGTGGACCATGCACCACTATTTAGTAGCATAGCTAGAGCAGGTCTGTCTACAGAAACTGTTAATTTATTTGAAAACTACATAACAAACAGAATGCAGTGTGTGCGGGCAGAAGGCTATACACCTGAGTCTCTAAGGGTAACAAAAGGAGTGCCTCAGAGGTCAGTCCTAGGGCCACTCCTTTTATCCTCTTTATCAATAATATTGATGATGACACTGTGATGTACAGCACAGCCCCCACCCCAACCCGAGCAAGAACAATAACAACTAGTATTTAATACTGTTCAGCAGAACTTTTATCATTTAAAACTGGTGACAAATGCAGACAAAACTAAAGTCATGCTCTTTTCAAACACCAAGGCCAAGCCACAGAATCTGCCCCTAACTCTCACTAACCTAACCTAGTCTGGGGCCCTAACCTAGTGTGGCCTGTATTCTCCATTATACTCTATGAGCACGGCCTACGTGGAAAATTTAAAGCCTAACTCCATGGGAGAGGCAGGAATCCTAACAAAGTCTTTCCTTTGCATCATAAACAACAGGTCATAAAAGACGTGTAAGGCGGAATCCTACAGTCCCATTGGCTGCTCCCCTTTGATGCTGGTTTCCCCTGGCTGAAGCCTTATATGAGACTTCCCGACATCAAGTCTCCCTTCGGTGCCTTCCTCCATAGGAGGAGGGCAGACGTATGGGAGCCGTCTCCAGGCTCCTCTCATCTGCCCTCCATGGGAAATCAACTCACCTATCCTCGTATGATCGCTGCTGTCGGACCTGCACCTATGCAGTCGTCATCCAGCACTGTACTGAGGACACCGGCGGAGCATCCTTCTAATTTAAGTCGACGCCTGAGCTGCCTCCTTCTGCGACGCTGCACATGATCCTTTGTTCATTCAATTATTTAGTTATTATTAACAATTAAACTATTGCCAATAAGTGTTGTCCCCCAACAAATCTGTTTCATCACAGATATCTTGGCATTTTATTTGATTTGAATTGCTCTCTTTTACTCTGCTTATCAATAAGCTGGTAAAAAGGTTGAAACTGAAACTGGGTTTTTATTTCAGGATTAAATCCTTTCTTTTCACTCCAAAAAGTCACAAGCCACAGTGTTGGTCTTGGACTATGGAAATGTTCTGTACGTGCATGCCTCATCCCAAAGTCTAGATGCCCTCAACACTGCATATCACAGGGCCCTGAGGTTTACCACCTTGCAATCTCTTACTAATCACTGTCTGTTATATTATTGGCTGGTTGGAATTCTTTGTCTACAGGTAGACTAAAATGCTGGCAAATAATTTACAAAGTTATTGTCAGTCTTCTCCCTTCCTACCTGTTGACTTGTATCAAATCAGTGGTGCTCTAGGTTCTATCAGCTTCATTCCCAGGATCTTCTCTCACTGTCAGTCCCAATGGTCAGAACTGAATTGAGAGAAAAAAACTTATGTTTGCTGCTTCCTTTTCCTGGAATGAACTGCAGAAAGATTTAAAACCTAAAGGCTTGGTCTCACTGGATGGATGTTCTTAGGAGAATTCTGGATGACTTGGAGGCAGACACATCTGTCTGCACACGTTCCTGGTGATTTATGGGGTTTTTATGCATCTGTGGGGTTTTTAGGATTAAGATTGTGATCCTGAAAATTGCATATTTGATTATTTTATGTTTCTCGATATTATGTATGGCTGCTGACTGTTTGTCTGTAACCTTGTTGTACTTTCTTTGTTTGAAACTGTGCCGCTGCCTGTTTTTTTGCCAGGGCACGCTTGAAAAACAGATTTTTAATATCAATGTGTTTATTTGCTTGGATTAAATAAAGATTCAGTTAAAAAAATAAGATTAAAAAAGATCATAATCATGATTGATACTAGTATAATATTGAACTTGACTTCAGAACGGACCAGCTGATCAAACCTACTGTTTCTGCAGTAAGTGTGTCGTGCTAGAGGCCAAGAGCAAACAAGAGGATCAGTGAATAAGACGGAAGTCTTGCAACGTTACTAATGTCAATTGCTACTTTTTTGTTTTGTTGTAACCTTGTAACAAATGGTCATCGCAGTGACAACAATGAAATAGGTGTTTTCAGTGGCAGCATCTGCAGCATTCGTCACTACTCTTCTTACATTAAACCAAATGAAAACCATTGCATGGATACACTCAACAAGTGCTTCTAATGTTAGTGTTACAGCTATATATTCTTTTTTTTTTTTTATCGTGTTAATTATTTTTACCTCTCTATATCTATTTTTTTCTCTTGCTGCTGTTCTTTTGGGAGTGACCAAAGGTTTGTTGTATAACTATCAATTCTGTTATACTATTACATTCTTCTACTGGTGTAAGCAGAGGTTGTGAACCACACGTTGTCTATGGGTGCACTTAAAGCCACATTGTGTATCTTCCGTCACCTAAACAGAGCCATACCGTGGAACATAGAGAAAGTCGTTGGAGGAAACCATTAGACAGTGGCTTGAATGTGACAGACGCTTGTTTACTCTGAAATGTTACACACTGCAGCTTTAAGAAAAGGATTTTTTATTATAATTAGAAGCTGACAGCCCACAGTCATTGCTATTGGGGTTTTCTTTAAATCAATACATTAAATCAATACATCAAAAAGTAGAGAAAATAAACTGCTGGTGAGCATTTAGACCAGAACTGTTAATACTCTTTTCTCCTGCCACTGCTCTATGATTCAAGAGTAATACATTTCAGAAATTAACTACTGATCTTTTTTAGGAATGCATCTGCTAGTACTACTTATAATGTCCTATCCCCACACGCTGTCTTGAGAAACAAAACTGCCCCACAGTTCAGATTTGACATAAATCACACCATACACCAGAGAAGTCAAAAGATCTAAAAATAGATAAAAGATGGAGAAAAAGAATTTATTTTACCTTCAAAATGGAGTGATACAGTATTATTGCGCTTATAAGCTGTCTCTGCCTTGTGACAGTGGATTGCAGATATTCTTCAAAGTGCCTTAACATCACACATTCATTCTTTTTTCCCTCCCTTCAGATGCTGAATTTCAAAATCGGCCTTTAAAAATCAGGGCCTTTTCTATGGCGGCACACAGATCATTATAAGAATCACTGCATATTAAATCTTCACAAGTGCTTCGGCTCCATTTAAGTTTTCAGAGTTTGACTTCAAACGTATCCACTGAAGCAAGTGGAGTTCTCACGAACAAAATGCATTTTGATTTTTGGGTAATTCAAACGCATCAAGAATTCAGTTGTCACAAACTGGAGCTTTTTCATCAAAGATTAAGGAAACATGTAAACGGAAATTGTGGTTTCACTGCAAGCTCAAAACTGTGTGAATCTGTGGCTCCACCCAAACAAATACGTCAAACAAATACTAACCATTTTTAACAGAATAAAAATTAGGATTATATCATCTTTTTCTCTAAATTCTATTCTGGATATTAAAACACCAAGAGCTACCTTTTCTTAGATTTATTTAATTATGAGCACCGTCTGTGTCAAAGTCTTTTTATATTAGTTATACAGATACACAGTACATGTTTGCAACTCTTGGGTTTCATCTACGAGGGCAGTTGATGATGATGATGATTTTATTTTGAACATGAAATATATATATATATAACATACAAACAGCAGCAAACAAAACATGTAAACAAGCATCAAAAAAAGACTTAAAAAATAACTTAAAGGGATAGTTTGGATTTTTGCAGATTAACTTGTTTGGCATAGACGCCATTAGTAAAGTAGATGCAACACTGTCAAATCATTTAATGAGATTTCTCCCCGGTTCCGAGTGGAGAAAAGTAGTTCCAGGAAAGAGCCAAAGTTTTGCACCACAAACAAGAATGTACAGTATGTATTAATTGATTTTAATCGGTGTAAAGTTAAATTCCATCACCATTTAAATAATTTAATTGCATTCTTAAACTGTGATTTTATTTTTATTTTTTTAAATGGCAATTGCATATTCATACAGTGATTCTTTATGCAATGTTTTTTTTTTCTATTATACACTGCATTCACAAGATATTTCAACACAGAGACTGAAGGAGCCTGGAACGAGACCATGAACCACCTGATAAATGTGCAGAGATACCTATTTAAATGTAATAAAGGACAAGTTTCACTAAATCTGTTTGTCTGAATCAATCTACCATCTAATTTACATGCAGTAAGGATACTTTAAAGCAAATTTTGGATTGAAGGCAAAAGCATAGTATTTTGCTCAGCAGTAATGTGTTCCCAGTATTATTGTAAGAAATAAGTGGTGCTGAAGAAAATACAGGGAGGAACAGGAAACTTGGGATCTGGCAGCATCATAGGGAGGACACACAGCAAGCAAGCACGAAACTTAGGGCCAACTCTACTTTCATTTTATCCCCCCCCCCCCCCCCCCCCCCCCCCCCTCCCCTTTTTTTTTCCCCCCCCCCCCCCCCCCCCGCCCCATGTTCTTTTCCTGTGTTTTTTCCTATTTCTTTATGAATTCAAAGCAAAGTGAACCCTGTCCAGTCTACAGTCTAATTATTTTCCATCTACAGACTATTAGAAAGTGAGTGTAAATAATAATAACAAGGGTGCAGCAGAATGCCCTGTATTCTTCTTAATAAAAAAAAGTAACACTGAGATTTATGTAGCACCACATAATCACATCAGACAGATCCTTGAATTCCCTTTGTTCGCACTACTTTAACTGTGTTTCTTTAGGTCATTATTCCAGCACAGCACACAGCATGACAGAGTGCATGCAGTAAAAGACCAGCTCTGATCGAAAGACTCCAGTTGAACAGTATAGATGGTGAATGTTTCATTATCTTTAGTGTAAAAGGTGTACACAGTCTTTCGTGTTTTTTTTTTTTTAGCCTTCAAGTGCTTTTATACACTGATCTTCAAGCACAACATTCAGGTTAATGAAAACAAGACACAGTCTACATCTAATGGCTGTAACCCAGCTGCAATAACATTCTCTGCATAGAATTAGAAGAGTGAAAAGTGGCAGCTATTGTGATTCCACGTTTTCAAGGGACACTTTTCTCATACACAGAAAAGAAAATACCAATGTTGTGTCCTCGGCAAAGAAGATAATATCGCCTTGAGATTTTAATCCTAACCCATCACCCGACTTGTTATATTTTGTTTACTTTTTCATATTTTTAACAGTTTAAAATTTAAAAATGGGGATTATTTCCTATTTGTTGAAGTTTATCTGTATGTAAATGTGAGCCCTTGTATATGCCTTTACATTAATCTGATGACATTATGAAACAGGGTTTCTGAGTCCTGTGTCTGGGGATTAACTGCCCTGCATGTTTTACATGTTTCTTGATGCTCCAATGCACCTGATTCAAATGAATGGGTCGTTATCAGGTCTTTGCAGTGCTTGATGATGATGATGATTAGCTCAACATTGGAATCCGGTGTGGCTGAGCATGGAAACATTGGGTCCCCATGACCAGGATTGAGAAACCCTGTAAAAAAAACTCTGTTTTATGTCTAAATGTGCATATTAATCACTTTTACATCAAAGTCAAAACACAGTAAGTGCTGTTGACAAGCTTCAATGGTCTGCTGAGGTGACTGATGTAAAACGTGTTTATTAAATTGAGATTAAGTCGAGATTATTGAAATTTACTGGCGTTACGTGTAGAGACATTATTAGTGATTTTCAGAGATAAATGCAAATTATTGCCAGAAAACATTTGTGTTTATTTCAGAGACTAAAGACCTTAGAAGGAAATTTCATTTTAAACATCAATTCACACATACTAGTTTGAAGCAAATGAAAACACAATATTTCTATTGTTGGAGTCAAACCTTGGAATTCTGTCCGGACTGATTCAAGGTGTTTTGTGAATATTTTTCTCTTTAAATTTTATAATGAAAGAACTATGAGGGCATGTGAGATCAAGAAGTATTTCAATGGGTTTTTCAATGGGTTTCTGTTGATCTGTTTCTTTCACATGTTACTGGCATGGGACTGACAGGCCATCTATGTTTAGGTACTGTATGTATGTAATGAGTAAGGGGCAGGTTAATTAAAATGTTCTTCTCCCTGCAATGTCCTGACCATGGAATGTGCAAAAACAAATAACTGTATTTTTTATTTGTTTTTGATTTCTCAATGAACTTGTGCATCATATGAATGGAATAAAATAAAAATAAAAATAATACATTTGATCACCAGAGGAAGAAATGTGAAACATGCTGGAAAACCAAAATGAATATTGAAGGAGTGTTTTTCTTTTCAGTGTAAATGATTCCTAAGATGCTATTGTGGACTAGTGGTACAGTGGGTAATCTTCCATCTGGTAGATCCAGTGTTTGATCTCCAGTTCCTTTAATCTACATGCTGATGTGTCCATTGTGTCTGGTGGATGAATGAATGGATAGATGCCAAAATTGTACTTTAAAGCTATTGGGGTGGTCATCAAATTTATAAAAGCACAATGTAATAGAGACATTTCCAATGCCATTAAACCTTATTCCAACAAAGTTTGACTGAAAGTATAAATAGGTTTCTGACAGAAGTACATTTTTGATTTTATACCGACAGAATATTTGATGTATAGAACTAGTTATGATTCAGGTATTCAGTAACATTTGTTGCCATTTTAAGAATTATACTCTCTTCTGTATTTTAATGTATTGTATAGTGTATACAGTAGGAGTCTCCTTTCCAAGTAGCTCGCCAAAGGTTTCAATAATTAAAACATAAACCTGATTACATTTTTATCCAATCAAACTCAGAGGTGTCCCGCCTCCTTCTGGCACCAAATGATTAATTTGCCAATTAGTTGTCAATCAAACAGTTGCTGTCAACTTGATGACTGAGTGATGTTGTTAGATGGGCAGCAACAATGACCGTGACCACTGTTTGTTTCAAATCAAAGTTCAGAACAAGTCTGTCAGATGAACATTTAAATGTCATTTAAATGAGATATTTGATTTGAGCTCTTGGTTTCTTTGTTTAGATTGTTCCATAAACTCACTCCTTTAACAAAAACACACTGTTCCACCACTTTAGTTCTGTGTTTTGGTTCTTTGAAAATTTCAATTCCTTTTAGAAGGTTTAGAATGTTATGAGCTTTAAACATAATTTGGGAAATACTATATTCTACTTATTCAGGTAATTTCAACAACTGTATGATCTCCGTTTTGTTTTGTTTATTAATTAACTTTGTGGAGCACAGTGATTATTTTTGATAATTTCACCTTTGTGCAATTTATATGAACTTTCCAATTTAGATTCATATCAACTATAACTCCCAAAAACTTATTTTCCTTCACTCTATTTATTGCAATACCATCTATATTAATTGAGGCATCAGATTTTTTCTTTTTATTACTGAATAACATCGAGTTGGTTTATCCTAAATTTAGTGAGAATTTGTTTATATTAAATCATGTTCTTTTAAAATTCTTTTTACATCACATAATGTAATGTAATGTTTTCCCTGAAAAAACAAAGTTGTGTCATCTGCAATAAAATATATTGTGAGTTGAATAAATGATGTCATTTATGTACAAAATAATCAGTTTTGCACAAGCACTGACCCCTGAGGAACTCCACGTTATATCAGCTGATTCTGATTTGGCATTATTAATTTGTACAAACTGTTGTGTGTTTTCTAAATAATTCAAAACATATTTATGTGCCACCCCTCTGATATTGTATTTATTCAGTTTGTTGAGAATTATTGTGAGATTTATTATATCAAATGCCTTTTATAGATCAACAAAAACACTTACAAGATAATGTTTCATTTCAATTGCTGTGGCTATTTCTTCAGAGCCATTGATGTGGAGTGATTTGATCTGAACCAAAACTGATTGTTATTAAAAATATTCTACTTCTTAAGGGAATTATCTAACCTGGTTACAAAACGTTTCTCTAATATTTTGGAAAATTGTGAAAGCAAGGAAACGGGTCTGTAATTTAAAAAGGTAAAAAAGGCCTGTTTATCACCATTTTTATAATGAGGTTTTACTTTTTTTTAATCTGTCTGGAAATGTCTCTGTTGTAAATGATAAACTGCATATGTTGTTCCTGGGATCTGTTGGAGCCACTCTCCAAGTTTGGGTGTTACTGCTCCAAGTGTTCCTACTACCGTGGGGACCACGCTTGCCTTGACCTTCCACATCTGTTCGAGCTGTTCTTTCAACCCTTGGTACTTTTCAACCTTTTCGTGTTCCTTCTTTCTGATGTTGGCGTCAGCTGGCATCGCCACATCTATTATCACTGCCTTCTTCTGCACTTTGTCCACCACCACTATGTCCGGTTGGTTAGCCAGGAGCTGTTTGTCAGTGTGGAAGCTGAAGTCCCACAGAAGCTTGGCCCTACTGTTCATCGGTTACCTTCTGTGGTGCGGCCCATTGGGACTTGGGTACTTCTATTCCATACTGGCCACAGATGTTCCTGTACACTATTCCAGCCACTTGGTTGTGCCTCTCCATGTACGTTGACCCAGCTAGCATCTTACACCCTGCCTGTCAGCACCTTGGGTCTGATCTACTCTGGTCTATGACTGTTGTACCTAGGGCCTGTTCTTGTACTGCCACGATTAGTGCCTCTGTGCTGTCCATAAGTCCAGCCCTTTCCAGCCACTGGTGGGTCTTCTTGATATCAGCCACTTCTTCAATTTGATAGTGGTACATACCGTGTAGGGGCTTGTCCCTCCATGTTGTCTGCTCCTCATCCTCTGCACTCTTATCGGGTTTCTGCTGCCTGAGGCATTCACTTAGCATATATGCAAATATATTTGTTTCAATAACCACTCACTCACTCACTCATTTTCTACCGCTTTATCCACTAGGGGTCGCAGGGGGCGCTGGTGCCTATCTCCAGTTAACATACGAGAGAGGCAGGGTACACCCTGGACAGGTCGCCAGTCCATCACAGGTTTCAATAACCAGGTTTATTATATTTATCACAGCCAGTGGATCCTTTGCTTGCAAACACTCCACCACATTCAATTTTTTTTTCTCTACTGTAGAAAGAAAAATGCTATGAGCATTATGATCAATGATCGTGATCGATACTTTCTGATGTGAGCTCAAAATGTGAGCTGTGGACACCAACATTTTTTCAATGTTCAGGTAAAACAAGCTCTTTCAGTTTGTTTGGGCTGAAATAAGCTTTGAGGTAAATGTTAAAAAACGCGAGTAGCTCTCAGCTCTTCTCATTTTGTCAAAATAGCTCTCAGAAGAAAAAGGTCAGGGACCACGGTACAGTATAGAGTTTGTGTAACCCCTGACCCCTTCTTTATGTTTCAGGATTAAGTTGTAATTGTTTGTGTCTGACCTGTTTTTATTATTATTATTATTATTATTATTATTATTGTAAATCTATAAAGATCTAACACACACTGCTGCCATTTCTGACAGCAAAAGCACTTGTTTGCATTGTATATTCTAAAAAAATATATATACAGTATATGTTTTCAGATCAACGAAAATCACACATACCAATAAGTCAAAAAATATGTGGTAAAAAAATCTCACAGTGGCCATTTTTTATCAGAAAATTGTTAAATCTGCTGGCTCCAGTGTTAGTGTTGGCAATATGCTCTGCATATTCAATGAAGAAATATAACTGTGAGATATTTCATTTTAGAAAAAAATAATGCTAGGTCATCAAAAAAAGTGATAGATTAAATAGAAACTTGGTGTCATCCATTTCTCCCCACCTGCCCTGCTTAATGGAAGCTATAGTCAAATTGTTCCCCCGGGTATTTTTCTTTTTTTTCCTCCCACTTTGATTTTCCACCCAAATGCCAAGATGATACAGAGAAATGAGGAAGAGCCTCCATTTTCACAGCAATAACAATCTCATACAGGTAATAATAGTCTCAATGCAGCTTTTCATATTTTCATGTGCACTTTTATGGACTCCTGTTATCTTTATTTGCATGTTTTTTTTAATTCTACTACAGCAGGGATATTAAAGCATCTCTTTGCTCTTAAGCCATATTGCAGACCTCCCTCTTTGTGTTTTTGGTGATGTCTTTATTTACAACTGTGTGTACAACACGTGATAAACAGTTCCACACCAAACTCCAAGTAAAGCAATAAAAAATGTTTCTTCTGACTTTGTAGGCCCGCACAAAAATGTGCAACTAATCACCTTTGCCAAATATAAATAATTAAAAAAGTCATTACATTTCAGATCATGTACAAACCTATAAATTCCAAAAAAAAGTGATAAATTACTGAAAAGCAATAATTTACTCACCACTCAAGTGTGCTGCGGTCTGACGAGTCCACATTTCAAATTGTTTTTGAAAATCATGAATGTCGTTTCTTCTGAGCTAAAGAGGAAAAGGACGATCCAGATTGTTATCAGCTTAAAGCCAAAGCCAGCATTTGTGATAGTAGAGGGGTTTTTTTAGTGCCCAAGGCATGGGTGCACATCTGTGAAGGCACCATTAATACTAAAAGGTACATACATTTATTTATTTATTTTTTCCCAGGGATGGCCCTTTTAATTTCAGCAAGACAATGCCAAGACATTCTGTACATGTTACATCGTGGCTTTCCTAGTAACAGAGTGCGGGTACTAGACCGGCCTGCCAGCAGAAAATGTGTGGCGCATTATGAAGCGGAAAATAAGACGACAGCAACCCTGGACTGTTGAGCAACTTAAGTCGTACACCAAGCAAAGAATTCCACCTACAAAGCTTCAAAAATGAATGTCCTTAGTTCCCAAACACTTGAAGAGCGTGCCCGGTAAACGTGGCATCAAATTCAAAATGAGTGCATGTTTGCAAAAAAAGCAATAAGCTTTATCAGTTTGAACATCGTATACATTTTGTCTTGGAAGTGTATTCAGTTAAATATAGGTCAAAAAGGATTTGCAAATCACTGTATTGTGTTTTTACTCATATTTTACACAACAACTGAACTTCAATGGAATTGGGTTTAAAAAAAATCTGGAAAAATGTTCTGCTTTGAAACACTAGCGTGTCCACTAGAGAAGAGAAACACACGTATTGTATGCAGCATATATGCTGTAGTAGGGACAGAAGCAGGTGAACGTAGCTGTTTGTCAGTTATACATGGAATATAAATGTAATTGCTTTGGTATCAAACTGCATGTTTAACAAACTGTTATGACCCTACGTCACGTGGGTTTGTTTGGCATTGTTATTTGCAGTTCTCTCGTCTTTGTGACTGTCACTGTCTCAGGTGGATGTCTGCAAACAGGTGGCACAACTGTGACTGTGACTCGTTTGAAGAAGATTTGGCTCACTGTGAGTGGATGAAGTGATGGGGGCCTGCGCTCACGGCTTCCTGCTTCCTGCAAACAAACCTTTCAGTGTAATCAAAATTGATATGGATAGTATTAGTAGTTATCGTAGTAAGTTACGTAAGTTTAATTTGTATAGTGTTAAAGTTAACATCAAAATTTAAGTTGTTTTGCTCTTTAGAGAGATTTCTTGATTGTTAGTCAAGGGTAAAATATACTTGCTGTAGTGTTTGTACTAAATTGTGATTTTTTTTTATGTTTAATTTAAACAAAGGCAGCAGCAGTAGGAGAGAAAAGCAATTTTTGTTTCACCTTTTTGCCTTTTCTCCTGCTTTTAAGTTAGGAGCTTAGGTAAGTTTTTCTGTCATTTTCTGTTTTCTTTACTGAAGTAAGGTTAGGTTGATTAGAAAAGTTTTGGTTTGTTATTATGGCATTGCTTCTCTCTAAAGTGAATAAAACTGCTACACTTTGTCAAATTGACTTTGACTCTTGTTGGCTTTCCTTGGAGAGAGGAGTTGGGAAACACACACACACGTTACTCCCTGGTTTCCCTAGGCCAGAGACGTAACACAAACATGTAAGGAAGGTACATTCTCACCATTTTGGTCACAGTTTAATGACATAAACAGAGTTTGTTTAGCTACATGTTTTTGCATCAAGGTAAAAGCACATTTAAAGGACTAAGACTGCTAGCTAGCAAAACAAAAAAGGCAGTAGTGCAGTTGCAGGTGTAGTTATGCTCCTGTGCATCATCAAGACATGCTGACAGTTGCACAGTTGCACAGCTTCAGCCACCATTTTCTAACATATACTGTATAATACAGGAAGAGGAAAATGTCCATATTTGTTTTGTAAGCATTGGTTCAATGAGATACTGACACAGTCAGCACTGGTTGTGAGTGTCCCCTGCACCGAGAACCAGTCTGAGACACAGATGCGACAAAGTCCCCAACAAAGTCCATAGAGAAAATTTGTATTTTTTTAGGTCACAGGAGCTGCTGGTCTACTGCTGCCTCATTTGTTATGTTACATTGTTGTTACATTTGTGTGCAGTGTTGTAAAATTGATGATTTTTTTTTTCCTGTGGCCCTTGGTGTGGGTAGCGAGTGGTCTGTAAAGCAACACTAGCATCACAGCTTTCATCAGAAAAGGCTGTCAAATGGCGAGATAAAGTGGTAAAGATATCCCTTATCCCTGATGTCACTGGAGGCAGACGTTTTTTTATCGTTGTAAATGAGAAGTTGTTCTCAATTTATTTTACCTGGTAAAATAAAGGTTAAATGAAAAAAAAAAATACTGAGAGTGAGTCAGTTTTTTTTATAAAGCCCAGCATCACAAACACAATTTGCCTGGAAGGGATTTACAGTCTGTTAAGCAAGTGACACCTTCTATCCTTAGACCCTCACATCAAGTGAGGAAAAACTCAACAAGAAAACCTTGAACAGGGACAAAATGGGAGAAAAGAGCCACAGAGGAGAGGATGGACAAACATGCCGTAGGTGTCACATTTACAGAGACAAGTTCACCAGATTATAAGAGAAAAATAAGAAGATAGAGACCAAGATGATTCAAAAATCAGTAACATTAATAACATGGCTATGAATGAGAACCTCATACAACCACACTTCAAAAAAACTCTGAACCATCCCTTTAAGACAGCACCATTTAAGACAAATGTAAATTGTAAATTCCAAAAATATTATTAAGCATTTCTTCCCATGCAGGTCATAGCAACAATTACCTGCGCGCATTAAATCCAATTCCAATTGTACATAATTAAACTCATTCTTCTAATGTAACTGCATTATTCATTGCTGCAGGACCCGTATCAATTTATGGGCATGTAGGGAAATGTTTGGCTGTCTCTGACATCACATTCACTTTAAAGCAGACAAGCTGCCACAACACTAAGTAAACACTGCGGCTTGCCAGAACCCTCTGGGGTTTTAGAGGGAACATTCAGGATGATCAGAGGCTGTTTCCACTGAACACACACCAAAACCTCACAGGGAACCTGCAGGACGTTCTGGGTTTGTGTTTATCACAGAGAAATCAGAGCCAGATTCCTGCTGCTGTTTGTGCACAACACTGGCAAGACAACAGGGGATGACACCACAACTGTCAGAAAACACTTGAGGGTTTAAGGTTTGAAAAAGTAAGTGTCTGCAGTGAAATTATATTGGGAGAGAAAAATATGTGCTAGAGCAATAACAGACATGGGCTGGCTGTCACTGTGTCCAGACCTGAATATAATAGAATATAATAATAGCTGGTATGGATTACATGGACAGAGAGAGAAATACAAATTACAATTATCTTCTTTTCTTCATATTTACACCTGTAACATTGGGGAACATTTGAGAATTTACATTAGTGTATAACATATTTGCTAACATAACACCAGTATTAACATAATAGCAATGTCATGCTTTTCATGCTCAAAGTACATGATGACATTTTTAAAGTAATTTTAATAGTTAAAGCAGAGCTTTGCAAGTTTGGGCCCTTTTTCTCCTTTTTCTCTATGGAGCTAAGCCGGTGAATTACAGTTTTTCTCGATTGCTAAAACACTAAACCCTCTTGTCTGAACCAAATGCTCAGTTGCCTGAACCCACTGATTGAATCAATCACTCTTTTGGCAAGACCATAAGCACTTTTCACCTGTTTAGACACAACTTGCCAACACATTTTCATTGTGATGCACCCGTGCTGCATAATGGTGAGCACAGGTGACAAAAGTCAAACACAATTAAAGCACAGGTGTCACCGCTTGAACACAACAACGCCAAACTGATCACACTTGTGGCTGATGATGTGAGGGAACATATAAGCCAGTTCAGAGAGCACTGGTTTGTGAGGCCCTACAATGGATAGAAATCTGAGAGGAAGGGTTCATGTGAGAGGAGGTCGAGGTGGTCAGCGAAGACAAAGAACAGTATTTTTGTACTTTATTTTTACATGGGCTTACTGTATACAAGTGGCAAATGCATAAGGTTTCTGTTTGTTTTTACAATATCTACATGTAAATGCACAAGATTTCAGTTTTTTGTCTTTTTGGTACAAGTGCTAAATGCACAGTTTTTTTTTGTTTTGCAGCATGCATTGAGCCTACAGTGAACAATAGATATTTATTTCTCCAGCTTCATGTCCTGAGCATTGTGTTTTCTATTTTTCTACGTAGTGTTTAGTGACAGTTCAGTAGTGTTTTTAATTTTGATTGACTCGGGGCACGATGTGACAACATAGTTCGGTTTTGAGCACAGATTTAACTGTTTTGAGGGGAAAGTTTGGTTTTGCAATAAGAGTCTGAGGTTTTGTGAATGTAGCTTGAAAATTGGGTTTTGTGTTCACAGTTTAGAGAACTGTATATTGTGGGGACCTAAATCTCTTTACATAGTCACAATATAAACATTATAAAAATTGCAACATTTTATGGTGAAGAGGTGTTTTAAAGTTAGGCTATGGTTAGGATTAGGTTAAGGTTAAAGTCAGGGTTAGGTTATGATTCACTTTAGAGTAAGTGTACAGGGGAATGAATAAGTCATTGCATTGTCTGATATTGTCTGATTTTCATCTGACTAATGTTTATTTGTCAAATGACAAATTTTAATTATAAGATAAATTTGTGTGCTACAGCCCGGCTCTTAGGCTGCAACAAAGATGGAAGAGGAGACGGTACGATGCAACATAAGAATTATTTACAAAATAAGGGAAAAATGTATCGTTGTCAGCAATCAGTTAGTGTAGATATGTGTGAGTGCATGAATGCATAAAACAATGACAAACAAACAGCCATGCTGAGGTGTGTGTGATCTGGTGGTGGGAGAGGGAGAGAGAAAGCATCTGCAGGAAGGAGGGTTTTTAAACCAAGTGGGCCCAGGTGAAACTCATCACGTCAAATCATGACCCCCAACTTCCTAAGCCTGAATGAGAAAGAGGCAGAGGCCAGCCAATGAGCGCTCCTAATGAAATGGAGGGGTCGTCGTCACAGTAGGACTTGAAACATCCTGCTGATATTAAAACAAAAATGGTGAATGTTTTTGTTTTGTTTTTTTTATTATAGGATAACTGGATGTGGTATGAAATCATACACAAGTTGTTATGTTATTACTCAGTAAATTATCACTGATATTGATTTAAATTGATTAAAAAAAATTGATAAAATTGCATTAGAAGTAAACACTGACATTAATTGGTATGCAACTGAATGCATGATAGTCTAAATGTAAACGGTAAAATGCAAATATGTTGATGTGATGATTCGGGAACAGCAGCTCTCAGTTACAGAAAGGTTGGTGACACCATGTTATAGAGCATCTAATCATCTCCCTTCAACAAGAATATACAACAGGCATTTAGTGTGAAACTAAATGTGACTAGTGTAACCCTTTAACCTAAAGTTAGCTGTATGAATTTATCAGTGTTTAATCAGAGAGAGATGACCTCTCTGAATTGGATTTTCCCTCACACTCGCCTGTTCCATATGTGTGTTCCCAGAATGCTTGGACGGAGTCTTTAAACAACAACAACCTCCATCGAGCACATGACCCCGGCCACAGATACAATGCATGTTTAAAAAATAAATGAATAAAAAAATACAGCAAAAGCTTTGCCGTCACTTCCTGTCCTGTCACTGTGTTGTCTTTTTTTACTATTGCAACACATCATCAGTAGGGTAAAACTAACCTGCCTCAAGATAATAATAATAATAATAATAATAATAATAATAATAATTTAAGATGGTCTGAACCCAGCTCACGTTCCATATTAGTGGGTGAACAATCCAATGGTTGGTGAATGATAGGAAGAGCCGACATTGAAAGATTAAAAAGCGACGTCGCTATGAACGCTTGTCCGCCACAAGCTAGTTATCCCTGTGGTAACTTTTCTGACACCTCCTGTTTAAAACCCAAAAAGTCCGAAGAATCGTAAGGCCCCACTTTATACTGAAAAACTAGATCAAGTGAGCTTTTGCCCTTCTGCTCCACAGGAGGTTTCTGTGATTACTTGCTGTGATGCTGATGTATGTTAGTAGCAAGACAGTGAAAGCACATGACTTCCATGGAGGACAATATCAATCCATCATGATCGGTCTTTCCATGGAGCCACACGGTTTAACTGGCCGACCTGTTGTGCTTACTGATCACCCCGGCGCCACTGTTCTACTATCAGTCTCTTTATTGTGACAAGCACTGGGTAGTGTATGAAACATTAGCCCTCACAGCTTTAATCACATTTTGTTTGATGCATATCATCAGTTAAACTGCCAAGAGCATACATTTTGAATGTGGAATGCGATTATCTCAGATTCCATCCAGGATTTCTTTTGCTCATATTCATATTAAACATTTGCACAAATATAGCTGGAAGGAAACACTTGCATTGTGGGTGAAAAAAGCTTGGCCGAGGAGCTGCTTTGTGATAACAGTTTGGTTTATACTGTATTGTGGGTATTCAGTGACAGTTCTTGGTTCTTAGTAGCCATAGATCACATGTTTACAAGAGAGGCTATTAACATGGGTAACCGACTGCAGCTGAACAACAGGAAATCTAAGGAGCTGGTAGTAGACTTAAAGCCAAGAAGGACATGGTAAAGATGGTGCAGAGATGCAACTTCCTTCGGGTAAGTTGTGACATGTAACCTCACTGATGCATTTCCTTTCTTGGTACTCTTTCAAAATAAAAGTCTGGCTATGTCTTACTGGCTAATGTGAAGGAATGAAAATGCGATGTTTTGTCTGTATTTGCATCCTGAGCTTTGTCTCATCATATCTCGCCATATCAGACAGATACGTAGTTGTCCATTTGTGGTTAAAAACGCAACTTTTCTGTTTCTGAGGCACTTATCCCCACGATTTTGGCACTGTTTTGTAGGCCAGCTCTATTCCTAGGGCCATATGTTGCCCATGTGTGCAGTTCTTTCTGAGGTGGCTCAGGTTCTTTAATGTGTGCACTAGGCTGCTGTAGATATTTATCAGTCTGTTGTGGCCAGAGCGATCTTCTTTGCTATGGTATGCTGAGGAGGTGATGGTGGGGATGGATCTGGACAGTGTGGAGGCAGTGACAAAGAAGAGGATGAGAGTGAAGCAAAAAGTAATTTCATCCCCTCTGGGCTGAACTGAGTCAGTTTAGGAGCAAGTTCAGTCGCAGACTCATTCAACCACAGGCCTCAAAGGGCTTTGGTGGCTCCTTTGTGCCATCAGCCATCCGAACGGACAACACAACTACACCCACAGTCTAATGACTCAAATATATAACAGCTTTTGCACATACTGCATTAGAAAAAAACTGCACATACGATTAGCTTTATAGTGTTTATTTTACTTAACATGTAACATCCTATATTTTGCTATCACTTTGTTGTGAAGTGCCGAGCGGCAAAAAAAAAGGCCAGTTATGGATCTATGGACCACAGGTGGCAATCAAGAAAACTACATCTTTAACACCTGCTCCCAACAGCTACATGGCTACCAGAGCTTTGGTCACACCCAAAAATAGTTTTAATTGATGGTATGGGAGCATTCTGGACACTGGTTCAAGAAGACCGACCTATACCTCAATCACATTTCTTTACATATCTGCAGGTTTGGAATTTTATTTAACAGAATACCTCAGTATAACCCCAGATATTGATAGAGAAATTATGCTGGGGCAGTGACAAATGACCCTAGAACAGACTCATGTGTGAGACACAGCCATCTTAATATTGTTTAATATAAAACACAGATTACATACTGTAGCTCTAAACAGAGAATTAATAAAATATTCCAGACAAGTAAACCTGGGCTGTGACTACTACGGAATGACACCATCATTTCAAACCACTGGAAATATATTTCCACATCTTTCCAGATATTATTAAATATAACAGAACTGAGCCAATGGGGAGCCACAACCAGTGGTCTCCTAGTGCCGAACCCAAGCCCTTAATGGGAGGGTTGCGTCAGGAAGGGTATCCGGCATAAAACCTGCAATCTCTGCCATCATACTCACCCCTACTGAATGATGTGATGGAAGAGAAATGAAACAATCCCTGAAGAAGCAAGAAAGTACATTTTACAGATCATGGAGAGCTTTTATAGACTATTTCAACATAAACAAGCCTCTATAGGCACTAAGATTGTATTTTTGTATTCACTCTTACATTTTACAGGTTAACCATCAAAGGCACCCTTCCTTTCTCTTATTTTTCTTCTCTCTTTTTCAGTGTGTGGTTTCATTTTGAGTCTTTTTTTTGTACCTGGTTCAAGGTTAAGTCATTTACTTTTATTTATTTTGTTTGTCTGTTGTCTGTTTGGAGTCGTCATGGTTCTCTGTCCACAAGATGTGTAATTTCTGTAAATTATATACAATAAGTATAAAGAAATAAATTGATCTATAAATTGTGTAGTGTTGGAAAAAAGTGGAGGAAAAATGAAAAATGCGCAATAATTTTAAAACCATGCACCCATGATTTTATCTCAAACAATAATTGTACCATCAAAATCTATAGTCACTGCATCTCTATTCTGCACATGCTCCAAGTAACGGGCACACAGATGAGAACAGGCAAATCCATATCATCCTTTTTAAGTTATCTTTATTACAAGATTGCACACAGAATATAAACAAGCACAGAAACAGGACTCAAGAGCATAAAAACAGACACTGAAAGGTGAAGAATAACCGTGAGGAGAGCAAAGTTTTTATTCCAAGCGCATAAATTGTGACTGAGCACAGATATGAAGGTTGTACCGATATCTCAGTCTGCTTGTTCTCACTTCAGGCTTGCTTGACCATTCATTCACAGTAGCGGTAGGTTCATTGCACGACATGTTTCCAGTTGAAAAAAATCCATAAAGAGCAAATTTACCATAGAAAGAAAGGTGTGAGTGAACGGTCAAGCATGAAGTGAGAGCGAGCAGACCGACACATCTATGAGAGGGTCATATCCATGCGCAATAACAATTTATATGCTCACAGTAACAGTTGATTCTCCACAAAGTTTATTCCTCACCTCTTGGTTTTTGTTTTTACGCTCTAAATTCCTGTCCCCATGCTTGTTTGTATTCTATAATAAAGAAACAACACCATACAAATCAGTATTTGCTCTTATCATTACAATAACCACACAAATCTAATTCCACATTTACTTGATGAGTGTGGCAATCAGAATTTGATCAGGGAACACATGTCCTTAAAAATAATATAATCCTCCTTTTAATCTTTTTATTTCAGGTTGAGAGGCAAAGCTGGCCCAAGACATAGGCAAACTTAACGGCTGCCCACTAATATGTGGAGAAATACAAAGTGCAAATTAATTTTTATGATTTTACTGCCCTCTGGGCTTAAAGATTTCTAACAAGAGTGACACTGGTTTGTTTGGAGTAAATAACTATAATTATTTATAGTGTTACATTTGTATAGTAAATACTGGCTAGCCTGCGTTTCTCCCACCAAATACATTTCTGCTTAGGGCCACATAAAGGCTTGGGCCGGCCCTGTTGATAGGGTTAACGTGAAAACTGATTCAATCTACAGAATGAGAAAAATCACATTGCAGACTAAGAGTCAAAGCCACTGGCTGGTCCTGTGTATGGAAATGTGGGAGAAATCTGATTACCTCAGTGTGTTTTTGTGTCTCCTCTCCAGACTGATTTTATTTCGCCTCTCTTTGAGTAAACAGCCCATATCTCTGGCGAGGAGCCATAATTGATTGGTCCTTTTTTTTCTCTCGGACTACTGTGCAGCTCGGCCCATTGTGACGGAATCCATCCCCGCTGCCCGTAAAGCTTCCTTCACATTTAGCTGACAAATCACCTGACCATGAAAGTGGGTAACTGTGACCGAGATGAGGACTCCCCTTTGTATTAAAACTGCAAAAATGACTGGCAGCTTTAACAAGATTAGTGAGGTCACTCGGAGTCAATACTATAAAAATCAGCTGCAGCTGCAGGGAAATCATTTTTCCACTTATTGTTATTGGAGGACACAATCAGCTTTGCCCTTTGTATACACTTATTAAATGTATTTTTTGGTTTGTTCTGAAAATGTTCAATATAATCCCAAGAAAGCCGCTGTGTATTGAGACAAAGTATCATTAAAATGCAGCATGTGTTCTCTGGTATTTCTTGTGCCAATACAACAAAAGTAAATCATTTTGTAAAGTCGGGCTAGAGCTTTACCAAGGTCACTGACTTTAAAACCCACATATTTGACAATAAAGTAAATCATCACACAAAAAAATGTGGCTGTTATTCAAATCAGTCAATTATATAAACCTTGCATTCAAAACATTTAATTCCAGTGTGGATGAGTCTGAATGTCATGACATGAGTAAATGCTGCATGAGGGAAACTAAAAAGTTTTTAATCATAATGGCATCAATGGTTAGATGTTTAAGTTAGATTAGGTTAGGTTGAACTTTATCGTCCACAGGGCTCTACATAAAAAAGACACAAATTAAAAATACTAAGGCAATAATTAAAAAAACGGTGCAACAGAATTCAAAGGCATTTAAAATCCTCTGTTTTTTTCTTTTTTTTTCTTGGAATGAAAACATAGCTATGTCCTTGAGATATGATTTTTACTGTTGTATTATTCTGGTCAAACATCAATTTAGAGGGAAAAAAAAAATCATTAATTAATCAATTCATTTTATTGTTGAGTCTCATCCCCAGAAAAGGTAGGCTCTGCAACTAGCTTTAAAGACACATTTTACCTTCTTCGTTTTCACCCTCTTCAAATACTGACGGGTGCGCATGATTAAAGTTGTTTGGGAAAAAAAGGGAAAAAAATGCGGACGTCTTAAGGCCTTGCAATAATGTGATGAGAACGACCAATCAAAAATGCTCACCAGTGCTTTTTATTGGATAAAGACTTGTCAATCAGATTAACCTGCCCACCAGAGGGTGCACGTGCAGGAGGCATGTGCATCGGGATCCAGAATTTTACGCAATACCTAGCTCACGACTCACAGTGAGATGCTACAGAGATGGCAGGGAAACAGAAAGAGTACTAGAGACCAGAGACGTGAAGTTATTTTGCTAATACAGACATTGATCTCATAGTAAACTGTAGTGGTGGGACAGTAAAATGTAAATGTAAACAGAGGCTGCCCTGAAATACAACTACCCTCTCAACAGACAGTCAACAAGAAAGTGTGATGACTCACTTCAGGTTATTCAGTTTAAAAATGTACTGTGCATTATAGGGTACTATGAAAATAATTCCACCATGGTTATAGCCCTTCTCTATATTTGGTACAATAAGTTGTATGATGAAGTCCAGGAATTTGAGACTATATATAGAGAAGGTGCAGAAAGACTACGGCTACATTCTTCATTTCCAGAACGCAATCTTGAGGCCAAAGTTGAACGATGTGAAGTGAGAAGTTTAGAGACTGCAAATTTATTATATTTAATTTAATTATCACTGGGTAACCTGCATGACTTGCTAAAATGATATAGTTGTCATTGACAATGTTCTGTGAATGAGTTGAATGAAGTCATCACTGTCAAATATGTAATTTTTATACTCACATGACCACTGTCGACAGACTTATACGATTGTGCCGCCTGTGACTTGTTGTTTTTTCTCTCTCAGGTTGCTTAAGTTTACATTAGGTGCAAAGGTCATTGTGGATTTATCAATTAACAGTGAAAAAATATGTTTTTTACACCAGGTTTAAGAGTATTTTCTTATCATAATTGATAAAAACAAATATAAAATGGGTCCATGTTTGCATCCGTTTTGAATGCAAAATGCACAGGGGCCTGGAAGACAGTGCATCTTTAACATCAGTGTTAAAAGGGAGGTGGACTACAGATGAAAACTAGCCTTCTGGCTAAATCTGGCTTTTTTTTAACCATGTGTAATCATGTGTTTTATGAAATTGCATTGTCCCCTTTCAAATAAACTAAACTAAACTAAAAAGTAGCTATGATTCCAGATTCTTCACTCAAAATGTTTATCTTTAACTCTAATTAATGTGTTGATCACATTTTTCACTAACATTTTGAATCAATAAAGAGGATATGATAACCAGCCTCCTCGGGAATCAATGGTGAAGTGACCGCTGGTCTAGTTGCGTTCCACAGTCCACACTGTCGCCTGCCCCGCATCACTGCAGCCACTATGGGTGTTCGATGCCCAGAATTTCCCATAATCTTAGCATATCGTAAAAATGGCTGAATCGCTTGTGTTTTTGTCCAGGAGTGGGAGAGGTAGTTATATTGTCTAGCAACCCAATGGACAGCTGCATGAATAACAGCCAGAAATTCCTCACATTTATACAGTAGGTAGATGGGCAGCATAGTATTTTTCTAGTCTTGATGGCCACTCAAAGCACATAGGTCACATAGAATTGTCTTTTTGAACCAAAAATCGAGATTACTGATGTCTACTGTAGATAAATGAAATAATATTTATAGCCAAAAACAATGTACAGTTAATATTTATCCTTTATGTGAAAAAAACAACTAGCTATTTGAGACAGATCTACCCTGTAGACATTTATACACAGCATACTACATGGTGTGTAGTGCACTAATGAAAGTATCCAAATTGAGAAGTTCATTTAGCATAGATAATGGTGAATGACTGCGTGACTCAGCAAATAAAGTCACAGACGTGTTTCAGATGCGGTATCTGTCTCACATTTTTTGAAACAGTAACACAGAAACAACATCTTCTCCATCAAAATGGCAATCCCTCAAAAGATGCGCAGTCACTTGCCAACTGAACAGCCTTAATTTTTGCTTCAAAGATGTTCAGCGTTCTCATCTCACAGAGGCTGAATGAGGTGATGCACATGAAAAGTTGATATTAGATGTGAAAGAGAAAAGGTCAGTGGAGCCTGGCCTGCTTAGATGAAACAAGGCAGGCAAACTGGTTTCATTATTTCCCCCCCCCCCCCCCCCCCCCCTTTCAAGATATGGGTTTTATGCTTAACACATACATCAGTCTCAGTCTTCAAGCTTCCATCAATACTGTGCCTGAAGGCATGTGAAAAGGCACACAGTGTCTGTGCAATTGCTGTACTACTTCCCAGTGAGTGCAAATGCAGGTACTTTGTGCATCAACGAGCTATCACATGGCCCCAAGAATAAATTACGTAATTCCTCCATTCATTGTCTACTGCTTTATCCTCCTTATGAGGGTCCAAGAGAGCTGGAGTCAAACCCAGCTGACATAGAACAAAAGGCAGGGTCACACCCTGAACAGGTCACCAGTCCATCACAGCGCAAACATACAGAGACAAACAACCATTCAATCTCACATTCACACCTATGGTCAATTTACAGTGTCCAGTTAACCTAATCCACATGTTTTTGGGCTATGGGAAGAAAGTGGAGAACCCAGAGAAAACCCAAGCACACAAGGGGAGCACATGCTAACTTCGCCAAGAAAGGCCCTTGCTCGGACCAGGGACCTTCTTCATACAAAATACATGTTTGCACAACCATGTGCTCATTATACATCAAATACTTTTCTGTATTTGTTGCTATATTTGTGGTTCTTGCGGACGTTAGCTCTGTTTTTGTAACATTACAGTATGTCAACCCACTGTGACATCACCCACAGGTTTGTGAATCCTCGATGTTCTTGAGGTCTTTTTGTATTTTGGTCTGTACCATGTTTTTTTTTTTTTTTTAATCAGAAATACTGTAACTCTACTGGAAGAGTCTGCTGTTAGACAACCGTAATCCCACCATGTGCCATCAATACGTGACTAACCAAGTTTGTGACACAAGCATGTGTCACTCTAATCAATGATTTATATAGTCAGGAGGAAAATATTTTAGAGAAATGTAAAAAGTAGAAATTAATTGTTCTTTCCTGGGCTGTACTGGTTATGAATTCATCTGTGACATTTTCATGACTATGCCACATGTAAATAAAGAAAAATATACATGCAGGTCTATCCTGTTATTGTGGAGATTTGGACATTCTAGCTTTTATGTGCAAAGTGTTTGCTCTTTTCCATTTCAGATCCGTAAGCACATGTAACTATTAATTATATGGAAGAATGATGGATATTGGCCTTTAGAATTTCTGTATCCTACATGCTTTACTGTAATTGTTGTATTTGTGCTGCAACAGTGCAACCTTTGCAACCACAGTCAAGATTGATTGATGATGCATTTATTTTTGCATTTGCTGTGTACACAACAACAAGGCTTATGTTTTTGCAGTTTAGATGGGGCAGTAGTTGAGTCATGCTGGTGTATGAGGTTATTAGGGGAAGGACCTTTGATGCCAATGCCTTTTCAGTGCAGCCTTGGCAACCTTTCATTTATTTGACAATAATGGTTATCACATAATGCATATACTGTTATGCTATGATTTCCTTTTCCTTAATAAGACCAGTATTAATGAAATAGATGTCACATTGTTTTTAGGATGACCTTAAACTCTAGTGATTGAGACCCTTAACCTCCCAGGTTAAGTTCACTAATGTTATAAATTTAATGTAAATTTTCTAATAAATGTCTACACATACTATTGGAGTCCCCACCACCCACTAGACACTCGGCTGAAGAGACACATTTTGGACAGAGTGCACTGCGAAAATCCACACAATGATTTTTTTTAGGTTGGTATTTCCCACTGAGGGTAATAAATGGAAAATACCTCAATTCAAAAGTTCAACTGGAAAATATATGTATGAAAGCAAAATTATTCATAAGATGAAACTGGACAACACATAGAGCTGTGCAGCTCTGTCTTCTATACAGAATACTTTTATAAGCTTGTATCCATTTCACATAGAGTTTGTCTGCCAAGGGCTGTAGATTTACATTTTTTTTCTAGCAATATTGTTAAAATAAAATATAGAATGGAATAAAACACACATAAATAGAGTATAAGGTGCATACCAATAAATAAAATACTGTGGAATAGAGAAGTAGTGCCCATTTTTTATTGCACAAATATTACACTTTTAAATGTATGTGTCACTTTTATGGATTGTTTGAGATTTGGGTTCTAATGGCTCTTTTTTAACTTATATCCCATTGCCACTGGTCAAAAAATACAAAATATTAGGTTTAAACAGATTTTTGACCTGTGGGAATGTATTTAATTTGCATATATTCCCAAATCAATGATTCTGCAATGTACATGGGTTTTCATCAGCTTTGTGTACAGCCAACTTCACTAGAAATGTAAAGTCGAGGTCATCTTCTTTCAGCTTCTCTCTTTAGGGGATGTCACAGTGGATGATCTGCCTCCATCTTGTCCTCTCCCTTGTGTCCTCCTTTACAACAAGGAGAGCCAGACCTTTTTCCCAGGAGTTAAACCGGGAACTTAAAAACTTACCGCTTTAATATAGTTTATAGTTAGGGCTGGTTCAAGTGAACTCTGAACCGCCACTTAGTTGTGCTGCCATAGGACTAGACTGCTGGGGGGAACAGTCAATATGCAGTGGGTACTCACTCTCTCTATCTTTCTCTTTTATCTCACTCGGTTCCTCTCTGACACTCTCTCTCTTTCTCCTTCCCTCCTCCCCTTCTCAGCATTACCTCTTTATCATGACATCATGCTTTCTCTCCCTCCCACTAGTTTATGCTCTCTCTCTCTGCCCCCTCTCTATCTCTCTTTGTACTTATTTTACAGGTATCCCTGATTCCAGAACTTCCAAACCACAGCTCGAATTCTAACTGTTACTATACATTATACACAGTAATTACTCATTACTGCTAACATTAAAATTTATCCTCATCCACCCTTCATCTATGGCTTGTGCTTTTCTGAGTCTCACATGAGGAGCTGGGACCAACCCGAAATGCCACCCTGGACAAGATGATGAAGATGATAGCGATGATGATAATTGTTATTATTACTGTTATTGCTCCTGTGCTTTATCTCTTGTCTATCATCTTCTCTCCTTCCCATTCTTCCTTTCACTCACCTCTCTTGCACTAACCCCTCTTCCCTTTCCCCTCCTTTCTCGTTTCTTCACTCCACTTCAATTTATTTGTATAGTGCCAAATCAGAACATACATTATGTCAAGGCACTGTACATAGAAAGGCCGAAACCTTGACAATATTATAGGGAGGAAAGAAACCCAGCAGTTCACACAATTAGCAAGCACCAGGCATCAGTGGAGAAACAGGAAGAAATCTCTGACAGAACCAGACCCAAAGATGTGCAGTCACCTTCCTTTCTGGGGGTGAACGGAAAATAAGGGACAGAGGAGAGGTGGAGGACAGAAAGGGGGGGGAGAGAGATGGAAGAGGGAGGCAAGATAGAGACAGGAGAGACCAGGAGCAGATATATAACAGTTGTATCTATGTTGTCATTTATACAAGCAGCAGCAGCAGAGATTGTTGATAAGAAATTATACTGATATCAACTTTTAATCATAACATAATAATAACAATAATACTACTGTTAGTGATAGTAGCATCAAAACTGGATCTGGATCCCGCAGCCTGTAAGACACACAGATACAGAGAGAGGACAGAAGGGAAGACCACAAATTTGGAAGAGAGATAACAAGGTTAGTTATATGTAGTAAACTCATATTCATACCTTAAGTGTGAGAGAGTGAGTGTGATTGCACCACAGGAAATTCCCCACCAGTCTAGGGCTATAGAAGGACAACTAAGAGATGGTTCAGGTTTCCCTGAGCTTTTCCCTGAGCTTCCCTCACTTTTGTCTGAGTTTAGAAGTAGGAAGTTACAAGTCATCCAGGACTTAATGTCTATAAAACATTCCTGGAGTTGAACAACCTGATTTATTTCTTCCGGCCTCATTGATAAATAAAGTTGTGTGTCATCTGCATAACAATGAAAGTGTATGTTGTGCTTTCTAATAATGTTCCCTAAAGGAAGCATATTTAAGGTAAAACGTATAGGCCCAAGCACTGAGCCTTGTGGAACTCCATAATTAATTTGTTTGCAATGAATCATGCTGGAATCTATCAGAGAAGTATGATTCAAGAGGAGGCCAAGGGCAACTTTAACTAGTGTTTTAGTGCTATGATGTAATCTAAATCCTGACTGGAAATCTTCAAACAGGCTGTTATTATGCAGATATTGCAAATGTCTTTTCTGGGATTTTAGAAACAAAGGGAAGATTTGATATGGGTTGATAAATGGCAAAAACATCTGGTTTGAGGTTAGCTTTTTTTAGAAGGGGCTTAATAATTGCAACTTTCAAAGCTCGGTGTACAAATGCATTTAGTAAGGAAAGATTAATTAGAAGTTAATTAATGGAAAAACAGTTTAGTTTTTTGGGATAGAAGTGACAAGTTGACGGTTTGGATGATGATACTAATGGTGTTAGATTAAAAGTGGAGAAACTGTTTATCTGGTGCTACTTAAACTCTTTTGCTAAAAAAGGACTCACTACTATTAGGGCTGAGGAGATGATACATTTTTTTTTGTTGTTTTATTCACAAAGAAATTCTTGAAGTGGTCACTGCTCAGAGTTAGGGGAATGGACAGCTCAGTAGAGCAGTGAGTCTGAGTCTCTCTGACTACAGTGCTGAAAAGAAACTTGTGATTATTCTTATTTTCTTCATTTAAAGAAGAAGAATAATAGGCAGCTACAATTTCCATCTTTCCAGCCTACATGAAATTGTTCTAGATTAGTGGAACACTATTTTCTTTCTAATCTACGTAAAGTCTGTTTAAGAGTGCGAGTATTGGAGTGATACCCCAACTGTTTGAGGCAGATGGTCATATACTGGGAGTTTGTTTCTTTTAGAGATTTCGTCTAGTTCTCTCCACTGTTGCCAAGTCTCATTGTGTTCCTGTTGGACTTCTCTCTAATAACTGTGAGGTCTTGACCTTACCATGTACAGTGCATAATGTATGTTATGAATCAATACTATACAAATACAATTCAATTGAAGTGAACTGAACTGAATATGTTCATTTGTAATCTTTTCCATCCGTGGTCAGTCCCCACCAAAATCTCCAGCACTTCAAACCATACATCACAGTGGGTCTCACAACCATATTGTAGACCTTCTCTTTCACATTTGCTGCTATTCTTCTGTCACACATTGGTTTCCTTACCTTTGCTCTCTTCACCTTCTTCACCTCTCTTGTGCACTGTCCATTACTTGGATGTTTGACGCCGGGTATTTAAAGTCATCCACTTTATCTACCTCTACTCCTTGCATCTTTACCAGACGACCTGTCTCACTGTCATTTAAACACAGGTGTTCTGTCTTTCTCCTAAAAAACCTTCATTGCATTGTCTGCTTCATATTTTGGCAGCGAGATTTCTGCATCATTTCTGACACAACAGTACAACAGAAATACCTACTTGTAGCAAACCTTATTTTTTTATTATCAATATTTTATCAGTTAGATCAATTTAACGACTTATTGAAAGACTGATCAAAGTAAAAGAAAATAGTAACCACTGTAACATTGTCACTGACCTCCACGGTGTTTCGTTTCTGTTTTTTTCCCCGTCCATTTTTCTTCCACCTCAGCAGTGGAGAAAAAAAACATCACATTGCAGACTAACTACTGATAAATATTATCAATTTGCTTTTATATAGCATTTTGAATACATGTGGAATATTTTCATCCTGAAACACAAGTCCTACTCTATTATTTTCATGAGGCACACTGGTTGAGCCAAACAGCTTTTCTTCCTCACACTGTTACAAGCACATGTCGCCCCCTCACAGTCCCTCTATCGTGCTCCTAAAGGAAGACTGCATGTCAAGGCCTTGCATCCTTGTCCTTGTCTGCTTGGCACGGCACAGACTTTTGAGCCACTGACACATCCCTGGACCAGACATGCAGGCTTTAGAATTCACCAGCACAAATAGCAGACCTGACTGCTGCCCTGACAGCAACCCTGCAGCTCACCTCACACCTTATTAACTGTGTAAAGCAGCGTGCTCAAAGGCATCTGCGGGGTCGCAGACAGGGTTATTTATCACACCTGTCACCTGCTACAAAGGCCATTGTTGTCACTGCAACAACTTTGAGCTGTCAGATGCAACAATGGCACTGCAACATGCTTTCACTGGGTATGGCCATGTTTCATTAGACTGTTCAATAGTCTTTTAATGGTAGAAAGTGAATGTTACTGTAAAAATGGCCATACATTGTAGGTGACTCATGTAATGTACCAATTAGCAATTGGCCCAATGAATGCAGTATGAGCAATAAGCAAATGTTACCTTCAATTAAACATTTTATTATTAAAAATGCTGCTAATTAGCATTTAAACTGTTATGAATTACATGCTGCTTATCAGTGTTGAGTAATTTGCTATGATGCACTTTCAATATTAACAAATGGTTAATGTTGTCTATTTATATTGCGCTTTTCTAGTGTTGATGACCATTTAAAGTGGACGGCTTTCTATACCACCATCACCCCGAAAAAGACACTGTTCAGGACTTTTGTGGGTCGTCTAAGATACTCGTACATTGTCATTGTCTTACATACAGGTGACTGCACTCAGTGTGCTGCCAGTGCTGAAAAGCAACACATTAAACATGACAAACAGAAATAAAACAGAATATACACTTAAAAGGCTGATCTGATACAACACCAGCTTAAATGTACGTTCTGTAAAGAATATGTTCACTATTTGACCTTGCTGTTAGACAACTGTGTCGCAAAGAAAACTCAAGTTTCACTTTAACAACCACTCAGTTCCCCACACCATTAACGACAACAATTACTTTTACCTCACAGGATACAGGACTTGTACTAGTTGTATCTCCATCAGTGACAAAAAAATGTTGGAACATTTTATTCTGAGTAACTCTCATGGATTGGATAATTGATTTTGGAAACAAATGGAACTTAAAAAGTATGAGTAAGTGGCATCTTCCTGGCTCCATATACAGGGTGTGTTATTTAGTATACAACAAGTGTACTCAGAATGAAATATCGTTCACATGTAATAAGAAATGCCGAAAAGACATAGTATCCATAATAAGAAACATGGTGTACAATATGAGAAAGAAACATGGTGACTAGTATCAGAGGCATATTTTCATTTAGAGTTCAGCAGTCTGATGACCTGGGGGGAAAGGCTATTGCTGAACCTGGTGGTCCGGCATCAAATGCTGCAAAACCTTTCCAGAGGCCAGCAGGGAGAACAGTCAATGGCGAAAGAGTGAGTAGTCATTGATGATGTCTCTGTCCTGGGACATGTAGCGTATAGGTGCAATGTCCTGGAAGGAAGAGAAGTCCCCATGATTTTTGCCCTCACCACTGTTCCAGCTCTGCAGCTTCCCAAATACACACAGATGCTTCTGGTATAGATGCTCTCTATGGTATTTCTATAAAATGTAATAAGGATGGGCAGGGCAGGTGGGCTCTCATCATCCTGTGCAGGAAGTACAGATGCTGCTGTGCCCTTTTGACAAGTGAGGCAGTGTTCACAGACCAGGTGAGGTCATCTCTGACGTGCACCCCCAGGAGCTTGGTGCTGCTGACCACCTCCACAGCTGTGATGTTAATGAGCAGTGGAACATGGCCGGGCTGGTTCTTCCTGAAGTCAACAATCTGGTTTTGTCTGTATTCAGGATCAGGTCGTTGTCTCTGCACCAGCCCACCAGCTGGTCAACCTGTGTTTGTGACCAATGTTACTGAAACCATATGGGACCTGAACAATTTGTCCACTTCAAACCATTGACCACACACTAGCCACTTAGTACCAAGGTAGCCCAGAAAGAGCACTACAGGCATGGGACTGATGGGGCCATGATGGAACCAAACCCAAAATCCCAAACATATTGACAGCCAAATATGACCCTAATGGGGACCACATGGACATTCTGGCTGGGCACACATCAAATAATCACCATAAAGGGCCAAACAGTAGAAAATGCCCAATCTTACAAATACTGCTGGACAACTTAAGACTCAAAACATAAACAGAACTGTGAATCTATGTGTACAAAGTTGCACCAACAGCTCCTTTGTTAAAAAAAGGCATTCATATTTCCACACTAACAACCATATTGATCTAGTTTTTTGTGCTTTTACTGAATTTTTTTTTTTTGTTTGATTGCATTGCTCTCAAGAGCAGAGATGTTCATAATCAGATCAGGTGGTGACGACTTGTTTTCACTCTCTTAACAGTGAATTTGAGCTGCTTCTCTGTGGACTTCTCTCTTGCCACACTTGTTGCAGTCTTGTTTACTCTACTCACTGTTTTTACTTGTAGTTTTATAATATAATATTTTCACATTTGTTTTGTCTGTGGCCTTGTCTTTGTCAATGATTGCCTTGTCAATGCTGACGTCCTTGTCATTACCTCAGCATTGCTTAGCAATGAATAAATGTATTCCTTACAACACGAACAACACATAAACAAGACTGTGAATGTATTTCTGTTACATTTTATGGAAGGGTGGGGCTTTTCCCAGAGAAGAACTAATTATGTCCAACTGTTAAGGTGGATACGGGATTTTCTTCCAGTTTCTTTAATATTGCAAAATTAAGCATTTTTCAAAATAGTTGTGTTTCATTCAAGAAATAATGCAAAGATCAGAGAGAGACTATAAAGCAGTAGAATAAGAGTGAGTGAGACATATGTACAGTGCTGAACATGTATTTGGTTCATATGTGAATATTAATCCTGATTTTAGCATTTGCAAAAGAATGAGCATTTACTAATTTGCCATTGTTAATTCTAAAGAAAGTAGTTCTGAGAGAAATAGCAGAAGTGAGGAATTTACCCCCCTCACATAGGTTTTACATTGGACCAGAGTTAGTTGTAATTAATTTGTAGTTGTTACACAACTGGTGTAACTGTGGTTTTCATCCATCATTAATATTAAAAGTATTGAACAATACTTGACACCTGATCGGCCTGTTAATGTTGCTGACTGTAGATTAGATAAGGATTTATTTGCCAGACAAATAATGGTTGTAGGCTAGAGTGCTGTTGAACTGTGGCATTCCATAATGAGATATGGTTGCACGAAAACACAGCTTTGGCTTTTGGAATTGTCCACTATAAGGTCAGCTGGACCCTCTTCTTCTACGAGTGTGTTATTTGCCGGCAGTGCATGGCCAACACTCGACCTCCTGGAGACATTAAAAACTGGCTCAGTCTTGTCCGTAGTCACTATCCTCACACAGTAACACCTGAAATACTCTCCTCCAATGTATTTTATATTCACCATTTCATTTAATTAATTTTTACTATTATTATTTACTTGTCATTTATCTTTACATATCATTTTCAATTTTCATTCAATCAGGATTTTTAGCATTTATTTATTATTTATAACTCTACTCTTGGTTTTTTCCTTATTTAAAGACCGGTGACATTGTGTTTCCTCAGCTCCTTTTCATGTAGGATTGATAATGAGGAGTGAGGTGGGGGGGTGGGGGGTCGGGGGGGTGTTCAGTGTTTTTATACAAAGCACTTTGTGTTACATTTTGTACAAATAAATATTGATTTTACCTCAACAATTCAGAGCATGTGGTAGAGAGTAATTTAACCTTCTATTGAAAATAATGCAAAACAAGACCAGGTACTGCAGCATAGAATAAAACTGCTACTTGAATTACTACTTGAATTTAATGAAATAACAAAACCGGACATATTTATATTTAGTTTTTTCTATAATTATGGGTTTTAATTTTAAAATAAGATGTAAAAAATAATAATGAGGTTTTAAAAAGAAATATAGGGCAGGATTTATTTTCTGCAGTTTCTACAGTGCCCATATTCTCCATGTGGTCACTTTTCCTTCCATCTTCCTTAAAGCTCCTATCAACTTTCAAATCTCTGCCTGCCTCCTTGAGACGTCCTTCTGGACTCTATCCTATCCAGTTCTACACAACTCTCCAACTTCAGCCACTTTTATCTCCACTCCCCCTCCCAACTATCTTTCCTGTCTCCCCCATGTTCAGCCTCGATGGAAGGGGGTATAAAAACAACAACCACCTTGAAGTCCTCCTTCAGCTCTTCATCTTGAGCATGCTCTTTGTAGTTCAGAGGAGGGGGAAAAAATCGATATTAAGATCAGAAAAATGCAAGGCCTTTCTGTTCTGACACATTTCTTTATAACTGAAGTAAAGTCAGTGTGGAAATATGACTTTTTCCTGCAGCCACAATTAAAACTGACTAAATATTTTGCTTTGAAATCATATTTCTTTTTTTTTTTTTTTATTCGATGTGTGTATGCACTTTGACAACTCAAGTCAAGGGCACTTGTGAGGAAAATATACAACTGAAGATCACCCACCACATCTGCCCTAAGCCTTTATGAGGATGTGGTTTTATAGGAGAAGACTGCATTAGACATGTCATAGACCAGACTGTAGACTGATTATTTGTATGTAAGAAAAGGAATGTCTGCTTCTCCCCATGACTGAGCTCATCTTTGCTGTAAAATATTGATTTATATAATCAGGTGTGGGGCCTCACGGTGATGTAGTTGCAATGTTGCCTTACAGCAAAAAGAGCCATATCCAACCAAGAGCTTTTCTTTCTGTATGGAGTTTACATGTTCTTCTTCTTGTGTGTAGGTTTTCTCCTGGTACTGCAGTTTTCATCCCACAGTCAAAAAACAAGCAGCGGTTAACTAACACACTAAATTGACGGTTCTGAATTCATTCTCGCATTCACACCTAGCCATGTGATCCTTATGTGGAGGATAAAGCTGTAGACCAGAGGTCTTCAACAGGGGGTCCACGGAGGTACTTTTCCCACAATTTAAATGATATAAATTTGTTTCCAAAATTATGTTTAAAATAAAAACATTATCATGCATATGACAGACATTGTTGATATCGGCGTTGGTATCAGTAAACAAGGTATGTTTAAGTGGCACAGTCATTGTACTCACTGTACCTTGAACATATTTAAAAAAGAACATGAGTATAGGAACCTTTTATTTTATTTTTTGAACGGGTTAGTATTGAATGCACAACTATGTTTATATATGGCGCTAAGCTCAGTTTTATACAGAAAACAATACATTTACATTTATTTATACAATATCAGTTTGGGGGTCCTGGGGCTGAAAAACTGAAAAAAGACCCCTACTGTAGACAATGAATGAATAAATTAATTAATGATTTGGTGAATTTACTTGCTTTTATCTGCTTGATAATTTTACTGCTTGCTTAGACAATTGCTTGGAGCCCCCAGGAGTAGTTGATTAATTTTGCCTCCTGCAACAACAATGTGCTGAGAACCCCCTTGTGAAATATCAAAAAAGAAAAGCAAGAAAGGAAACCACCCTGGTCCTTTTTTAAGGCCCTCAAAGTTCCTTGAGGGCCCCTGTGCAAGTGTTCATTTGAGTCCACTGCAGTACTTGTTCTTCATCACATTCATTGTTGAGAATGCAGATTTGCAGCTGTAGGTGGAGACACACATTGTCAGAATGTGAAGTGCAGTGGGGAAATTAGCTACATCTTTGTCCAGAAGGTGATAACATCACACTGAGTCTCTTTCGGTGCAATTTTTCTTGCAGGTCAGTTAACTCGCTTTGCAGTGAAGCAGTTGTGTTTCTGAAATGAACTCTCTCTCACACGTGACCAGAAATGGAATGTCAATGCACAGAAGGCTTTGTTTTCCCAATATGAAGTCAAGGCATGTCTTGAAATTGTCAGCTTCTCCACAAAAAAAAAGTTCTCTACAGTAACACGTGGCCATCACTGAAATGCTGCCTCGTCGCTATGCTTGTGCACACAGGGGCATGTGACATCATTGAGCGAGTATCTTAGGCCCAGCCAAAATGGTGACAGAGGAGACTGCATTATTTGATTCAACCTGATCAGGTAACTAAAGCAACACTCTAGTCCAGGAACCTAGGACTAGAGTGCACCTTAAAGGACTAAAGAGTAAAGCAACACTCACAAAGGAGGCTGGTGATGGCAGCAGCGCTCATCTGCTGTGTCTCACATGCGCCTATCATTGAACACCAGGTGTGTGTCTCCTGCTCACCTGCTGTTGACCTTCTGCCATGTTTTACACAGAGTTTGCTTTTGAAAATCACAAAGCATACTTTTACTACTGCATAGCAAAATGTTAACTTGCATTTTACCCTACTACATTCTGCATGGAACCTGTAGCAAAATATCTCAATGAAATACAAACCTAAAGAGACATAGGCAGAATATATCATAATGCATAAAGTAGACCTTGGCAGGATACAACCCGCGGGCCACATGAAGTCTTTTTGGCTATCCCTGACCAGCCTGTGTGAGGTTAATTAGAAATTAGACAGTAAACATAAATAACAGGGCTTTAGAGTAGGACCAGTTTGGGTGCATAGGCTACCAATCTTTGGAGTTACAAAATGTTTTTGTTGGTCGCACTGGTGCACCTAACACAGTGCAAGTAGAGTAATACCACTTTTAGTTCCCTGATACTATAGATTTTTTTCCAACAAAACTGATATAGATGTGGCACCAACAGATCTGCAACTTTACCGAGTGAGAGGTTTTTACTCAGTATTTACAGAGTTACCATTATCTGTTTCCACCGAGTGGAATGATTCAATTTGGTACTGTACAGTATGCATTTCCATCCTTCACCCACCCAGAAGAAAATTATTATTATTTGCATTATCGTTTGATATAGGCTGCACATGCTGTGTGTGGAGGGAAGGAGCAGACAAATCAGCTCATAGTCTTTTAGTTAAGAGAGAGAGAGAGAGCTGTGTGTTCATTCTGTCATCATGCATTGATTACTGTATGGAAACTATACTGTTTAAATTTGACAACATAAATGGTTGGGGAGATATAGTGTTTAAGAATAACTCAAAACTATCAGATTATAGAGTGTGTTTCAGAAGGATGTTACTATACTATAGCTCCACTCTTCCAGTTCATTGTCACCATCCACTAGAATACATACATTAGATCTCTGCATACAGAAGTCAAAGTATAAAAACAACTATTCAAAATTGTGTGAGGCTATAAATCATTACTGCACTGTGTAATATAATTTCAGTCTGCACCAGTTGCTCGGCAACTGCAAAGAACCAAAAGAGGTTAGTTATTTTTGTGCAAATTAAATAAAACACACATTTTAATAAAATGAGTTCAGACATATTCCATTTTTTTTTATTATTCCTAAGGCCAGATTGTCAAAGACAGGCTTTGAAAATCAGTTAAAATTCTTCAACTGATATTTGCAGGAGACAAATGCAAACACAGGGGCACAGTTAAAATTCACAGAATACATGGAACAGCTGGAAATTGATCAAAATTTCCAGTAGGCAAGTTATTAGAGAGTGAATGAAAACATGCATAATTTGATCCTTTTCAGACATCAGATGAAAGGAGAGATGTTGCCTCCACTTTTCTGTTGTTTAATTGACATCTATTTTTAGTTAAAGAAGGTAAAGCATTTGTTGCCTTGCTTGCCCTGAAGACGCGCAGAGGTTTTCTGCAGCTCTTTATCAATCATGTAGAAGCAAACATGAGTCAAAAGTATATTACAGCCAGGGGCACCACAAGAAAGTCCCGCCCAACAAATCTTCAAATTCTACAACTAAAAGTAAGGAAAGAAGTAAAGAAAGAATACTTCATTTGCACTGGTCTTTCCAACCAGACGGGAGTTGCGTATAGAATTTCAGGCTTTGTGCTTCCTGTCAAATTTTGCTAAGCTTTCCAATATTATTGCCTACATCTCTGACCATGCTAAGGCTTGGGCTATGGCTGAATGGAACAAGAGACCAGTTGTCTATAACTCTCTGCTGCTGTTCACAAAGACTTTGATTTAGATATTTCAGAATGCATCACCAGACCAAGAAGCAGCCAAATCTCTAATCTCTCTCAGACAAGGGAGAAGAAAGGTTGTGGATTATACCATTGAGTTTTGCAACCTGGCAGGTGAGAATGGATGGAACCAACCATCATTAAAGGACATTTTTCCCCAGTGGCCTTTCAGAGACTTTAAAGAATTGCCTAGCACCATTGGATCTACCGGTTCATGCGCTGCATCCAAGATTTCCATCAAATGTAATAGTTAGGTTTGGTACTGTAACATATGTATGTTTTGTACATTTCCATTTGGAAGAGCACCAAATTACCAACCCCTACCATTCAATTTTCTGGCACCCTTCCCTCACCAGAGTAAAATGGTACAGGGCAGTAGCAAATTGAACCGTACCATGATGGAAACACAGCATATGAATGTAAATAGGCTAAGATAACTTGTGTTATCTTTACTCCCTTAGCTCCATGAACAGAGCAGAAAGAAATTTTCAATCCTCCCCCTCACGCAGAAAACATGTAATGATCCAGCCCCATCATACGGTGAACAGCTGATAGTACATTACAATCCAAATAGATCACTTCTCTCCCAAATTGCAGGATTAATTATAGTTCCCAGAGTGTGTAAGAGTACAATGTGAAGCAGAGCTTTCAGTTACCAGGCTTCTCTCCTGTGAAACCAGTTCCCAGTATTGATTCGGGAAGCGGACACCCTCTCTTTTTTTTTTTTTTTAACGTTAGATGTAAAACCTTCCTTTTTGATCAAGCTTATAGTTAGAGCCTACTCAGAAGAACCTTGAACTATGCTGCTATAGGCCGAGACTGTTGGGGGAACACCCATGGTACACTGAGCACCCTCTCTCTTTCTCATATGCATATCACATTATGTTATGGCATGTCTTGTTGTCCTCAGTCTTGAGGTACCTTTGGCTCTGGGACTGCAAAATCCTGATCTGACGCTATTAATAATAATAAAAATAACATTTGTGCTGCTTTAAAAGGTTGCTTGTGCTGATTTTTTCTTTTTTGTAGATGATTTGTTAATGTTGATATAAGTTTCCAAATGGCAACCAAATTTTGGGGGGTCATTTCCATGAATTAACCTTTGTACGGATAAGTATTTTTACTGTTTCAGATTATGACATTACTTACTGTTGAAGCCTATTTATGGTGCTGCCAAAGCAGCCATGAGACACACTGTCCAGAAATGTTTGTTCTGGTAAAACATCATAAAGCAGTGCCGTAACTTTGTCTGTATGTGCCTGTACCTTCAGGGCTAGAGGATCCAGATCCAGTTTCAAGACTATTATTAGTAGTAGTATTGTCATTATTATTTTTTTATTATTGGTATATTATGAACACATAAAATCTTTATTTTTATTGCTACTGCTTGTATGATATATGTATATTAATACTATAAAAATAACTACTCAACAGTATTTAATACATCAGGTTATGCTTTCTTTGCTCTCCCCAGTTTTTGTTTGCCTACCTTTTCCTTTGCCATTTGTCCTTTCAACCCAACCGGCCGAGGCAGATTTTTTTTTTTTCCCCTGACACCAAGTGCTTGCTTGTTGTGTGACCTGTTAGCTTTCCCTACACTTCCTTTTATATAATTGTAAGGTTTGCCTTACTGTGTGAAGAGATAATGTATGTAGTGATTTTGTGCTATGCAAACAAAATTTAATTTAAATTCAATTTGACCCAAAGCACAACAGCACAGGAGTTGCCGCAGGACAAGTCTGAGGATATTCAAACCTTGAGGTAATTACTTTATAGATGAGAGGATTATATTTTTCAACCAGTGGGAAAATGTCCTTTTTCTCCAAAATGCTGAGCTTCTGCTCTACTGTTTGTGAACACCACAGTCAGCGAGATCCCAGGAGCTGAGCAGTGAATTGTTGTGGACAGGGTTGGCAGAAAAGTGTATCTTAGCCATGAACTCTACAGCAAATTAAGTGCTTTTTAATCTTTTTTTTCTCCCTACTTAATTATATATTGTGTTTATATATTACACCTATGTGTATGAATACAGAAGTGCAATGCAAATTCAAAGAAATGCCAGTTCTATGACAAGAAAAAAAGACAATTTAATGTAATAGCATAATATGCCACAAACAGGAGTCATTCCTTTGTAACATTTATTACTATTTTATAGAGATGACTGATTCATCTGCATTTATCATGAATCCTTCTGTTAGTGTTAGTTAAGGCTACAATAGGCCTAGGCCAAATGGAAGGGATTTGGGCTTGTAACTGGAGAGTTACTGGTTCAAATTCCAGAACATGTGAAGGGCCAGGGTGCCCCTGAGTGGTTTGTATGTGTTCACTACTTGTGTGTGAAAAGGATGGGTTACTAGAGGTCACTATTCAATAGCACAAACTGTTGTTGTGTGCAAATAAAACTTTGAATGAAATGCTTTCATATTTGTTGTGGAACCAGTTTATGTGTGAACTGGTGTTTTGCACAAACATATTCGTCCTTGGTTAAAAACTTACTATGACTACAGTAAAGATATAATTCTCCGCAGATGCTGAAATCCTCTATATCATACCTTATTCCAGTGCCACAATGGTCATAAACTTGATTCTGTACATGTGACACCAACTGTACATATGTTTGTCCTGGCACAGGGACCCCTCTTTTGTGGCTCTTCCTGTAGTTCTTTCCATTTTGTTTTTCTTTCCTTTCTCTTGTTTTTGTGGATTTTTCCTCCACCGCCACCATGCCCGGGGGGGGGGGGCCGGCGGCGGGGGGGGGGGGGGGGGGGGGGGGTAAACATGCATCCACCCTGCAGAAGGCCCACCACCCAGGGTCAGCCCTAAGGGGCCAGAGATGACAGATCCACAGACAGAGGCCAAACCACTCCACGGCCAGGCAGAGCGCAGAGGTCTGGGGCCACCACACCCAGGACCCAACAGGTCCCCTAGACCATCGAGGAGGCAGGGCAGAGCCCATCACAGCCAACCCCCACTACATTATTTTGCAAGATGTCTTGATTATTCCAGATTGGGGTAAATTTACATGGGATATGTATATGTGATATATGGACCTAGTGACAGGGAGATATTTGTGTTTATGCATTTAAAACATTGGTGCCGTTTGATGGTCATGCTGATAAATGGCAGGGCATAGATTGTAATTTCTTGACAGAATGTTTGTTCATTATCTAGCCATAGGTTTTCCAGTGGGTCAGATCTGATCTATTTTTGGAAATACAGCAGCTTATTTTCAAGAAGGTTTGAAAGTTCCAAACACCATAAGATTTGTGGTGGTTTGTGGTGGTTTGTTTTTCCAAAGGAATTTTGTGGTGGTGGAGTCTAATGACTTAAACCAATTTGGTAAAGGTTGGGTGGGGATCATTGAAAAGAGGTAATTGATTTTTGGTAAGATCATCATTTTTATAGTGGCGGTTTTTCCCATGAGTTATATGGGCAAAGACCTTCGACGTAGGAAGTCATCTTCTCTAGGCTTTAGTAGAGGATTATAGTTTAATTGTGCGTTGTGGAAAAAAAATGTATTTAGATGTCTGATGTGGAAAACAAAGGTTGGGTGCAATAAGTAAAATGGTGAAGAGTTAATCTCTTCGCAAAGAGAGAGCCACAGATGAACAGGCCGATCACGGTGGCTCTGAGGTAAACAGAAAGTTACAAAGTCTTCATAGCTGGCAGAGCAGCTCATCAATCAGTTGATCAGCACACAGGCTTGCAAAGAATCATATTTATGAAACACCTCTTTGTTGGAAAAAAGGGAGGCAGTGTGAGTAAAGAGAGGAATGGACAGAGAGGCGCAAAATGTGCATTAAGGAGTCGAGGTCACAGAAGAAGTCGTGCCTTTAGAGCAGAAGAAAAATAAGTGAATAGGAATGAGGATCAACAGGGCCAGAGACCCTGAGCATCAAGGAGAAGTTTGGTAAATCACAGAATGGGTTCACCAGAAGAAATTGTGAATTGGAATGTGGGAATTAGCAAAAGGACCAATTAGTTGTAAGAGAAAAATAGCCAATGTTCAAATAGTGAAATGTTATTTTCCATTACATTGTGTTAGTTCTGACAGCCTGGAAGAAATATTAATACCAAGGTATCTAATAATACCTGATTTAAGGGGATGATGTGAAACACAGTAAGAGTTAATGGGTAGGATAGTTGATTTTGTCCAGTGTATTGAGTAATCTGAAATTGCTGTGAATTTATCAATAAGTGTAATAGTTTCAGAAAGAGAGCTTTGTGAGTTTTGAAGGAAAAGTAATACATCGTCAGCATAAAGGCCTATTTTTGATGCAGGTTTGTTGTTAAAATACCTTATAATATTTTGGTTTGCTTGAATTGCATCCAGTCCTAGAGCTTTCCTGTTTGGTATATGATGGAGGGCTTCATGGAGTTCAGCCTCTGGGATAGGACACTCCATGATTTTTACCTGTTTGTTTGGTAGATCTACATGTATGGAGTTCAAAAAAGTGTTTATCTCTGTTCTGGATGAGTTATTGTTGGATGAATATAAGTTTTATAGAAATCTCTAAAAAAAAAATGTGTTTTTTCTTCAGGTTTATGGCTTAATTTTATGCAGTGAATAGTTGTTTTTATGTTTTTTTTTTTTTTTAAGTTGGTTAGCTAAGTAGTTACTAGATTTATTGTTATTCTCAAAGTTTCCCAAATGTTATCTCTCCAGTTGTGTTTTTCTTTCGATCATTTTATTTAATGCAACTTTTAATTTTCTTATATTGCTCAACAAATGTTTGTCTTGGGATGCAGCATAGGCAGTCTCCAATGCATTAATTTTCTCTTTTAATTCTAATTCAAATGAATTTTCTTTCTTCTTTTTAAATGAGGAGTAAGAGATTATTCTACCCCTCATTACTCCTTTTGCTGTCTCCCAGAAAACAAATGGTGATGTTCCTGGCAAGTCGTTAGTTTCCAGAAATATTGTCCACTCCATTTTAAAGTATTTGATGAAATTTGGATCATTTAGTAATGATGTATTAAATCTCCAGTTTCTTGTTGGTGGTGGTGTGACAGCATTTTTAATTATATTCAGTGAGACTAGTGCCTGTTACTAATGGTGATAGGGTGAATCTGACTGTTCATGACATCCCATAGAATTGAGGTGTTGAGGAGAAAGTAGTCGATTCGTGAATAGGAATTGTGTACAGGTGAGAAGAGAGTGTAATCTTTGACAGCTGGATGACAGCAGATGTTTGGAGTGCCAAACATCACAACGACCATAATCACTCATGTATTGTTTAAGTGTTTCTATTGACTGCCAGTTCCGTATTGTTCCTGCAACACTGAGTCTATCAAGTTCTTGGTTGAGTGCCATGTTGTGTCTGGGTGAGTGGACTACAGTCTGTGTGTGAATATACGTGTGAGGGTGTACACGTCTGTGCGCTTGGGATGCGTGTGTATGTGTGTGTGCCTGTGTTTGTGTAGGCAGGGTCCTAATCTTGATCCGGTCATTAAGTACAGGATACGTATTGTAAACAACAACAAAGAAGAAAACAAGAGTACAAGAGAAGAAGATAGAAGAGACACATGAAAACTTATGGAAACAATCAGTGGCAGAGAACACCAGCCGAACTAAAACCAATATATTTTCACCTTCACCATGATGGGGGTGTTTATACACTAGTGAGATGTGCATTGATAATAATGCTTCGTAATATTAGTTACAGAACAGGTGATGTTACAACCCCAGGGTCGTGGGTTCCCTTTTTCTTGTATGTATGAGTCTGCATGTGAGTGTGTGATGGGTTGCAGGTGTGCATGTTTGATTGAATGACGTGTGTGTGTGTGTCTAGGTGGATCCTGAGAGCTGATTGGTCCTGCACAGGAGGTTCCATTATAAGAGGCCTGATCATCTCAGCTGCAGGGGACTTCCTTTGAACCACTCTCAGCCAGACTGCAAGCAGATATGTTGTACTTGTTCTTAATAAAAAATTTAAATGGTTTGTTTAGTGTGTTACTGCTGGTTTTGTTGGAAGGTGGGAAGAGGGAGTCTCCACACTCTTGTTGCGATCGGGTTTACCCCTAGGCCTGGTCGTAACAGATGATAAAGGGAGCGAGAAGGGAAAAAAAACTGCCAATGAGGATTTAATTACAAGTAAATCATTGTGACTTGTTGAGAGGAGACAGATCTGCGTTTTAGTGTTAAGTAGAGCCATGGGGTTACCTCTTTGTACAGCTGGCCATTTCCCTCCTAAGTGGTTCGCCTGGTGGAACAAGATGTTTTTGACTGCTTTCAGATGTTTCTCGATGAAGTTCCTTACTTGGATCCTCTTTGGCTTTTTTCTGGGATCCCTCATGGGCGCCAGTGTCCTTAATGCGCTTGATTTCTGCTGAGAGACGTCGCATTTCCTCAGAGGGATTTTACCAATTGTTTAAGGGAAGTTTTTTTCAACCGCAAGGACACCTGTTGCTGGCTGAACTCCAGAGATTCCTGCAGTGACTGGAGCTCTTTGTGCAAGACTTCCACCAAGGAGATTCAATCAAGCATCAAAGCTGGACATTTTCGTATTCATGGCAGTAAGAATCTCAGCAAATTCGCTGTCGGTAGTGCAGCTACTTGGAGAAGGGAGCAACTGGTGTTTTGGATGTTTTCTGCATTACTAATCGGAAAAACTAACAAGTTTGGTTCAGAAACAGAAACTCACCCATGATCCTTGAGACTGGGATGCTCTAAGAGGTACATATAGTAAAAATCTCTGTATATTCAAAAATCTGTTTTTTATATTTAAAGTATAGAGTGAGATTCTTCTTAAATTCCTCCAAATTTTCTTACACGGTATTTGTTATTTAGCACCAACAATATGAAATACATAGCCCTTTCCGGCAGGGCTCTGTGCCAAGTACCTTACCTAATTTTGAACCAACTGCCACGTTCAAACCAAACAAAAATTGGTTCAGAACCTGAAAAGCTGGCTCTCATCTGGAACCAAAAAAATGGTTCCTCCTTGTGAACTCTGACATTATCAGTGGGCAGTTTGTGGTCTGTCTCCTGCTTTGGTTCATCTTAAACTGGTGTGAATGTGGGCTGGTTTGCCAGAAAGCATTAATGTTCTGAGAATCCAGAAAGGAGCCAGAACAAGAACCGTGTCTGTCTGAAAGTACAACTGCTAAATTAACACACTACCTTTTTAATATTTCGATAGTCATATGTCTAAGGTAACCAGTCCAGTCAACAAAGTTTTTGAAAAATAGATAAAAGAACTCATTCCTTTGGAAATTAGCAGCCATGTGAGCTTTTTCTCTCAAACAGTAATTACTTTTCATGTAATTTACATATTCATATGTAATTTACATTTTCAGCCCTCTATAATCCCCGGGCTGTGGAGTTAAGCATTAACCACTATAGAATATTTATCAACACCTGTATTGTTGTTTATGTTGCATATAATCAGAAAATCTGATAATGATCTTAACAACTGCCCAGGTACGCACCATGTAATGTGTGCCAGAATCACCTTCAGTAGATACTGCTCATGGTGCATAGCAAAATTTTTCAGAGTGGTATTTTGATTACGTGATTTATAAATTTCTCACATTTACCTTTTTAATTGACATGTAAATTTTTCCACCTGTCAAGTGTAAAAACATTCAGGTGATATTTCAAGATTTTTATTTTTTTTTTCCAAATTTGTGTCCATTTGTTTTTAAGCACAAATTGAATATGTTCAAAGCAAATGCTAATGCCTTTCCATAATGATGATCATGATGATGCTAAATAATAATGATGCTAAATAATAATGCTAAATTAAAAGCAAGGTGTGATTAGGCCTGCCTATTGTGAACTGGTAAACCGTTCCAAAGTTTGGGAGCTGCCACATCAATCGTTTGCTTCAGGGGAACATATGTTTGACATAAACTGTCTGCATGAAAATGGAACGGCATGCCATGTTTCCAAAAGATGGACACACAGGGGAAGCAGATACAATGAGAACAGGGCGGGTTCGAGGATGGAACCCTGCAGCACAGAAGCTTCTATCAGCCAAATAAAACCATTCCAAGGTGGTGTCTTTAATACCCATTCAATGCTCCAGATGAGAGAAGAGGAAACTATGATCCACTGTATCAAATGCAGCAGTCAGATCTATTAGCTCTAGAATGACAACATTGCCAGAGTCTGTAGCCAGAAGAATATCTTTACAGAGCTTCAAAAGAGGATATTCAGTATTGTGCAATGTTTTAAACCCAGACCCGGAACACTTAAAAAATACATATCTGTCCAGGAAGGCTACCAACTGAGTGTGGGCAATTTTCACCTGAAATTCTGAAAGGAACGGGATCTTAGAAATCAGCCTGGGCTTTAATAAGAGGCTCCACTACTGCCATGTTTCAGCACATCAGGCAATGCAATACAGTTTACAGTTTACACTGCCATTCACAGCAGACAGGACAGCAGGAGGGACCTACAGAGGCAAAAAAAAAAAAAAAAGCATGAGACCTCAGCATAAGTCCACTGGCTTGAGCTCTTGTCATTCATTGCAATTGTTCAAAATAGAGTCATGTGATCATGAACAGTGTCCATGTGCATTAATTAAGGATGTATCAGTTGCATTGACAGGATAATATCTGATCTGTCTACTTAGGCTGCATTTACGCTGCAGGTCTGATGCCCAGTTCTGACATATTGCCTTTTTGTGAGGACCTGTGTCAGGGTCTGGTTTCCTGCCTTTATTTTAAGTTCTTCTGTTTCCTTTGAGTTTCCTGTTTTTTGTGTTTCAGGAGGCTGGTTGGGCAGGCAGAGCCTCTGATTACGCACCTGCAACTCATTCCCTCATCAGGACGACTGCTTCTCATACCCTGGTTTCTGCTGCCACAGTCGTCTGCGCGTCTCTTTCATGGTAACGTCTGATTGGTCGTTGTCCTCTCAGTTGTTTAAGTTTGTGTTTTTGCCTACCTTTTACTAACTCCTCACCTTTTTCCTTTTGTTTCAATTTTTGGATTCAGAGGTCTCTGCCCTGCAAGCCGTCCAGCCTCCTCGCCCTTAGTATTTTCCCTGGCTTGCCGTTTTGTTCTCCTTTTGTAATAAATCTCTATTGTTCCTTTTTACCTATGGCTGGACTTCCACTTACTTTGGGTTCACGCTCAGTTACAAATATTATTATCATCTCAACCTGCTTACATTGTCTTTCAAAAATGGCCCATACCTTAAATCTGCATTTACACTATTTGACCTTAAGTGTGGACATGGATTCAGACCTGAAATTGTATAAGGCATAAATGAGACTGAAAAGTGGCTTGAGCCCTCGTTCTCCATTGCATCATTTAAAAGAAAATCATCTGATTACGAATAGTGTGTTTAGAGGGGAATATCTGATCTGCTCACATATAATGCACACATCAGATTTATGTGCTTTTTTTTCCTGCTGACACCTTCATGGGTCATATCTGATTTGTGCCTCCAGGGAAAAAAAAAATATTATGAATTGACTCACTTGCAGCCTAAAAGAAGACTGTCATGACACAAGAACGGTCAAAGGGAAAGAAAGGGTTTTGAGGGGTGGCGGTGGAACTAAATTCTTCACAACCACCCAATGATCCCGTCAAAATGATTGACAAACAACTGGACTCCAAAGCAAAAAAAGTGAAGCAGGGGAAACAAAAATAATGGCCAAAGAAGAAACACACATACACTGAAGTCAGATTTCCACAAGACACAGAAAATCAATCAAAGGTGTTGACTCTCTGGAGACAATAATAATTAAAAAAGAAAGAATCTAACCTCCCAGCTTGGCTGATAACCCTCAGCTGTGTGGAGAACAGAGCAGGTGCAGCCAATAGCTCCTGATTAGCAAAGAATCCATTTGATCTAGATCTTTGCCAAAGGATGCAATGCTATGAGGACAAAAGCATGAATGTTTTCTAACACTTAAGTAGATGCTTTTCATTTCTAAATCTATAACAACGGGTTGGTCAGTGTGTCAGAACCTAAACCACAAACATTTACCAGGAAACACTCATTTCAGCCCAAACACCACAAACAGTTAAAACACTTGTTATGACCAGGCCTAGGGGAAACTTTGTTTGTGGAGACTATTTTCCCGACTCCCAGGAAACCACCAGCAAAACACTAAACACAATATTTTTGGTCTATTAATCACAAGAACAAGCACAAAATATCTGTTGGCAGTCTGGCTAGTAAATGGTTCAGGGGAAATACCCTGCGGCCACGATGATCAGGACTCTTACATCGGAACCTCCTGTGCTGGACCAATCAGATACCAGGATCCACCTATCAAATATGCACACCTGGAACCCATCTCACAGTCACCTGCAGACACGTGCACACAAGGAAAAGAAAGCTACAACCATGGTGTCGTAACATGTCCCCCTAAAGAAGAGTTTGATAGAACCAAAGTGCTAAAACTGAATATTTTTTTTATGCTGTATCTCCATACGAGCTACAGAATATCTAAGATATGAGCTGGAACCCATCACACACTGACATGCAGTCACATCACAGGGATAAAAGGAAGGACGTCAAAACCATGGGGTCATAGCGTGTGCAAAACATTTATTGACGTAACATAGTTGTTACATACTGGACTGTAATTAAGGTTTTTTTTTTTGTGTTGTTGTTGCCCACTTTCAAGCCCACTGACTTACTGGATTTTGGGCTGCAACAAATGATTATTTTATCACTAGTTACTCTTTTCTCAATTAATCATTTTTATTTGCCATAAAATGTAGAAAATGATGGCAAATATTAAATGATGTTTTCTAAACTTCAGTGGTGGAATGAGTCTTCGCTTAACAGGAAGGCTGTGGGTTCGGTTCCCGGCTCGTCTACGTGCTAATATGTCCTTGGGCAAGACACTTGACCCCCCCCACATTGCTCCTGACGGCTGTGCCAGCAGCTTGTGAATGCGTAGCAAAGATGTGCGACAGAAAATGCGCTGCATGAATATGTGAGTGAATGGGTTTGAATTGGTGGATGTCATGTAAAGCAACTTTGAGTGGTCATCAAGTACAGACTATTTTACTGTCACACAGGAGCAAAGATGCTGAAGCATATTCACAGTGAAGCAGCTGACGTTAGATGGTTTATTTTTATTGTATTAAGAAAACCCCTCCTATTTTAGTAGTCAATTAATATTTCATTAATTGTTGCAAATATAATTAGATTGTGTTTTACCATCTAATGAAAAGCAAGTGTTTTCTCATATTACAGCACAGTATAATTGCTTTATATCGAGTAATAAATGAGACGCTTCAGCAGCATGGCCGACGGCACACCTTCTGCGTCTCTGTAGTGTGGATCAGCAGAAAGCAACAGCAGCATGCGGCCAGCTGTTTCCTGTTTGATATTACACAAGTCAACGCTCGGAGTGCCTTCACCCTTCATTCATTCTGTGATTGCTACTCACTCAAGTGAGGCAACATATGATTTCTGGGCTATTGTTGTAGATAACAGGATATTACTTTCCTCTGTGAAGCAAAAGGAGACCCAGCAATAACTGCAGTGTGTGTCATTAGCTCTCAAATGAATCAGGACATTGGCTGTGTGGAGTGAAAAGAACAGGTCATTTAGGTTGTGGCGATGCAAGCTTCAAGGAAAAAAAAAAAGAAAAAAAAAAGGAAATGCTCAATAAAAAAAAATAAATAAATAAATAAATCAAGCTCCCTGCTATGACTTAACAGCATTTAAACTTCCTGCAGTCTCAGTGGATGTTCATTTCTTCTGTGATTCATACCCAGACAGCTGCATAACACTGGCGCTTATGAAAACATTGTACATGTGTCGTGCAAATATGCTGCTTATGTGCTCAAATAAATTGATTTCCCATTCGGCTGCATGGTCTTGCAAAAGCTAAGCAGGGAACAAAGCATCTTTGAGATGTAGAAAGAGTGGCATCTAATGGACAAATGTGGAACGGCATGTACTGAGCAGAGAATATAGTAGGGGGATTAATGTCACATCAGCACTATGATATTGTGCATTATGACAGTATAAGTACATTCATAGCTTCAGCGCCGTACATGTAATGATCCTGAACATTGAAGATATATTTTATTGTCTAAATGATTGAGATTTATTGATTTCTGAGTGTGAGAATCAATCACTCTCACTCAACATGGCTGCCAGCGGGGACGCAAAGAAAAACACGATTATTATAGCCACTTATCATTAGGCTCACCTAACAACAATATCAATGCCAGCTTAACTCTCCATATATCTTTAGAATGTGTTTGCTGTATTATTTTGCTGTTAAACTGCATTTCACAACTGGAAACCTAAGGTTGCATGTTGCACCAAAGTTCAATTTGCTTTGAATTTGCTGCTTAATTTAATATGTTCAGTGCTGTTTTGTGATTTGAAATCCTTTCTTTGGTTTGACCTCAGTGACACAAAGTCAACAAAATGAGACAGCACCTCCTGTGTCCGATAACTAAAAAACGTAAATTTTCTTTATGGACTTTGGTGTGGGAGAGTGAGTTTCTGTTGTCCTGCTAGCAATTGAGCCTCAGTGTCTCGGGGGGGTGGAAATGTAAATGCCATTGGTGTTGTCACCAACTGAAAACACAGCCACACAAAACAAATTGCCCATGTGGCTGTGTTTTTTTTTATTTTTTTTTTCCTTCCAAACTGACTTCCTGTCAGGAATAAAACTATTTAAATGCAGATTTCCACCTCATGTTGGCATTGTTTGACTTTCTGAAGGAAGTGATTACCTGTGTGGAGTGAGGAGTGCAACATCTTTGCAAAATGGGATATCAAGAAGAAAAGTGAAAGGAAAAGGGGAAAAAAATGGTTTGGTTGAATAAATTAACAATGCCAAAGGGTTTAATTTGTAGCAACCTGTCAATCTACTGTTACCAGTAGTTGCCTTGGGCCACCAAAATATCTTGAAATCTCCCTAACTGTGCACTAGCTTTGGTATTATATTTCAGTTTTAAATCACTTTGCATAAAAGGCATATTACAAATGAATACAGAACATGACCAACAAACGGACAAAGAAATATCTGCACAGGCCTGAATTTATTTTTGACATTTCATCTTAGTTGTGTATTAAAATTACATAAAGGAGCAGTGACAGATAGTGACATTTCAGAAGACCTAGTACATGTTTCAGAATAACCACATTTAACAATGGCAATTATTTCATATGGGTTAATATGATCAATTCTATATTTACTTTTTCATCGACTTTTGCCGTCTATGTGGAAGACATGTGGAACTTCGCTTTTCAGTTGTATGTAAGTGTTGTCCATTTTTACGGTTACCCCAGTGTCTACCTCTTTTTACCCTTTTTATTATTTTTCTGTGGTATTTTCTTGAGCCACCTTTTGTGTTATCATTATAATACAGAGAGCACTACACTTTGTCTACAGAGTATTGGGAATTCTTGCTTGGCACCAAGCAGTTTTCTCATCAATAAACTGTTTGATATTACTTTGTACATGTATTATGGCCATTGTTTTGTGATCTGAAAGTGTGTGTAATTTTATGGAGGTGAATGTAACACTGGTAATAATTAAACTTTTATATTATCAGTTTCACAACCAGATATGGAAATTTTACTTTCAGTTGTATGTTTCCTTACTGTGCATAAGGATGTGTAACTACTGTACATCCTATCTAAACAAGTTGCAGCAGGTTCAGGGATTTTAAATTAAAAAAAATAATAATATTATTATATCTTGTAATAGTATATTTTATTACCTATTCTCACAAAATAAATACAAGTTTCGTATTTCAATTTAGTAGCAATTCTTCCAAAACAATATATATTTTTTATCATATCTTTTAGTTAATTCTATAATATAAAATGTATGGTTTTTTTAGGTTTAATAGTCATTCCACAACTGCCATAATACATTGGTAGTCTTATATTTTGTGTTGTATCTTCCTTATTTATATATTTGATTACATTTTTTTTTTGTCATATGTAAACAAATTTTTATGATTTTATCTCTTTAGGGGGCTCCACATTTGTGTTTTTTAATGTTCTCTATCCGAAATTAAACAGAGACTGCCTCCAAAAGAGTTTGTGTGTGGTTATGCACACACCGATCAACAAGACAGATAAAAGGCTAAAGAGGAAATAACACACAAGCACTGCACAGCTCTCATTACAACAATGCTGCAAACATAATTTAATAACAATTTGTCATAAAAACCACAATCATAGCACCATTTTTAAAAACATACTCTTACCCGTAGCTATACAAACACAAGCTGAAGTCTCCTGGCTTTTCAGATGAAAAGGTCAGTAATGTCATAGGAATGTGTTGATTGGTTCTTGGGTCTTTTAGTTTGGTGAGGAGAACAGTCATTGCTGCAGAAGATTTGATGGTTAAAAAGGTGATGACCTTTAACAGAAAATATCTCCTGTACAAAATTATTGCTGTCGTTATTATTACTTTTATGAATCTAATAGGCCTCAGGCCACTATGCTACTACGTGTAACATTCTCTGAAGTTTCAATCCATTTACACAAGACAATCTCAGCCTGTGCTGCTCCATTTAAAACATGTAGGACAGACATACTGGACACCATATGCAGAGGATAACTCTCTCTTTCCGTGAAGAGCCAAAATGGAGGAATCAGGCTAAAAAAAAAAATCAAGGTTGTGGGTCAAAGACGTGAACAACTACAATGCTGAAACACTGAGTGAAAACACTCTCTCACTCTCATTTTCCACCGCTCTATCCACTGAGGGTCACGGGGGGGCGCTGGTGCCCAACTCCAGCCGACATAGGGCGAGAGGCAGGGTACACCCTGGACAGGTCACCAGTCCATCACAGGGCCACACAGAGACAGACAACCATTCACTCTCACATTCACACCTACGGGCAATTTAGAGCGTCCAATTGGCCTAATCCTGAAATCTGCATGTTTTTTGGACTGGGAGAGGAAGCCGGAGTACCCGGTGAAAACCCACGCACACACGGGAAGAACATGCAAACTCCATGCAGAAGGCCCCTTTTCCGACCAGGTCGCAAACCCGGGACCTCTTGCTGCAAAGACCACTACGCCAACCGTGTGGCCCTGAGTGAAAACAGATTAACAAGATAGCCTCCCTGACAGTGGAGGTGAAAGTGATTAGGTCCAGGTGTTGGACATCAGGGAAAGGCAGGAAGTAAAACCAAATGCAATGGCACTGCTGAAGAAACAAGAAGTTAAAAAAGTATGACTCATTCTCCTGAGTCACATAAACCACACGGCCTGTTTTCTTCGTGAACATACTGTATCTAAATCTGATAACTGTTGTTCTTAATTAAGTGACTTAAAGACCTCTGACTTGACACTACTGCCTGTCTTATGAATCTTGTCTATTTAGTGTGTTGTCTTCAATATGTGGAATTAAAAACACCTTTTCTGACTGGGATGTCTTTTCAAAATCCAGAAATGTTCCTGTGCATTGATGATGACAGAAAACTTTATTGTCATTTTCTGCTGTACATACATGACATACAGAGGTGTTTCCCTAAGCCCTTCAGTGTTAACAAAATATAGAATAATAAGCTAAAATAGAATATTAAAAGATGTAGACAAAGAAACAGTATGTACATTAATAGACAGTATGCACTTTAACGCGTATAAGTTGGCGACCTATGTGTCTAAAGGAAAAAAGAGTCAGAAAAAAAAGTCTGGAAAAAAAAAAGTCAGAAATGTTTATTTGCAATTTAGGAAGGAAGGTCATTTTTGTCCCCTGTTCTTTGTTTAATCTCTGTATTGATAAATTGTCCAAGTTCAAACGCTGGAAGCATGAATGGTACCCAACAAGTGAATCATATTATATGCTGATGACCTCGTTGTGTTTAGTCTGACTATTTATGGGAGCTAAAACAAAAACTTCAAATACAGCACCAAAAACTGAGATTTGATCTGTTGCAACAATGAGGATCAGACACTGAATATATATGAACATCACCTAATGTTATAATGGATAGTTATTCCAGGTGGTATGTACTGGATGAATGAATCACAATTTAACACATTTATTGTGTGTTTTATTTATTTTTGTTTTAATAACTGATTGTCTTCAATAAATGTCTTTAACGTATCACTGTGTAAATAATAAACACATACTGTATATACATATAAATTGACAATAAACATCTGGAATTTAATTTACGGAAGAAAATGAAAGATCAATGAAAGGACGTAGAAACAAATTTGAGCCTTTATTGGAATGTTGTAAGGCATTAAATACACAAATTCAATTATTTTTGATAATTTGGTATTTAATAATAAAAAAAAAAGTCTAACAATACCAGTCTGACAGTTTTTTCAATTTCATTTTATCACTTTCACACAATCCAGCTTTTTTCCTTTAACTGCATCACAGATGGAAACCTGACATTGTCTGAAGTGAAATCTGATGTATGAAGAATTAAAGGGAGACAGCAATGACATATGGGGAAACTGAAAAAGAAAAAAAACAGGTATCAAAGCTGCATCATGGGTTAAAACAGTCTCATATTGGAATCTATCCTCTATTCTCTCTCCTTTTTAACCTATTTCCTCCAAATTTCACATATAAAACACTCTTTTTGTATGAAATATAAACAAGCTCTTGTCGTGATACACAGACATGTGCATTTGAAGCTGAAATCATTTGCAGAAATTAAAAGCTGACAATAATATGTTCTAAACTTGTCACTGAACTCGAGAGTCATGGGATCTTGACCTGGACTCTGGTTCTATAAACATAAATAATATGCTCTGGTGTCAGGAAATTACTATCAATGCCGCGGTCATCATCTTCGACGGACCTCCACCACCAACACCATCTTTATATGCATTATCATCATCACTGCAAGCTGTTCAACAGATCCAGAAAATGTTCCTTAAAATTATTTTGGCTTACAAATCATTTTCCCTCATTTTGAAAAGAAAATACAAAGAAACAAATAAAAGAAAGAACAGAAGGGGAAAAAGGAACATTCACAATAAATTTTCCAGCCAGTCTGTGTTTGGTCTGGTCTCTCTTTTCTTTTCTTTTTATAATCCGAATCCTCCTTTTGCATCCTAAACATCCACAGAAACAAAAAGCACACAAGCACCACCCATCTTCTTAGTCTGACCTTTATGCCTTCCAAACTGACATTAACCCCGCCCCACAACAACCCATCCAACCCTCCCCCTCCCACTCTTCTGTTCGCCTGAGGAGGTCTGCAGTTAAGACATGACTCCAAACACAGGGTTGTGGCGACAGATGCTCGGTCCGATCTCTTCGTAGTCCTTTTTAGTGTGGCAGACCTGGTAGAACTCGGGCTGTGGGAAGAAAAAGAGACATAAACCTATATGAGAAGTGAAAAACAGGAAACAGTGAACACACAAACATTAAAAAAAAAAAAAAAGAAAAGAAGTTTTGTCAGCCCAACCAGAAGCAAGATGTTTTAAGGAAGTAAATGTAAAACTCTTAAGTCTAAATGAGAACTTTTCCAGCATAAATGTTGCACAATGAAACTGTCACTGAAAACTTTTTTCTTTTCATGTATATTTTACATTCATTCCAAAGAAACTGCATTATTTTGAAGTTTTGCTCTTATTCTTAAATTACTGCGAGTTCCTGGTGTATATGTGACTCCTACCATTTATGAGGGTAATGTGCAAGATCATGCAGTTGTCACAAATTCAATTGAACATGGTGTGTGCCGGCATGATGCTATGAGCATGCTATTGGCTTAGTTTTTCGTGCTGTTTTGTTTGACTAATGCAGGTTTATACATATTTTGTTCTCAGAAACTTGATGAATGTTGTCAAGTTACTAAAACTTTTTCACCTGGAAAAAAAGGTACAGGGGTTTAGTTACAATTTAATGAAGACTTGATGTACTTACAGTTGACGCTAACATTGAGCCACCAAACCACACTGCATATCTCTGCATATGATGAGTAATGACCTGGACATCAATTGGTTTGGGCTGAAGAGAAGAGAAAGTGCAATCAGTTACAGTTACATTCGAAACACTGTAAGATGGTGTAGTAACATCATTACATGAAACAGAATCAGTAGGAGGAGGTTTTAACACAATTACATATGGAATCTTGATATTGGCCATGTCATCACTATACATACTTTATTTACAGGTGAGAAAATCTGAACAATACACAATTCACAGTTAAGTCTTTCAGTTTGAGTACCCTGGAAAACCCTCAAAATTCATTATGTTTCCTTTTCACTTCCTGGATTTGAATACCCACATTCTACCAAGACTGAGATGGATTTTAAATGCCAGTCTGCTCAGCCTCAGGCTGGATGACATTAAACATCCCATCAAAATGATTTCACAACTACACCAGCAGAGGAGAAGGAAGAGGCAGAACAAACTATATACATTCAATCATCTTCCCACCTCCAAATTTAAACTCAGCTCATCTACATTCTAAACATATCCTCACTAAGAAAAGTATACACCCAAACAAAAATTAAAAGACGTTTTTACCACAGTTTTAACAACACACCGTAATTGTGTAACACTGTTTTACATGAATGCAGACTCTCACCTTGAGTTTGCCTCCACTCAGCTCCTCGCTCAACTTCAGTCGGGCGTCAACCGTCCTCTTCAAGTCTCTCTGCAGACGGCGACCAAAGTCCCTAAACATGGTGGAGCCTCCTGACAGAACAATGTTCTGTGGAAGAGAAGGTGATGGAGAGTACAAAGCTGCACAGGTCAAACTATATACTAAGCAGGGCTCCCACATCATAAAACCAAATATTCTTATACTGTGAGAAAATGACTCATGAAAAAATGACTCGCTTTTCTAAATAAAAATAATGTTTTAAACCTTGACTTAGGTGTTTGTTTTTTTTAAGTCAAACACCTCCCAAACAAAACAAACATTAAACAAGGATGTAGGTTAATGGCCTCTCTTACCTTATAGAGAGGACGCCTGACATCAATAGGACAGTTCTGAATGACCTCATCCACAACCTCAGAGATAGGTTGAGTGAAATCAGGGTTGGCAAACTGTGGGGGGGGGTGAGAAAACAAATAATTCTATTTATCAAAAATACCAAAACTGGAATGTGGCAGAGTAGTATGTAGCGAACACATCAAGGATATATGATCTACTGTATCCCACCACCTACATGTACAATAATAGTGTACAACACTGCGGTTATTTGCAGGCTCTGCAAGCTCTCACTCACTCATTTTCTAAGGTTCTGCAAGCTATACCTGGGAAAACAATCGTACTATATGACTTTGGCATCACAAGTCAGACCCAGAGGCAGATGTACTAACAGGTTAGTGCCATTTTATACATGATTCTGTTGCAATATACATCTGAAAACATGGTGTGGTACATTTCCCCAAAATGCTCCGACTGCCTCACTACACTGCCCTCTTTTAGCCCTCAAATTAATGGGCGGCCCACAGGGGCTAAAAACTCAAATGACCTAGAGGGCTGCTGAGCAAACCAGTATGGTCATGGGGCCAGTTAACTGAAAAAAAGTTCAGAAAGGGGCGGGAGGCAGAGTATGAGCTTAAAATGATATCACGCTAATCCATCATGATGTGGCAATAACAGCATGTGGCCCGCGGGCTTAGAGTTTGACACCTCTGTGCTAGAAAGTAATGAAGAAATAATTACTAAAACATTTATACAGAAACATTCATGATGAATTTGTTGGTTGCTTCTTCTAAAAATATTTTATAACCCAATGCAAATTAAGTATTAATTTAGTAAAATCCAACTTTAACTGAAGAGGCACAGAGTGCACTTTTGCAGTTGGAAATCTCTGTTGACCTGCACTTTAGACTTTGACTCCAGCAGAGTTTGGTGTTAATTGTCAGCAAATACACTCATACTCTGAAGTGTTAGAGGATTGTAACTGATAGTCTGATTCAGGTGCCATTTTCCACAATCATTAAGACTGCTTTAAATGTCTACTTATAGTATCTGCATCGCTCTATTGAGGAAAAACAACTGATAGTCTGATTCAGGTGCCATTTTCCACAATCATTAAGACTGCTTTAAATGTCTACTTATAGTATCTGCATCGCTCTATTGAGGAAAAACAAAATAACTTCTTTTAAAAGCCCTGCTCCCAGACAGTTTTGTGTCGTACATGAAAACCCATCATTAAAGTCCTGAATGAGAACTGAGAAAACAATATCGTGTTTCATGCAAGTGTCTCATCACTCTCAGATCCCTGCTGCATTGACCAACCTCCGGATGGAAGAAGATCTCGGGTCCCAGGAAGCGTTCATAGCCGACGTCAATGGTGAACTCCTTCTTGCTGATGGCATTGATGCCGGTGTACTGCTTGATCCACTTAGAGCCATCTGTGTCGTACTTGTTGAACTCTTTGACTAGATCTGGGCACACATAGCTGAACCGCTCCTGGTGGGGAAAGCACAAGTACATGATGTTTATTCAGTTTCAGAAATTCGATAATGGTGCTACTGACACTGTGTTAGTAATGCTTTTTAAAAAGTAATCAGCCGAAGCAACTTACAAATTTTTATTTAGCATTTTGCCATTATATGGTTGTATTGCTGGACTGATACAGTGTGCAGGACAATCTGTAATATCTTTAATATAATCTTGTGTCTTAGAGCTTTAGAATTGTTCTTCTTCTTCCATTTAGTGTATTTGTTTGCCATTATGTTATGTAGTCTCTCCTATTATTTTATTTTCTACTCCCTTCTTTGTTTTATTTATATTGACAACCAAGTTTAATATGAAAGTAATCAAAGTTGTCATGTGTTTGATTTGTGGGGAACGTGGTCCATTCTGCCAGCCACACAACAGTGGAATTTGCATTTGTAGACATGACCAGGAATACACAGGACATACACGTACTTGATGCTGAATATTAATTATGGGACTTGACTATTTCTTGTGTTTGTGCGCCTCTTGGAAACGAAAAATGTCTTGAACAACAGGCTATTTGGTAAACATGAGGCGAATGTGGCAAATTGACCTGAATATTGATCTTAAATCAATAAGATGTGGTGGCTGACAAAGGAAGCAGAAAGAGGTTATGGGATTGAACATGACATTGTCATTTATCTATTTTTCTAACCTGGAAGGTTGGAAACTGAACTGTCAAATAATTTTTGGCATTGCAGTTTTGGAGAAGAAACTTGGGTGAAGAAACACCCAAATGGGAAACTGTGTTGATTATCAGAAACAGCATCTATAAATCACTGGCGGACAACAGTGACATCTGGTGTTCTCATGGGGAGAAACAATGAAATTCCAGCTCTCCATACCATGAAAAAATCCATTAGTGAAGATAATAAGATGAGCACAGCAGAAAGAGAATGAAATAAAAGAATATTTTTGTCACATTGAATGAAATTGCACGTAAATTGGCACAGAATATAGAATAATTAAATTGCAGCCTTTTGGGATTTGCCAATTGCATTGTTTATATTTGCTATTAATTAGTTTGAGAGTTTTTGTTATAATAATTAAAACAAGTTCTTAGATTTCTCAAAGATGGAAAACAGTACTGTCTGTCGCAACTGTCATTAAACAAATGTTGTGGTATCATACCACAAAAGTGCTCCACTACATGTCTGTGAAGATTCTCAGTCATCCAGGTCATGGTATCCAAAGGTGTAGCAACAAAAAGGCAACTGGACTTAGTTGACTTTCTTGAAGACGTTTCGCTTCAACTGAAGAAGCCTCTTGGATGAGAGGTGAAACGTCTACACTTTTGCTCCACTACATGAATAACTTTGAATTCCAAATATGAACGGGAACGACACAACTTCAATAACAGCACCTGACATACAGCAAGCTCCAACACACTCTATGTTTAGTTTGTAAGCAAACATTATTCTCCCACTCAGCTCACTGTCACATATTCAGTAAGCAGTCGAAGCAGTAGAAGTGTGTTTCACTTTGGGTCTTGAAGCAACCTGAGACAAAGTTACATAGTGCCAGTACAGGTGATGGAGACCCACCCTAATGAGGGCGCTACTCAAACTCTTCCAAGTAAACAATAAGTTCAAAATATATTTGAAGACATAATTTGAAGGTTGAAATACTAAACATGGGACATTGTGTCAGTGATATCTGTTGTTTTAGCCAGTTTACTGCCATAAGAGGGCCAATGTCTTGTCTCCCACTGATGACACATGCAATAACTTTAGTGACCCTTGTCCCCATCAGTGGAAGTACAATAATTGCCTCTTCAACAGACAAAGTGGATGATGGGAATTGCAGCTTGAGGACCTACCTTTACTGCCTTGGCTGTTTCCAGTGACTGCTCTGGTGGGATGCCCACCTCCCTCTCCCTCAAGAGCTGCTGAGTAAAGTAGGTGATGTCTCGTCCCGCAATGGGAATGTGCTTTATACAGCTGCCGATAACATAACCTTCAGCCTGAGAGAGACAAGAACAAGAAGAGATTCGGTGTATAATGTGCAACATACAAGTATAACAAGTATAGAAAAAAAAGAAAAAAAGAGACACTGGGTCTACAAATGTTGGCTGGATATTTTCCATCCCTGTCGTGTTGTATTTGGCTCGTGCTAGGCAGTTTTAACGTGTTCAGCAGAGGCAACCGACAATGCGGAGTCAGTCACATGGCCTCTGAATGTATTCTGCAAGCACATTTCCTGAAAGTGAGGAATTCCTTCCAACCACTGAAACATTGGCTTTTAACATCAACACTCAGCAAACAGATGGGTGTAAAAACTCTTCTTTCTTTTTGGTCTTGCACTAAACACATTCGCACATACTCATGCCCTTTGGGGTAAACTTTGCTATTCCAGCAATGAAAACAATTCAAGTCAATAAACACTATAAAACATGTCAATATTAGTAGAGTGTTTCAGAGGAGGACAGATTGCCTTGGGCCCCATGTCAGGTGTGAACCTAGTATGTCTACTCCTGCTCATCTGGTAGAAGGGGCTCAGTCAGAAATGTTGAGAGACATTAAGTGAATTAGAGAGCAATAAACTCACCACAGGGATGACATGGGTGACACCATCTCCACTGTCAATGACTGTGCCTGTCAGTGTCCTCTCTCCCACCTGTCTGGATGTCCAGGAGGCTGCCAGAGCGAGTACAGCCTGCCACACACACACACACATACAGTATGTGTAAGTAAATGTCATTCTGATGATATCTATATCCTTGTATGTTCACATGTAAATAAGTGGCAAAAGTTATTCAGTACTGGGTCACAAGTTCCCGCTTCACTGCTTATGGAGTCAGAGAATCACTGTCCTTTCCACATTACATGATTTGCTGTGATCTGGAGTCTTTGCAGTCATTGTGGCTTCACACTATATAAGTGGCCACCAATGAAAGGGAAGTCACACACTAACCAAAGCAGAACTTTGCAAGTCTGGTCACTTTTTTGCCTTTTTCTCCACAGTGCTCCCCCCTACAGTTTCAGAATACATGACACCACTGTCCATTGTCTCCTGCTTTATCCTTTGTTGTAAAAACTCACTGCTGACTCTTCCCTGTCCTTTCCCCTCTCCTGGCCATGTGTGTTTATTGTCAATGGAGCCAGGAAACACAAGCTGTGGAGCCAATTCCATGCTGCTCAGCATCAGTTTTGCATGCTTCTGTGTTTTTCTGTGTTCAACATTTGAAAAAAAGCCAGCAAGATGTTTACTCATGTGTAACCCCTCGCTCAGTCAGTTGTTTCCCATAGTCAGTCGTTTCTCTCACCTCCTCCAACAATAGTTTTCTCTCCTTCTTTTTTCCACCAATGGACGTCTAAAATAACTTGTGAGGCCTCCTGATTCTGAGGACTGCAGGTCAGCGGTCCTGACCTTGCAAGGCTGGTTTTCCACTAACAGATGGTAGAAGTAGTGTCCTCACAAAGGAGATTGGGTTGAAGTTGTTAAATTAGGATAAAAATCCTGCTCAGTTTCACATCTGCAGTTCGACAGCTGAGCATTTATTGAGGCAGTGCCCAGTGAATTCATCTAATGTCATGTTTTTTAGATGTTCTATCTCCCTTTTCTTGTCCTTGTTCTCTGCTTAATTGTTGTTGTGTTCAAGATTCAGCCACTGCCACTCAGACCTGGTCTCTGATTGGCTGGAATGGCTTGAGTGGTCACAGACTCAGATCAAATTCCCAGTATGCTGGGAATAAGACAGGAGTCTGCAAGGCATCAGCAGTGCTCCATGGCCATTCTTTTAACATTTGCCACTTCATGATTGCCAATCAAGGCACTCATGTAGTGTGAATTAGGAACTTGTCAGTGGTACTGATCAGGGATGTCAATGATTTAATTTTTTCAATTCAGCAGGAACACATTTGGCATGTAAAAGGCTCTGAATATGTTACTGCAGCAGCACACTTGCACGTACACATTTGTTGAAATTCTTGAATAAAATGCTTTCTTCAATGAAAAGCCATTAAAGCTAGCATGGTGATGAATACAAAAAGTAGTACCTGTAGGCATCACATGGAGACTTGCAAATCTCACCTGCACAGCGATGTACAGCCCTGGTACATTGAAAGACTCGAACATAATCTCAGCTGTGTACTCTCGGTTTTCTGGTGTGTTGAGTGGAGGCTCTGTCTACACAAACACACAAAAACAATGAGTACATTTATTATTTCACACATTCAGACTTAAAAGTAGACCTGTGTAGTTTTGCTGCTCCCTGAGCATAGAATACTCTGATCTAAAACTGCCTGATCTGATTTCACTCGGATCTTATTGGACGGTCAATGAAGAACCAGTAAACAGTGCCTGTGTTTTTAATTTATTATTGTGACCTCAACTTCTACACTTCTGTCATTTACTATGATGTGTACTGCTGACCTCTTTGCCAGGTCACTCTTGGAAAAGAGATTTCTGTCTCAATGGGTTCTATCTGGTTAAATAAAATAAAAGCATAAACAATTAGAACCAGAGAAAGCACTCAAAGAGAGTAACACAGACCTGTATGAGGTTCTGTTGCTGGATCGTCTTCAAAGAAATACAAACAAAAACTCTTAAAAGATTAACAATTGTATTTTTTTTTAAAAATATCTGAATCTGAAAACACATTATCAATTTAATTATTTCTTTCTTGGACCCTAGAATCCTCAAGAAATTGAATCCAAATCCATTGTTATCTTTTGCTTGATGCTGCTCAAAAAACAGACAGACAGACCAGTAAAAACATAACCTCCTTGGAATAAGTTTTTGGTAGAAGAATGCCTGGGTGTAGGACGTATTGTAGCTTAAAGCAAATTTAGAAGAAGTATTATTTGTGGCTTAACTTTTTGTTTACTAGACCTGGACTGACCACATTCTTACCAGGAGGAAGTAGTGGTCCTCAGGCTCAGCCCTCAGGTACTTGAAGATGACCTGCTCCATGAAGCGCTCCATGAGATCCCAGTCCTCCACAATCCCATGACGGATTGGCCACTGTTGACACATGGGCTCAGGTAATTAGAGTAGTGTACGTGAACTGAATACAAAAGCCAGAATAGTGGCATACATCCTTCTCTTTTTGTCCACCTATGTGATTGTTTCCTTTAGTCACTGACACATCTACCTCTGACCCATTGAAACAGTGACTGCAGTGCACTTCAAGACTGTCATAATGAAGTGTGATTAGAGGTCAAGCAAAATGCATTTTTTATGCAAGGTGCAGCTGACTGCCTTCCTCCACAGCACCATAATGGGACTTTCTGTTAGGTTCTACTCAAAAACGTACAGAGGACACAGGTCTCCTGTTAATTTTCACTTGAAAACAAAACACACACCTGTCACCAGGTGTGAGTTAATTCTACTTTGGTACAGCGTTTGAAGTTTCCACACTGTGTCCTGACTACATTCTCATTGTAAACAGTATGTGTACGGGTTCAAATTAGGGTCAAAAGGATTTTGAGCTGTACCGGAATGATTGCATATGTATACATAGCTTTTGTAAACTGCGTAAGAAAAAGTTAAATGTGTAGAAAAGATTAGTTTCAAAAGAAAAGAAAAGAAAAGAAAAGAGAAAAGAAAAGAAACCTGCCAATTTGAGAATGGGTTAACCTTCAAAACTGCACACAGAAAAACATAAAGCAAACCCTTTTTGATATGTATTGAGCCTTTGAATACATTTGATTGTATCGTTTGTGGAGGAAACACACTCTACTGGCTTTTCACTTAGAATTACATGGATTTAGGACACAGCTCTACACCGGTGCTCCACATAAATTTATGTAGAGCAAAGCTACTGTCAGTGATATTAACACCTGTGCCTTTTCTGCTGTGAGGCTTCTGTTTGCACCAAAGAGAAGAATGAAAAGATGACAGTATACATATGCTTTTGAATTTTTAAAGTTTTTACCAGAAATATAACATTTTATGCATATGAATATAGAATTTTAATATATCAGCAAAGTATAATTAATATTATATAGAATCCATTATCTCCAACTTAACTTGTCATTTAACATTATAATGCTGCATGTACAAAAAGACCAATTCCTTGACAGTGTTAACATTTGGGTAACAATATGGCCTCTTTTAGAAGATTACCTTAGTGGAATATGAGGGTTTGTCTACTGCTTCATCTCCGATGTAGAAATCTAAGTCATCCACCCCCTTCATCATTCTTCGCTGGGCCTGGTCTCCAACTTTGGCTGACTCTTTGATGGCAATACCTGACAAGTAGAGAAGAGAACTAAATATATTGCAACAGAGTTTATTTATCAATGAGGCCGGAAGAAATAAATCAGGTTGTTCAACTCCAGGAATGTCTTAAAGACATTAAGTCCTGGATGACCTGTAACTTCCTACTTCTAAACTCAGACAAAACTGAGGTTATCATACTCGGCCCTAAACACCTTAGAGACAAACTTTCTGACCATATTGTCACTTTAGATGACATCACCATGGCGTCCAGTTCCACTGTAAGGAACCTTGGAGTTATTTTTGACCAGGACATATCATTTGACTCACATATTAAACACATTTCCAAAACAGCCTTCTTCCACCTGCGGAACATTATGAAAATTAGAAACATTTTATCCTTAAAGGATGCTGAAAAACTAGTTCATGCTTTTGTTACATCAAGATTAGATTACTGTAACTCACTACTATCCGGATGTTCTATTA